>CM035106.1:7184514-7591050 GCA_020205505.1 Panax japonicus | reverse complement strand
TTTACAATCTACCAATTTTTTGGATGCTAAGCCACTTACTATTCCACTTGATCAACACATTAAGCTACATGATAATAGCTTTTCTAGAGAGCTTATTTCTAATCCATCTTATTATAGAAGTTATGTGGGTAAACTCTTGTATCTCACCTTCACCAGACCAGATATCAGCTATTACGTCCAATTACTTAGTCAATTCATGCAATCACCTCGACAAAAACATCTTGAAGTTGTTAAAAGAGTCCTAAGGTACCTCAAGTGTACAGCTGGTCAAAGACTTTTCTTTTCTGCATAAAATGATTTGGTTTTAAAGGGCTTTAGTGATTGGGGAGGTTGTCCTATTAGCAGAAAATCTGTTACTGGATATTGTCTTATGTTAGGCCCTTCTCTTATTTCTTGGCAATCTAAGAAGCAATCTGTTACTTCTCGAAGTTCAGCTGAAGCTGAATACCGTGCTCTTGCTACTACTACTTGTGAGGTTTTATGGTTGCATAGCTTATTACAAGATTTATTGGTTCCAACTCATGGTCCTACTCCTATATTTTGTGACAATAAGGCAGCAATAGACATTGCAACAAATCCTGTTTATCATGCTCGCACCAAACACATAGAAATTTATTGTCATTTTGTAAGGGAAAAGGTGCAAGCATGTATCATTCAACCTCTTAAAGTTTCTTCTAAAGATCAAGTTGCTGATTTGTTGACTAAAGCTTTAGGTCGCACAAGTCATTGGTATTTAGCTTCCAAGTTGGGCTTACATAATTCGTGTATGCCTTCAACTTGTGGGGGGAGTAATGCACATATTATATCCAACTCATCAAATAACTCAGATGCAAACAACACAGCTACAGCATTTACAGCTGCACGCAGTGCAGCTGCACTAGTGATCAGAAGAAAAGTACTTGGTGCATTGACAATGACAGCTAACAACAAGGATGTATGGACTTGACTATATTGTCTTGGTGTATTTTAGTGTAACTAATGTACCTACTTTACTAGAAATAAGGAGTGACACAGATTGATGTAATTTGGATTAGTTGAACTAACATGTATATAAATACATGATAGATAATAATGTACTAGACTGAATTTTACAGAACTAAATACAGAGATATTATCTTTCAATTCTTTTACTCTCCATTCTATCTTCTACTGTTAGTTTCATGGTTGAATAAACCTAACAATGCTAACCATTTCCATTTTAACCATATTCCCCAAAATGAAGATGGAAGAGTGGGGAAGGAAAATAGACGATGTATCAGAGATATTTCATAAAAAAAAATAATTGAGTGGACTCGATGAATTTTAAAATTGATTTAATTTGATTTAATGATGTAAATTGATGTCAGTCTCATGTCATGTTAGACGTGTTTTTATATATAAGGATTGATTCCTAAAGTGACTCATGATTTTAGCCAAATTGGTCTAGTCATCTGATTTGTCTTTCCTTACTTATTGGCTTGAGGATATTCCTCCTTGTATTATTCCTCTAGTTGATAAAGATATTTAAGCTTAATAAATAAAAATATTGAAAGTGCAATAGTTGTAAACAGTAAAGTGGATATAAGAGTCGGTATTTATTTTGTTGAATTAATATTATTATTTTCCTATTAATTATAACAAATAACTCAAATGTTAATTTTAAGTAAAATTATAAAGGGTCAATGAGTTAAAGACTAAGACCATGTTTGTTGGATAAATTCAACTATTAATTTTAATTTTTTTTGTTTGTTTTAAAAATTAGATTTGAGACTATTAATTCAGGATAACAAAATGACTTATAGTGTGACACTATTTTATACCGTATTTGACCAAGTATTATAATCCCTATCATTTAATATTAAAATTTTGCAAATAAAATTAGCCTTAATTTTTAATTTTTTTTAAATGACCGATGCATTCTAATCTATCCATCTATACTCACACTATTGAAAATACAATCTCTTTATTATAACTGGTAACGATATAAAACTTTTCCAATTCTTTGAATAATTTTGGATAAAATAAACATAACTTGATATTATTTTAAGTTATTCCATGAATAATCACTTTCTAAACAAACATGTGAGTAGAGATTATGTAATCATAAGATTAATAATTTTGGATAATGTATAGAAATCTAGAGTTTGTTCGTATATGGCATGTTCTTTTATCATCAACTTATGTTGTTGAAATTATAATTCTTGTTCGAATTACAACGGTTGCGGCTGAAATGGTACAAAATGACCAAAAAAGACATGATTTTTTATATCATGATAAATTAATTATTTAATCTTACAAAAATAATAATTTGTGATAGAAAATTAATATAATATGTAATATCATTTTTATTTGGTATTTCATTATTATATTATACTCCCTCCGTCTCAGTATAAGAGTTCTAATTAACTTTTTACGCATATTAAGAAAGATGGTTGAATGACAAAATTGTCCATATTTAAATTATCATATAATTGTATAATTTTCTGCACATGACTAGAAATACTCCATAAATATGCATACAGAACAAAAATATGACATTTAATTCTAAGGGTATTATAGGCAAATGATTATAAAAAGTAGATTATTTAAGGTAAAAAGACAATAACTTAGGATTACCTAAAATAGTAGTAAGGACTTTTATCGTAGGACAAAGAGAATAATAATTATTATAATTAATTTATTAATAAAACTAATTTAGTCATAATAATATATTACTAATATATGACTAATTATATAACTAATTATAATTAATTTATTAAAAAATAATAATATATCAATTTTGTAATCATACAAAAATAATAATTTGCAGAAAGAAACATGACATTTATTACTTGCGCAACATAAATACATAAAGGCTATATTTATTTACAAGGATTACACTTGGTATCTCAAGTGTTTTGTTTGTTTTTAAATTTGAACTTAAGATTATTAGTTTAAGGATTAAAAATGACTTAATATAAAGGATAATTTAATACCATCTCGTGCCGGGTATTATAATTTTTTATCATCTCGTGCCTTATGAGTAATTTTTTTTATCATCGAGGCATGACGGTCTTGAGAGAGGGATAACATGGAATAACTCATTCTAACTAGAATAGAATGAATCATTTCAATTTTCATTTCATTCTTTCAATCCAAACGCAGTATTAACCTACTATTTACTTGAAACAAACTACAACGGACCGTCTCTATTCCAAATTACAATCACATGTCTAGCAGATTGATTAAAAATCAACAACATATCATCATCTACAGTTGGGAATTTATCAAATGAAGGGCAAAATCAATCACAAATGAATCATCTAAAATTAGGTAGGAAGATTAAAACAAACCATCATCTCCAAAATCAATGAGAAATCCATCATGTGCAATTAGGGATTTTTATTAACTGAGAGGCAAAAGAGGGGAAACATAAAATTGAGAATCTGCCGTTTGGACAACCAAAACGCAGCCATAAGAAATCCGTGTGTTACGTTTTTGCCTATCAAACACAGCTGCAAATGCGGACTTCTGTGATTTGGGCGACCTAGACTAGCCGAACATGCACATAGTGCTTGATTGTCTACCAACGTTTAGAAGTTGAGAATTTCGTTCGTTTATAAGTAGCTTATTTTAAAGGCACAACTTATTTAGCTGTGTTTAGGGTCGTCCAAATGCAACGCTCCAGAAGAGGAGCGGTATAAACGTTTGAACCTCCAAACGCTATCGCTATAAACACTCTAAACATACCCATAATCTTATGATAGTATAATCTTTGCAAACAAATATGACCCGAGAGTCTTTAAGTTCGATCATCACTGGTAACATTTTATAAGTTCTGTTCCTTCTTTAAGAATAACATGGACATTCATTAAAGCCCTTCAAATTTTCTTGTTTGGAAAGACCTAAAAAAGAGTCAGAAATCAATATATTCAACTATACTAAGCTTTAATGTTAGTAAGACCATAACTACAGGCCCCTATTGAATTTTTTCAAAACCAAAAAGAAAATAGTACGCGTGCACAAAACAAAAAAATCAGAACCACTCAGACATTTCATCAATCATTACGTTAGGTAAACTCTATTCTGTTTAATTCAACAAAAACTAAGCCAAAAATAAGAGTGGACATAAAGATCTCAGTTCAACAATAAAGATCCACGTGTGATTAAATGCCTAAAGGCCAATAAAATTAAATGAATACTAATAACAAAAGCACATCGATCTCGATAAGAATAAAAAAAAAATTGATTTAAAAGAATCAAACAGTCCGAACACGTAAACATCAATCGACTGGAAAGAAAATAGAAAGATTATCATTGATAAATTATAAAATTATAAATGACCCCAAGATCTATCAGAAAAAATTTATTACAGAGAAACAGTGCGTCTATAAAGTATTTCATCATCACTCTCATCATCCTCATCAGATACAATCTCGCTTCCTGGTAGTTCCAACTTCCCACCCATATAAAATGATGGACCGGCACTCTCTGTCTCGATATAATCAGCCTGCAGCCTCTCTTCGAATCTCTGGTCACTGCAATTGAGGAACCAAGCCAAAGAACACCTAATGCCTTTGCTCTGTAACCTCTGATACCTTGGCTTGATCCTTGATTCCAAGCTATAAGTAAAGTATTCTGGGAACTCCACAAGCTCTTTCATTGGCCTTCCAATTTCGCTCTTGAAGAAGTAAAAACTATTTTTCATGAGACCAATCTGCAGTGCAATTAACTGGGGGCATTTTACAACCATCTTGGCCACATCTGCAGGAGAGATGCCCCTGCCAAGTAAGAACTCGACCGGTTTCATAATCACATTTTGGTTAAGACTAACAATCTGTGGCATCCTCTCAACGACACGAGCAAACCCTTCAGGATCAATCTTGAGCTTCAAGTTAAAAAAATACTGCTGTGACGACAATTTAGCTTTCAGAGGAAGCCCAAGAATTTGAGGGTACTGAGAAATAACTGAAGCTAGAGCTTCTCTTCGAATCCCAAAACTGACTAAACAATTCACATTTGGTTTCATTGTCTCTTCAAGATCATAACCAAGTACATAAGCACGCTTCTCAAACATCCTTGCTAGCACTTTCTTAGGCAAGCCCAAAGAGACCAAATAATCCACAAGAGGCTTAATCATAGTTCCAACTCTCATTCCCAGAAAATATGGATATTGCGTCACCATTGGTCCAATATCTCTCGGGTTAACTCCAATACTAACTAAATATGCCACTGAGGTACTCATTGTCCCTTCAGGTTTAAATCCTAATAGCTCTGGATACTTCATAAGCACAAAACCCATATCTAGCTTCTCCACATCAAGCCCACGAAGAAACTTAACTATCGGAACAAGCTCAACAACAACACTCGCATGAAGTACGTGCGGGTAATTCTTAATAAACTCTCCAAGTTTCTGTCTTTGAATTCCAACCTTTTCTAAGTAACCCAACACCGGAATTATATTTTTCCGCACACTACAACCAAGCATCAACGGATATTCATTGATATCATCAACAGTTAATCCTATCTTTTGCAAGAATTCTACTCGTTCACGCATTACTTCAACTGTAGAGGGTAATTCTAACTGCTCTAATTCATCAGGAACTATGCCTATACTCTTCAAGTAATCACAAATTATAACTCGTGATACGAGTTTCTCCTTTCGCCCTTGAACTACACCCCATGTGACTGTTGGCATTTCATATTCAGGAAATTTGTCGGATTGGGAAGAAAAGGGTCTAAATTTTGAAACCCCCGGTTCTTGAATACATGGGGTTTGTGGGTTATCTGAGGGTTTATGAATGTAAATGAGAGGAGTGAGAAATTTTTGTAAAATTGATTTAAAGGGTTGGTTTCTTGTTAAAAGTGAATTCATTTCTTGAAATCAAGCACCAACGAACAGATAAAATGAGTTTCTTCTACAATCTAGCAATTCAGTTCTTGGTTAAATTTGTATACATCAACTGAAAATAAAGCTAAAAAATTTTAGGTTAATTTTTGCTATGAATCAAGAAAAATCAGGGAACAAACGTGAAACGATAGAGATAGAAGTAAAGCGAGGGAAAGAGAGTACTCACAAACTCAAGCTTTGGGTATGATTCTCTTGGTCGGGTGAGCTTCTTATCTGGTCGGTTTTTTGGTCGATTTGGACTGGCTATGGCTGAGGAACTGCGGGCTATGATGCCTCGCCGGTGGATTGCTTTGGATGAATCTGGGTTGCTATGGTATGAGATTTTGCTAGAAGAATTTGGGTAACTGAGCTCAAGGAGTTTGGGTTTTTGGGGTTTTGGGGTTTTGATGCTGAATCCTTCTCTAATTACATACTGTATTATTGTATTTTATTTTAAACGACTTTTAGTAATTCAAATGTAAAATTTAAGTTAATTTTTTAAATAAATTCAGTAATAATAGAAGAAAAAAATATTATAATTTTTAATTTTTATTTTTAAATTTAAATTTCCTCATTCTTTCCTTTTTTTTCCCATTAAAACTCGGAAACATAATGAAGTACTATGTTTTAGTTTTTATATCGATTTGTCACTTTTCAGCATTAATTCTCACTAGTGAATTAGCTAATTGAATCAATATTTGGTCATTTTAAGGCTTTCAAATTTCTTTTCTCAAAAAATGTCTTTATTCCCGTCGTCTTATAATAACTGATTATTGATACTTTTTTTACTTCACAAAAAAAATATTATTTGTAAATAAAAAAAATAAAAAAGTCTTATGATTATCGTTTGAAATAAAATAATACCCTCAATTTGTTATCAGAAACTCCACGAAAGGGTCTAAAAAAAAACTAAGATTAAAGCAAAAAAGAGATATTTGGGAAAGAGCGTCTTCAAACAAGAGAACCCTTTGCAGATCTAGTTCAAGATATGGAGTACAAAGGCGCACAAAAGGTGTGAGTCCCGCGGCCTGGCTTTGGTTCGGTTTGAGTCTGGCCTGGTCAAAGTTTGAACTGATCAAGGTTTGGACCGGCCTAGGCCGGTCAGAAAGACTTAAAAAGACTGTCATTTGAACATAAAAATCTGCCCTAGACCGGCATGGCCCAAAGCCCGACCTGGACTGGCCTGTGGCCTGAGTCCGGCCTGGACCTGGCCTGGTCCGACGCAACAGGCCTGGCCTAATTGCTGGCTTATTAGTTGTTGTCCAATTAAAATAGGAACAATTACATTTTATAGTACATTTAAAAATATAATTACAAGAAAAGTGCCCTCATTAAATATTTACATAATTAATATCTTTAAAATTTTATTTTCATTATTAGTACATATTTATGATTCCTTTAATTATGGGATGTGTTAATTCTCAACCATCTCTCCCACAATTTTCTCCCCATTTCTCCCACGATTTTCTCCCACTCCATTTATGTTTCCCTTCTTCTTCTTCTCCTCCCTCCCTCTGCCTCCTCCTCCTCCTCCTCCTCCTACTCCTCCTGTCCAACCCCTCCCCACCCTCCGCCTCCCCTTCCTCCCGCCTCCCGCCTCCCGCCTCCCGCCTCCCCTCCTCTCCTCCTCTCCTCCTCCCGCCTCTGCCCCCACCACTACTCCTCCCGCCCCAGCCCAGCCCCAGCCCCACACCCTCTCCTTCCTCTTCCTCCGTCTCCTTTCTCCACCCACGCCCCACCCCTTCCTCCCCTCTCCTCCTCCTCCCCCTCCATCCGCTACCCCCACCCCCTCATCCTCCCCCCTCCCTCCGCCACCCCCTCATCCTCCCCCCTCCCTCCGCCACCCCCTCCTCCTCCTCCTCCCACTGCCCACACCCCACCCCCTCCCTCTGCCATCGTCGCTCTGTTTTTGCTGTTTTTTATAATGCAGTTGGTAGCCAAACCTTTATATCAAGGTAACTAATTCTGTTTTATTAAGTTTCCAATTTATTTTATATGTAATACAGTTGGTAGCCAAACATTCGTGCAGTTGGTTGCCAAACTTTCAGATCAAGGTAACTAATTCATACTGCAGGTGTGAAGGTAGATTGATTATCTTGGTATAAAAGTTTGATTACCTTGGTATAAAAGTTTGGTTACCTTGGTATAAAGTTTTGGTTACCTTTGGTATAAATATGCAGTGTTCTATTTTTTATTTACCAACATGAAATTGGTTGTCAAACTTTTAGACCAAGGTAACCAATTTAGTTGTATTTGATTACCAATTTTATTTTAAATGTGATGCAGTTACTAGTCAATTTTTGTGGCGGCGGTGGCGGCGATGTGGCGGCGGCGGCAGCGGTGGCGGCGAGAGAGGATGATGATGAACATTAGCTCCTTCATAATTTTTTATTTTTAATTTTCTCATTTTGATTTGAATTTTGAAATATGGATTTGAAATTGTTGTTAGAGACAAGATTTGAATTTGAATTTGAATTATTAGTTATCCTTGATTTTAGGTTTCTTTATTAATGTGAATTGTACTATTTTTGTAAGATGAGTCTTAATTACACTCTTTTTATAATTATTTAGTTGATGCACTTTTCTTGTAATTACTTTCTATTTGTTGTATACTTATGTAAAGGACCCATTAAAATATTGTCTTCCAAACCAACCTAAAAAGACTATTGAAAAAAAAAATATTTCGAGCAGCCCAACCCAAATGGTGCTTATTATCACGCCTAACACTGTGCAAGCCAGACCGGTTAGGCTATCAATTATATATAATAAAAAAAAAGCAAAAGACACAAGTACTCAACAGTTTAAACTTTAAAATGTGAAAACATCCAAAAATAAGTGATTGACTGATTGTTCACTAGCTCACTGTCCAAGGCATCAAGCCATCAATGCATGATATTATATATAATCTATCTATCTATCTATATATATAATAGCCCCATTATATCTCTGAAAAAGGAAACATCAGTAGTTAATCATATTTGCTATGTATATTGACAATTTAGCAATGACCAGCGGAAAAAAGAAGAAGCTGACACACTTTCTCATCCATCCATCTATCAATCCATCACATCTACGAAAATTTCATCAGAATTTGGAATTCAAAAATTAAATAAATTTTCATGTAATAATCGTATTATCGTAACATTTATAATTTTACTAATGATTATTTTTTCACTATAAAAATCATATAATTTACTCCACAAAAATTACAACTCCTCACATCTTTCTCTCTCTATTCTCTGATATAACAATAACATCATACTGCAAGCTCAAATTCTAAATTTGTATATTGTTATAATTTTTATAATTAATTTTATATACTATATATTTACAATTTATTATACATAAATATTACATTTATATTATTACAATGGATTCTTCCAACATTCCACAAGTGTCATCATTTATTCAAAATGATCCAAATATTATTATGATTTATTTAAAGATGTTTTTAAACGTCAAAATATACTTATGGAGTTTTATAACACTCAAACTGATCATGAAATAACAAATCAAGACTGGGATTTATTATGTCAACTAAAGTTTTTAAAAAAACACACAAAAATATTAAATGGTGTTTATTATCCTACAATATAATTCATCATGTTCTATTTGCATGTTTGGAAATAACAAATATGTTTCGACAATATAAATATGATCCTTTTTGGAGTAACCTTATTTTTAGTATGGAAGAAAAAATTCAAAAATATTTTGAATACATGCTTACTGTGTAAGAACCCAACTTTTAAATAAAAATGGATTTTCTATAATTATTATTTTTGAATATTATGGAATGAATTTAATATAATGTTATAGTTGTGGGTAATATTTATAAATTTTGCAAAGTATGTAAGTTGTCATATAATATTCGATTGGTCGGAGAATATTCGTTTTAAACAGAAAATATTCGTACGACGACAAAATTATTGGTGGACCCCACAACAGAATTATTGTCGGATTGAGAAAATGACAAAAATATTTTATTAAAAATAACAGCGGAAGTTTTACCGTTGATACTGTTGAACTACTGGGTAGTAAAAGTACAGTAATACGCGTTGTTGCATAGTAGCACACGGTATTGATTATTGATATTTATGTGAGAAGTCGCTCAGTTTGATTCAATTATTGTCGATTAATAATATGAATTATTATAGCGAAGATGACGTTTTGTTTTATTCGTATTATTAACGTAATAAAACAGAAACATCTTTTTATATAAAACAGAATACTTTATTAAAGTTATTTTATAAATAGAATATATTATATTTTATTATGCATAGTGTTTTGCATAGTGTTGCATAGTGTTTGCATAGTAAAAATCTTTTTATATAAATAGAATATATTATATTTTATTTAAAAGATTTTTCTTTAAATATGGACCGTCAGATTAAAGTAAATCAATCTGGACCGTTCATGGATTAGTTACTATGCATTCCATTTTCCTATAAATAGAAGCTCATTCCTTCATTATTTTCTTACGAATTCACTGAACTCTAGAGAGAGAAACTATAGAGAGATAGAAGAAAATCTTTTTGCTACTTAACTTTTCTTTTCCTATATCCAGTTTCTGTTACGGTAAAGGATATTATTCTTTTGTATTCAAGAAGAGAACTTCTGTTATTCCATTTCTTTATTGTTCTGCTGGAATAACCTGTATACGCTGTCTACCCTATACTTGGTGACATTCTTCTATTATTCTGTCTTTATTATTCTGTCGGAATATCCTGTCTGTGCTATACGCCGGACCTGGTTCCATTTTTATTATTCCGTCTTTATTATTCCGTTGGAACATCCTGTCTGTGTGTTTACACCGGACCTGGTTCCGTCTTTATTATTCTGTTGGAACATCCTGTCGGTGCAAATTTTGCCTGACCTGGTTCCGTTATTATTATTCTGTTGGAATAACCTGTCTACGCGAAGTACCGCATGCATGGTGATTTCTGTTGTTATTCCATTCTTTATTATACTCAGCTGGTTAAAGTTTTGACTTCTATACTCCATGAAATTAGTAGAATATCCTTGATATTTGCGCTTCATCCAGTATCTTTTCATGGAAATATTCTTCTGATCATTCTTGAATTTTACTCTACAAAGCAGTATCATGTGGACAATTTGGACATTAGTAGTTCTTGGACAAATTAATTCTTGAACTTGTTTTATTGAATTCTTATATCATTGTCATCATCCTCATGTTTATATATTTTTGAAAGTCATCTGTGGCCTGTAGTGCATAGATGGACTTGGTATGATTATGACCAGGGATTATTCGGTGTAATCATGACTGTAATATTACAAATGATATGGTAAAAGTCTTCATTGGCCCTTAGTGCATTGATGGACAGTTGTTGGAATGATCATGACCATTGATGAATACACAAATATCCTTGGCCCGTAGTGCATGGAATTTGTGGTCGTGACCCTAATGAGTATCCTTGGCCGTAGTGCAGGGATGATGTGGATTATTTATTAAGCTGAGTCTCAGCGATAAAAGTGATTAAAAACTTTTTAAATCATAAAAGATAGTAGATTCTATTCTCTACTTGACTGTTTTAATGGATTGTTTGATCCGCTGCTGTTAAACTTGATGTTGTTATATTTTATCAGTTTAATACTGTTGAAGGCTAACGATAATTTATTCTGCATTATCTTAGTCATAATATTTCTTACTGGGCTAGTTGAGCTCACCCTTTCTTTCACTGTTCTCTTCAGGAAATAAGAACATAGCAGGGACGAGTCGGGGAACGGAGTAATGGTCTAGAGGATAGCATTAGTAGTCCTCACTATTCTGTGAAATAGTGTGATAATAATTGTAATGAGGACTCCTTTTGAGTTTGTATAATCTCTAGTAGACAATATTTGTATTCAAACTCACAGTTTATGTTTTGTCGTATTGTACACGACAGTTGTATTAGTAAGTTATATTTGAATTCTGTACCATGTATCTGGCGACCCAAGATGGGTGATGTATACCTAATTTTGGGGGCGTCACAGTTGGTATCAGAGCTTAGGGATATGATCCATGGCTAAGATGTGAGACTAGAACTAGGAGGGGAGAGACGGGGAATTCCTTCGCTAGTATGACCTACTTAAATTTATTTTGTATTTAAATTAGTTGGTCAAAGTTTAGAGATATTATGTTATATGTCAATTAATCTTTGTTTTGTGGCAGTATCTGAAAATGAATTCCGAAAATATTGAGAATAACAATGGAGCACAAGAGACTGTTGAGTCTCCATATATCAATAATCAGGAGAATGTGCATCAGGAAGGCGACAATCCTCATGACCAAATGATGAATGATGGATTGTTCAGAGGCTTTATGCAATTCATGCAACAGTAAGCGAGAGCGGCTCCTGTTCAAAATGTAGGTGGAAACACTGGAAATTCTCGGGCGGTCACCGCTAAACAGTTCAAGGAGCTGGGACCACCGGAGTTTAAGGGAGAGCCAAAACCACTTATTGCGGAAGCATGGATAAAGCAGATCACCAAAATATTTGATGTCTTGGGTTGCTCCGAGGAGCAAAAGGTTCCCTTTGTCGCCTTTATGTTGCGCGGAGAGGCAGATTACTGGTGGGAATCGGTAAAACGTACTCAACCTACCGTACTGAACATTTCTTGGGAGAAGTTCCAAGAGCTGTTCAATGACAAATACTTTCCCGAAAGTATCCGTCACATGAAGGAGGTGGAGTTTATCAAATTGGAGCAAAATAATATGACCTTGTCGCAATACGAGGCAAAATTTGCGGAGTTATCCCGGTTTGCATCCCACTTGGTGGATAATGAAGAGAGAATGACACGATTGTTTTTAAGAGGTTTGAAGCCGGAGATACGTCAACATCTTATTTCTCATAAACTGTGTTTGTATTCAGATGTTGTAAATAAGGCTCAGTTGGTAGAGCGCGATAACGAGTCAACGCAATCAAAAGAGAGCAGCCGGCAAAATGATAATACCAGTGAGAGCAGTCATCAAAGCGGTGACAACAAGCGTGGAGGAAATCATCAGGCCAGAAATGGTAACCACTTCGGTGGTAATCAGGGCCAAAACAATAAGAATGGACATTTCAAGAAGAGGAGATTCAACAATGATGGAAAGACGTCAGCATCAGCAACCGTTGTTAAGGAAGGAGAAAGACCACCTATCATATGCTTCAAATGCGGAGGGGAGGGACACATCAGTCCAAATTGCGCGATGTCGTCCAAAGCATGTTATAATTGTGGAAGAGAAAGCCACTTAGCCCGATTTTGTCGTTCACCGAAGACAAATTCAACTAGGATGGAGGCACCAAAGGCTGTCCCAGAAAAGTCAAAGCCGGTAGTGCAAGGGAGAACGTTTGTTGTGACCTCCCAGAAAGCAAGGAACCCGCATGAGGTCATCACGGGTAAGCTTATCATAAACTCTAGCGAAGTATACACTTTATTTGATACACGTTCTACCCATTCTTTTATTTCTCCTACTTGCGCTCAACGATTAAATTTGACTCCGGAGAAATTAGACTTTGACTTATCTGTGGAAACTCCGTTGGGAGAAACCTTCATTACATCCACGGTTTATAAGTCTTGTTTGGTTCAAGTTGGTACCCACGCATTACCTGTCGATCTTATTGCATTAAAAATACTTGCATTTGATGTAATTCTAGGGATTGATTGGTTAACTACTCATCATGCAAAAATTGATTATTTTTGTAAGGTTGTTAGCTTTCATATTCCTAATCGACCTATTATGCGAATTCAAGCAACCAAACCATTAAAATCAATCACTGTCATCTCAAGCCATAAAGCTATTCGTTTATTGAAAAACGGATGTCAAGCTTTCTTAGCTCATGTCACAGATCTAAACAAAAATATGTCAGTTTTGAATAATATTTCTATTATTAATGAATTCCCTGACGTATTCCCTGAAGAACTTCCTGGCCTACCCCCAGAGCGTGAAATTGAATTTTGTATCGACCTTGAACCCGGTACAAAACCCATTTCCAAAGCCCCATATCGAATGGCTCCTATTGAACTTCAGGAGTTAAAGACTCAACTGCAGGAATTGTTAGACATTGGCTTTATTCATCCAAGTACTTCTCCTTGGGGTGCTCCTGTTCTATTCGTGAAGAAGAAAGATGGGAGTATGCGACTTTGTATTGATTATCGGGAGTTAAATCATGTCACCATCAAAAATAGGTATCCATTGCCACGTATTGATGACCTGTTTGACCAGTTGCAAGGAGCCAAATTCTTTTCAAAGATTGATCTTCATTCCGGATATCACCAATTGAAGATTAGAACCGATGACATTCCAAAGACGGCTTTCAGAACTCGGTACGGGCATTATGAATTCCTAGTCATGTCCTTTGGATTGACTAATGCTCCTGCTGCCTTCATGGATATGATGAACTGAGTATTCAAGGAATATTTGGATCACTTTGTGGTCGTCTTTATTGATGACATCCTTATTTATTCCAAAAGCCATGAAGATCTGAGGAACACTTGAGGCTAATACTCCAAAAGCTTCGTGAATACAAGCTTTATGCCAAGTTGAAGAAATGCGAGTTCTGGCTTGAGGAAGTAGCATTCCTTGGGCACGTGGTATCAAGTCATGGAATATCTGTTGACCCAGCAAAGATTGAAGCTATTCAAAGCTGTGAGCAACCTAAATCAGTGACCGAAGTACGTAGCTTTCTCGGCTTAGCTGGTTATTATCGGAGATTCGTAGAAGGGTTTTCTCGAATCGGTACTCCACTAACTCAGCTGACTCGGAAAGATACAAAGTTAGGTTGGAGCGAGGAATGTGAGAAGAGTTTTCAAGAACTCAAGAGGAGACTCATTTCAGCACCTGTTCTGACAATACCATCTGGTTCGGAGGGATTTGTCATCTACAGTGATGCTTCGGGCAAAGGGTTAGGATGTGTTCTCATGCAACATGGGAAAGTCATAGCCCATGCCTTACGACAACTCAAAGAATATGAGAGAAATTATCCTACTCATGACCTAGAGTTAGCAGCTGTTGTCTTCGCACTTAAAATTTGGAGGCATTACTTGTATGGGGAGAAAGTGGAGATCTTTACGGATCATAAAAGCCTCAAATATTTCTTCACTCAAAAGAAACTCAACATGCGACAACGACGTTGGCTTGAACTGTTGAAAGATTATGATCATACCATCCAATACCGTCCTGGAAAAGCGAACGTGGTAGCTGACGCATTAAGTAGAAGATCATATGCGGGTGCGAGTGCAATATTGTCAACGCAAAGGCCCATTTTGTATGACTTGCAAAGGATGGAGATAGAGATAAAGACTCCAAGGACCCACGTGATGATGGCGAATATACGAGTAGAACCGACTTTATTTGATAAAATTAAAGCTGCTCAAGTTACAGATCCGGAGCTGATGCGTATGAGGAAGAAAGTACAAGAAGGTGCGATACCGGAAGCAAGAATCGATGAAGAAGGAATACTTCGAGTCAACTCCAGACTTTGTGTTCCTAACGACCCTGATTTAAAGTATAAAATCATGATGGAGGCGCACAACACACCGTTTGCAATCCATCCTGGGAGTACCAAAATGTATCATGATCTTCGACATACATTTTGGTGGGGCAATATGAAGAGAGAGATAGCGCTTTTTATCTCAAGGTGTCTAACGTGTCAACGAGTCAAGGCGGAGCATCAAATACCAAAAGGACCATTGCAACCACTTGAAATTCCAGAATGGAAGTGGGAACACATTACCATGGATTTCGTTACTGGTCTTCCCAAAGTTTCTCAAGGCATAGATGCGATTTGGGTCATTGTTGATAGATTGACCAAGTCTGCTCATTTCTTACCGATACGAGAAACTTATACACTTGAACATCTTGCTCGTATGTACATAAACGAGGTTGTAAGATTGCATGGTATGCCAGTATCCATAGTTTCTGATCGAGACCCAAGATTCACTTCGCGATTTTGGGTTAGTTTGCAAAAAGCTATGGGCACAGATTTACGATTTAGCTCGGCTCATCCTCAAACGGACGGACAGTCAGAGAGGACTATTCAAACTCTTGAAGATCTATTAAGACTCTGTGTCCTTGATTTCAAGGGAAGTTGGGACAAGTTCTTACCATTGGTGGAGTTTTCCTACAACAACAGTTATCAAGCAAGTATTGGCATGGCTCCGTTCGAGGCGTTGTATGGAAGAAAGTGTCGTTCTCCAGTATGTTGGGATGAGGTGGGTGAAGCAATGTTGTTGGGACCGGATTTGGTACGTATGACTACGGAAAAGATTCAAACGATCCGGAAACGTATAAAAACCTCACAAGATCGACAAAAGAGTTATGCTGATCTTCATCGAAAGGACGTAGAATTCGATATAGGAGATCATGTGTTGTTACGTGTTGCTCCATGGAAAATAATTACGAGATTTGGAAAGAGAGGAAAGCTCAATCCTCGATTCATCGGCCCATTTTTAATCCTCGATCGAGTAGGAACTGTGGCCTATAGACTCGCTTTACCGCTAAGTATGTCTCGTGTTCATAACATTTTTCACATATCCATGCTACGTAAATATGTGAAAGACCCGAACCACATTATTGAGTTAGAACCGGACGAAATAGCGGAAGATTTAACGTATGAAGAGGTTCCTGTTCAAATCTTGGATAAGAAGGAACATATTTTACGCACCAAGGTTATACCTCAAGTCAAAGTTTTATGGAGAAACCACGATGTTGAGGAAATGACTTGGGAGTTAGAATCTGAAATGAAATCAAGGTATCCTTACCTCTTCGACATACCAGGTACGTACCCTAATTTCGAGGGCGAAATTTCTTAAGAAGGGGAGGTTGTAAGAACCCAACTTTTAAATAAAAATGGATTTTTTATAATTATCATTTTTGAATATTATGGAATGAATTTAATATAATGTTATAGTTGTGGGTAATATTTATAAATTTTGCATATGCAAGTTGTCATATAATATTCGATTGGTCGAGGAATATTCGTTTTAAACAGAAAATATTCGTACGACGACAAAATTATTGGTGGACCCCACAACAGAATTATTGTCGGATTGAGAAAACGACAAAAATATTTTATTAAAAATAACGGCGGAAGTTTTACCGTTGATACTGTTGAACTACTGGGTAGTAAAAGTACAGTAATACGCGTTGTTGCATAGTAGCACACGGTATTGATTATTGATATTTATGTGAGAAGTCGCTCAGTTTGATTCAATTATTGTCGATTAATAATATGAATTATTATAGCGATGATGACGTTTTGTTTTATTCGTATTATTAACGTAATAAAACAGAAACATCTTTTTATATAAAACAGAATACTTTATTAAAGTTATTTTATAAATAGAATATATTATATTTTATTATGCATAGTATTGCATAGTGTTTTGCATAGTGTTGCATAGTGTTTGCATAGTAAAAATCTTTTTATATAAATAGAATATATTATATTTTATTTAAAAGATTTTTCTTTAAATATGGACCGTCAGATTAAAGTAAATCAATCTGGACCGTTCATGGATTAGTTACTATGCAATCCATTTTTCTATAAATAGAAGCTCATTCCTTTATTATTTTCTTACGAAGTCACTGAACTCTAGAGAGAGAAACTATAGAGAGATAGAAGAAAAGCTTTTTGCTACTTAACTTTTCTTTTCCTATATCTAGTTTCTGTTACGGTAAGGGATATTATTCTTTTGTATTCAAGAAGAGAACTTCTGTTATTCCATTTCTTTATTGTTCTGTTGGAATAACCTGTATACGCGGTCTACCCTATACTTGGTGACATTCTTCTATTATTCTGTCTTTATTATTCTGTCAGAATATCTTGTCTGTGCTATACGCCGGACCTGGTTCCATTTTTATTATTCCGTTGGAACATCCTGTCTGTGTGTTTACACCGGACCTGGTTCCGTCTTTATTATTTTGTTGGAACATCCTATCGGTGCAAATTTTGCCTGACCTGGTTCCGTTATTATTATTCTGTTGGAATAACCTGTCTATGCGAAGTACCGCATGCATGGTGATTTCTGTTGTTATTCCATTCTTTATTATACTCAGTTGGTTAAAGTTTTGACTTCTATACTCCATGAAATTAGTAGAATATCCTTGATATTTGCGCTTCATCCAGTATCTTTTCATGGAAATATTCTTCTGATCATTCTTGAATTTTACTCTACAAAGCAGTATCATGTGGACAAATTGGACATTAGTAGTTCTTGGACAGATTAATTCTTGAACTTGTTTTATTGAATTCTTATATCATTGTCATCATCCTCATGTTTATATATTTTTGAAAATCATCTGTGGCTTGTAGTGCATTGATGGACTTGGTACGATTATGACCAGGGATTATTCGGTGTAATCATGACCGTAATGTTACAAATGATGTGGTAAAAGTCTTCATTGGCCCTTAGTGCATTGATTGACAGTTGTTGGCATGATCATGACCATTGATGAATAAATAAATATCCTTGGCCCGTAGTGCATGGAATTTGTGGTCGTGACCCTAATGAGTATCATTGGCCGTAGTGCAGGGATGGTGTGGATTATTTATTAAGCTGAGTCTCAGCGATAAAAGTGATTAAAAACTTTTTAAATCATAAAAGATAGTAGATTCTATTCTCTACTTGACTCTTTTAATGGATTGCTTGATCCGCTGCTGTTAAACTTGATGTTGTTATATTTTATCATTTTAATACTGTTGAAGGCTAACGATAATTTATTCTGCATTATCTTAGTCATAATATTTCTTACTGGGCTAGTTGAGCTCACCCTTTCTTTCACTGTTCTCTTCAGGAAATGAGAACATAGCAGGGACGAGTCGGGGAACGGAGTAATGGTCTAGAGGATAGCATTAGTAGTCCTCACTATTCTGTGAAATAGTGTGATAATAATTGTAATGAGGACTCCTTTTGAGTTTGTATAATCTCTAGTAGACAATATTTGTATTCAAACTCACAGTTTATGTTTTGTCGTATTGTACACGACAGTTGTATTAGTAAGTTGTATTTGAATTCTTTACCATGTATCTGGCGACCCAAGATGGGTGATGTATACCTAATTTTTGGGGCGTCACATACTGTTATTACTTGTGCAGCAGAGTTAAACCCTGTAATAAAATTAGAAGGTGTGGAAAGTGTTTTAGAAGATATAGTAGAAAATATAGGTACTGAAAAGATTGATTATATTAAACTAAATTTTAATAATACATTTGCTGAATTTTATGGACAATATGAGTCTATATATGCTACATCTACACGTGCACCACCCCCTGCCCCTTCATCTTCTAAGTTTTCATCATTATTAAAATCATTATCAAAAAAACCAAAAACTTCATCACGCACAAGAAGTTTAAACGAACTTGGTTTATATTGTAGTATTGATTTTAGAAGTTTTATGACCGATCAAGAATTTAAAAATTTTGATATACTTGTATTTTGAAAAAATCATAACCGATAATATCCTACTTTGGCCATGGCCCGTGATTTACTAACTATCTAAGCTAGTACCGTAGCTTCGAAATCTTATTTTTCTTTATCTGGCAGGGTACTAGATGAAAAAAGAAGTAGACTTAGTCTAGATTCGTTGAAGATATGTATTTGCTATAGAGATTATCTTGCCACACATAGCAGAATACAAGACGTAATACACGATCAAGATAGCTCGGAAGATCTCGAAGTCGGAGCAGGAACTACTGAAAATGTACATCCATGAAGATTGAAGATATATTTTTTGAAGATTTGAAGATATATTTTATTAAGATTCAAAGACAAATATTTTTTGAAGATTTGAAGACATTTTTAAAAATTTTGAAGACAAATATTTGTAACCGATTCATTTTTTTATTATTGTATAAGTTGTACTTTAAAGTTACAAAGTTATAATTATTCATCAAATTAGTGATTCAATAAATTATTACTTATTCATTGTTGTAATTTATTAGTTGTCAGTTTGTAAAACATTATTTTTAATTAATAAATCAATTAAGTTTAAAATTTTAATTATTCAATATTGATTTATTGTAAATAGTAATTACAGTTAATTAATATTTTAATTAGTTTATTTAATATTAATAAATTAGTTACTTAAATTTTAATATTAATATACTAGTTAGTGTATTAATATTAATAAGTTAGTTGATTAAATTTTAATATTAATGTACTACTTAGTTTATTTAATATTCATAAGTTACTAAGTTAGTTAATTCAAATTTAATATTAATAGTTAGGTTATTAAGTAATAATGTAACATAGTACTAATATGATGTTAGTAATCTTAGCATGAAATATGGAGTGAAGTATATTGTCCGAACTTTGGAGACTTAAAAATTAAAATTTGGATGAGAATTGATGGATGATGATTTGATTGGACATTTGGACCAAAAGGAGCAAAAAATAAAAAATAACAAGCTAACTGCCAAACCTAACTACCAAGCCCCACTGCCCCAGGCGGCAGGCCCCCAGCACTGCCCAGGCCACATGGACATTAAAAAAAAGGTGATGAATCAGCCTGCCCCAAGCCTGGCCTGGTCTACAGACCTGATCAGATCAAAGTTTTGTGAGATAGGCCTGGCCTAGCCTGGCCTTAAGGCCCAAAGTCAAGGTCTGGCCTGGCCTGGTCAACGGCTAAAGCCTGGCAAGCCCAGACCGGACCAGGCCAGGCAAGCTTGTTGTGCAACTCTAAGTACAGGCTTTGAGAAAAGATTTTGGAGAGAACTTTGTTAGTAAAATGCATGTTTTAGATTTGATGATGATATGTGAAAATAATATATATTTGTAATCAGTAGTTTTTGTACGGACTTTAAAATGAAATTGGTGTAAAAAAACTTAGATTAGATATCAAACTTGTTAAGTTAATCTATTTCGTAAAGTGAATATGATGTTCAGAATTAGATCAAAAGACGATTGTAAAGTAAGAAGTTGAAGGTCGTAGAGCATATTGATCGTAAAGTAGTTTTGAAGATCGAAAAGTACTCTAAAAATCGTAGAGTCTCCTAAAAATTGTAAAACTTGTTGTTCGTAGAGTTATAACTACCCGTACTTTTAGCTTGCAGAATTGTCAAGTCATTCCACAAAGTTCTTGGAGTACAAGAAATGATCAACCAATTAGAACAAAGTTGAGAATTGTCAAACTAAGGACACTGAAGTTAAGTGTAAATTATGTTGGTAAAATATGAATAAATATAGGATTCAACTATCAAATAAGAGAATGGTAAAAATAAACTTATCGATTTAGAACGAATAATTTTGAGCAGACGCGTGCAACGCACTGTCCTTAAGTAGAAATTTTGCCCCTCAGAGAACTTTTCTCGATGCTAAGGTCACTTACGAAATCCTACTCCAGGATTCAACGGCTCTTCACCCAACTAATCAGCACTTGAAATAGTTGAATGAACCAGGAACAACTTCTAATTTTTCTTTACTCGAACTCAAATATAAGTCGTGTAAATACAATAAAATATATGGAAATTACTGTTTATATATATATATATATATATATATATATATATATATATATAATGCTAGCAAATTAGCAATTGTACACAGAAGCTTTATAATAGAAGCATCTTTATCAAATTGGCAGTAGAGAATGATAATCCACCAAGTAACTCAGCCTTCTTTATATAGGAAAAAAAATAGCAACGATAACAAAGATGCAACGGTAACATCTTAACTTTATTGCTCAAAATTAATTGGTATATAAACGGTAAAAACTTGATATCCCAAAATTAAGCAGCCGTTGGTATATAAACGGTAAAAACTTAATATTCCAAAATTAAGCATCCGTTTAAAATCTCCATGAATTGATTAATATGTATAAAATATTTAACTTTGTAATATTTAACATAAAATACAAAAATCCCCCACATATTACAAAGTAAAAATAAAATAAATTGAGTAAGAAATATAAGAATGCAGTGCGTTAACACTGATGTCTTTTAGACTATGAACCAATGTATAGAGTAAATAAGACTTGATTAACAGGAATTTGGTGAAATAAAAATTTTTATGAACCTTATTCCTTATTATGAACCAGTAATCATATTACGCACACTACAAACTCTAATTAGAAGTTGTTCTACGCGATTTGGCACATTTTGGCCTTGCGCCATACCTGGAATTCATGATCACTCTAGAAAACCTGCCTTGTTTTCATAAGAGGTGGCCCCACCTCTACACTCATATAGGTGTTTCCATCAAATGTGTTCTACAGTTAAACACATCACCGAATAGGACTATGGAAAACATTAAGAGTATATAACTCAACCTCTAACACTGTAGAATTACACTATCCTACACCATAGGGATGAACTCAAATATTTATAAAATGGATAGTGTCTCAACCAATCAACAACTTGTTGTTACCCTATGAAACTACTTCCTGGGATTACCATTCATATAGGTTAGGTTACCATCTGTAATACCCAATAAAATAATAATAAAATATTTAATTGGGCTTTTCTTAAATTTGGGTCAAACTGTTGTTAATTTATTTGGACCATAATAAGTAAATGATTACATTAAATTGGGTCTTTTAATTAATTGGGTCTAATTTATAATTGTGTAATTTTAAATCCTAAGGGTATTAATAAAACATATTAATTAATAAATAAACCTAAACCTAACTGCTTCATTGTATCTATACGAATTAATTGAAGGAAAAAAAGGGAGAACTCAGCCGCATAAAGGGAAGTGTGGAAATTGGATTATACTGGTAAATTACTAGTTTTTTTTTTCAATTGAATGAGAAACTTTCTTTGTTTGATATTGCGTTAGAGATTCAAGGTAGTTAAAATTTATCCCAATATGGAAGTCTCTTATATGAATTTGAAGGGACAGACATGACTGTGATCATTATATTTACATATATACTGCGGTAACCTGCATATTAGTTTTACTTATATATTTATATATATACCGCCGCTTTAAGTTTATATATATATATATATATATATATATATATATATATATATATATATTTAAAAGATTTACAGAAATTTTATAAAGGGAAAGTAATAAATAATATTATAATATTGTTATTACAATTAAAATATATCTTTTGAGTACAAACTAAATATAGTATATTAAAATTATTGAATTTATAAAAATATAATTTGTATGAGTTCATAATTTAATTATATGTATTGTATTTTATTTTGATAATTAGATCGAATTGAGGGAGTTTAGCAAGTGATATTTGGATTCGACGAATTATTTTGGTACTATATTAAGGTACGGATTCCGTACTTTTTCAGCGATACTCCTTTAAATTTAATTCGTTCGTTTGTACTCGTTTAGAAATTTTTTATTGCCTCTCAGGATTATTCCTTGTTGTCAAAATTATTAAGATAGTTTTGTTTTGGCGTTGAAATTAGAATTCTTATTTGTACTATTTGAACTAGTTAATCGTGTCAATATATTTTGGAGACTTTATTCGTTTGTACCATTGTTCGTATATTTTCGTTCACATTCGGGAGTTATTTGATCATTGATATATTGTGATAATTAATAATGTTTGTATTTGATAATTCGATTTCATTTGAATATGGTCATGTAAGCCTTGTGATTTGAACCCTTTTGGCTTACATTTTGTAGTTTGATCATTAGGTTATACTTGAGCTAACCACCTGTGGGGGTACCACAGGCATGTCCTCTTGACACAAGGGCATGATACCTTCCGTGGCGGTGTGATTAGTCCACTGCTTATCCTTTTGTATGCTCTGGGTATGAACTTTGGCCATTTGATATATTTGTTCAGGATACGTATGGGTCAACCCAATATTTGATTTGATTCAATTTATTTGGCAGATTAGTGACGTATGTCTCGTACGTACTATCCGATTTGATTTGTATACATCATGGTACCGATGTATTTTGTTAGCCTTTGGCTATTTGTATTTGAGATCAGTATGAAATTGTTACCTTATAACCATTTGAGTCAGCCTTATTTTGTTTGGAATTCTTCTGACTATAGTTGTCGGTTCGACAGTGTTAATCATTTGTACATTGTCTCACTAATTTTGATATATTCATATTTGGTTAGTAGTTTTAATTGTTTGTTCATTCAGTTTCTTCGGTACATATATATATTATTTATATATATGCATTTTTATATCCGTACTGGGCATTTGGCTCACGCTGTGTTCTTTTTCTAGCATGTAATCAGGGGTGATCAGGATATGCGGGATGAGAGCTACCTTTGATCCAAATGAGTAGATTAGTTTTTGAGAGTTATCATTAGACTTGGTTGTCCTAATATTTTGTATATGGATGTTTGGGCCATTTTGGCATTTATTCTTATTAGTAGAGACTATGTGAGTGTGGAGTTTCTTCTATTTAAATTGGAGTATGTGACAATTAATGTTCAATTTCATTGGAGATATTTTGATATTTATTAGAGGTTTGTGTTTATTATGTTTTGTGCGTGACATCCCTTTTCCTTTTCAGAAAGGGGGTGTTACACCTTGATTTTTGTAATAGACAGTAGTCCCATCCCCCTCGATGTATTGCTCACTAGCCTCTTGCTTAGTGGCTTTGTTAGAGGATCCGCAAGATTTAATTCTGACCTAACAAAATTAAGGGATATAATCCCATCACATAACAACTGTCTCACAATATTATGTCTTAGGCGTATATGCCTACTCTTGCCATTATAGCTCTTATTCTTAGCTCTGCCTATAGCAGCTTGGCAATCATAATGTAGAGACATAGATGGAACTGGTTTCGTCCACAAAGGAATATTTCTCAAAAGATTTTTGAGCCACTCTACTTCAGAACCTGCCTTCTCTAAGGCAATAAACTTAGACTCCATAGTAGAGCGAGCTATACAAGTCTGTTTAGAAGACTTCCAAGAAATTGCTCCTCCTCCTAAGGTAAATATGTAGCCACTCATGGATTTGATTTCATCTAAATCATAGATCGAGTTGGCGTCACTATAGCCCTCAAGAACTGCAGGATTACCGCAGTAATACAAACTAAATCTAATAGTACCTCATAGATACTTGAGTATTCTACATAAAGCAGTCCAATGATCCTTATTAGGATTATGAGTGTATCTGCTGAGTCTATTAACTGCATAAGATATATCAGGTCTTGTGCAATTAGTAAGATACATTAAGCAACCTATGATTTGGCCATACTCAGATTGAGATACACTAGGTCCCTTATGTTTTTTTAAATATAAACAAGAATCATACGGAGTACTAATAGGATTATCATTATAATGTCCAAATCTCTTAAGCATTTTCACCACATAGTGATCTTAAGAAATCATATACCCATTACACACTTTTCTCAAATTAATTCCGAAAATAACATTTGCTTCTCCCAAGTCTTTCATATCAAATTTAGTGGATAACATATTTTTAGTCTCATATATAACATCAATATTGGTTCCAAAAATAAGCAAGTCATCCACATAAAGACATACAATAACACCACAACTCTCATTATTAAATTTGGTATATATACATCTATCTCCATCATTTATTATATATCCATTAGAAGTCATCACACTATCAAATTTATCATTCCATTGTTTAGGAGTTTATTTAATACCATAAAAAGATTTAACTAATTTACAAACTTTATGTTCATTGCCTAAGGAAATAAATCCCTCAGGTTGGTCCATATAAATCTCCTCTTCTAAATCTCCATTAAGAAACACAGTTTTAACATCCATTTGATGAATTATTAAAATTTTAATATCGGCAAGAGCGATCACTCTAATAGATGATGTTCTAGCAACCGATAGTTCAAGAGAGAGCGTTTGTCGTAACCTCCCAAAAAGTGAGGAATCCGAACGAGGTGATCACGGGTAAGTTAATCATAAACTCTAGCGAAGTTTATACTTTATTTGATACCAGTTTTACCCATTCCTTTATTTCTCCTACTTGCGCTCAACGTTTAAATTTGACTCCGGAGAAATTAGACTTTGACTTATCTGTTGAAACCTCGTTGGGAGAAACCTTCATTCACAGTTTATAAGTCTTGTTTGATTCAAATCGGTAACCACACGTTACCTATCGATCTTATTTCTTTGAAAATACTTGCATTTGATGTGATTTTAGGGATTGATTGGTTAACTACTCATCATGCTAAAATTGATTATTTTTGTAAGGTTGTTAGCTTTCATATTCCTAACCAACCTATTATACGAATTCAAGCAACCAAACCATTAAAGTCAATCTCACTGTCATATCAAGTCATAAAGCTATTCATTTATTGAAAAACGGATGTCAATCTTTCTTAGCCCATGTCACAGATTTAAATAAAAATACGTCAGATTTGAATGATATTTCTATTGTTAATAAATTTCCTGACGTATTCCCTGAAGAACTTCCTGGCCTACCCCCAGGGCGTGAAATTGAATTTTGTATCGACCTTGAATCCGGTTCAAAACCCATTTCCAAAGCCCCATATCGAATGGCTCCTATTGAACTTCAGGAGTTAAAAATCCAACTACAGGAATTGTTCGACATCGGTTTCATTCGTCCTAGTACGTCTCCTTGGGGTGCTCATGTTCTATTCGTGAAGAAGAAAGATGGAACTATGCGACTTTGTATTGATTATCGGGAGTTGAATCATGTCACCATCAAAAAATAGGTACCCATTGCCTCGCATTGATGACCTGTTTGACCAGTTGCAAGGAGCCAAATTCTTTTCAAAGATTAATCTTCGTTTCGGATATCATCAGTTGAAGATTAAAACTGATGACATTCCAAAGACTGCTTCCAGAACTCGGTACGGGCATTATAAATTCCTAGTCATGTCTTTTGGATTGACTAATGTTCCTGCTACCTTCATGAACATGATGAACTTAATATTCAAGGAATATTTAGATCACTTTGTGGTCGTCTTTATTGATGACATCCTCATATACTCCTAAACCCGTGAAGACCATGAGCAACACTTGAGGCTGATACTCTAAAAGCTTCGTGAGAACAAGTTATATGCCAAATTGAAGAAATGTGAGTTTTGGCTTGAGGAAGTTACATTCCTTGGGCACGTGATATCAAATCATGGAATATCTGTTGACCCAGCAAAGATTGAAGCAATTCAAATCTGGGAGCAGCCTAAGTCAGTGACCGAAGTACGTAGCTTTCTCGGCTTAACTGGTTATTATCGGAGATTCGTAGAAGGGTTTTCTTGAATCGCTACTCCATTAACTCAGCTGACCCGAAAAGATACAAAATTTGGTTGGAGTGAGGAATGTGAAAAGAGTTTTCAAGAACTCAAAAGGAGACTCATTTCAGCACCTGTTCTGACAATAATACCATCTGGCTCGGAGGGATTTGTCATCTATAGTGATGCTTCAGGCAAAGGGTTAGGATGTGTTCTCATGCAACATGGAAAATTCATAGCCTATGCCTCGCGACAACTCAAAGAATATGAGAGGAATTATCCTACTCATGATCTAGAGTTGGCAGCAGACGTTTTTGCGCTTAAGATTTGGAGGCATTACCTGTATGGAGAGAAGGTGGAGATCTATATGAATCATAAAAGCCTCAAATATTTCTTCACTCAAAAGGAACTCAATATGCGGCAACGACAATGGCATTAGTTGTTGAAAGATTATGATCACACTATAAAATACCATCCTGGAAAAACGAACGTAGTAGCTAACACATTGAGTAGAAGATCATATGTGGGCACGAGTGCATTATTGTCAACGCAAAGGCCCATTGTGTATGACTTGGAAAGGATGAAAATTGAGTTAAAGACTCTAGGAACCCATGTGATGATGGCGAATATACGAGTGGAACCGACTTTAATCGATAAAGTGAAAGCTGCTTAAGCTACAGACCTGGAGCTGATACGTATGAGAAAGAAAGTACAAGAAGGTGCTATTCTGGAAGCAAGAATTGATGAAAAAGGAATACTTCAAGTTAACTCCAGACTTTGTGTTCCTAACGATTCTGACTTGAAGTATAAAATCATGATGGAGGCGCACAACAAACCGTTTCCAATCCATCTTGGGAGTACCAAAATGTATCATGATCTTCGACATACATTTTCGTGGAGCAATATGAAGAGAGAGATAGCGGGGTTTATCTCAAGGTGTCTAACTTGTCAATGAGTCAAGGCGGAGCATCAAGTGCCAAAAGGTCCATTGCAACCACTTGAAATTCCAGAATGGAAGTGGGAGCACATTACCATGGATTTCGTTACTGGTCTTCCCAAAGTTTCTCAAGGCATAGATGCGATTTGGGTCATTGTTGATAGATTGACCAAGTCTGTTCATTTCTTACCGATACGAGAAACTTATACACTTGAACGTCTTGCTCGTATGTACATAAACGAGGTTGTAAGATTGCATGGTATGCCAGTATCCATAGTTTCTGATCGAGACCCAAAATTCACTTCGCGATTTTGGGTTAGTTTGCAAAAAGCTATGGGCACGGATTTATAATTTAGTTCGGCATATCATCCTCAAACGGATGGGCAGTCAGAAAGGACTATTCAAACTCTTAAAGATTTATTAAGACTCTGTGTCCTTGACTTCAAGGGAAGTTGGGACAAGTCCTTACCATTGGTGGAGTTTTCCTACAACAATAGTTATCAAACAAGTATTGACATGGCTCCATTTGAGGCGTTGTATAGAAGAAAGTGTCGTTCTCAAGTATGCTGGGATGAGGTGGGGAAAGCAACATTGTTGGGACCGGATTTGGTACGTATGACTATGGAAAAGATTCAAACGATCCGACAACGTATAAAAACCTCACAAGATCGACAAAAGAGTTATGCTGATCTTCATCGAAATGACGTGGAATTCAATATTGGAGATTATGTGTTGTTACGTGTTGCTCCATAGAAAGGAGTTACGTGATTTAGAAAGAGTGGAAAGCTCAATCCTCGATTCATTGGTCCATTTTTAATCCTCGATCGAGTAGGAACTGTGGCCTATAGACGCTTTACCGCCAAGTATGTCTCGTGTTCATAACGTTTTTCACATATCTATGTTACGTAAATATGTGAAGGACTCGAAACATATTATTTAATTAGAACTAGACGAGATAGAGGAAGATTTAACTTATGAAGAGTTACCTGTTCAAATCTTGGATATAAAGGATCATATTCTACGCTCCAAGGTTATACCTCAAGTCAAAGTTTTGTGGAGAAACCACGATGTGGAAGAAATGACCTGGGAGTTAGAATCTGAGATGAAGTCAAGATATCCTCACCTCTTCGATATACCAGGTACGTACCCTAATTTCGAGGACAAAATTTCATAAAAATGGGAGGTTGTAAGACCCCAACTTTTATGAATAAAGAATAATTTTCTCGAAATATATTTTTGAATATTATGGTGTGGATTTGATATAATGTTATAGTTGTGAATAATATTTACAAATTTTTCAAAGTAAGCAAGTGGTTATATAATATTCGATTGGTCGAGGAATATTTGTTTTAACAGGAAATATTCGTACGACGACACAATCATTGGTGGACCCCACAACGGAAGTATTGTCTTAAAACAACAGAATTATCTTTTTATAAAAATAATGGCGAAAGTGTTATCTTTAAAACTATTGAACTACCCGGTAGTAAAAGTACAGTAATACGCGTGGTTACATAGTAGCACACGGTATTGATTATTGATGCTTACGTGAGAAGTCACTCAGTTATATTCAATTATTGTCACAGTATCATCTGAATAATATGATATATTATTAAATCAATAATTGAGACGACAAAGTTATTCATATTATTAAATTGCAATATTTACAATGTCTAGAAGTTCTGTCAAGGAGAGGTTTGGTCATTTAATTGCGCACCAATAAGAAGAAATCCTTATCGGAAAGCCCTCTATTTCCTAGGAACGACCTGGTTGTTAAATATTGTGAGTTATGATATTAATGATGAATAAGTTTATGTTGATTAAAGATGAATTTGATAGTTCCATTGTGTTGGAATTATTAGTGTTAGTGGAAATTGACATTTATTTTGATAATAATTGATGTCTGGAAGTTATCGGGTAATTAATTGGATAAATAAACAATTAATTGCTATTAATTCACATGATTATAACTATTTATTCACATGTGTGTACTATTGATTCAAATTCTTGTACTATTAGGGGAGTTGGTCCAAGATTGATAATACTTGCATGACTAAGTTAAAAATGGAGGTATAGATGGAGGTACTATACTGTAATTTGTATTTTCACATGATTATAACTATTGATTCACATGATTGACTATTAGGGAAGGTGGTGCAAGTTTGATAATACTTGCAGGACTAAATTAAAAATGAAAAAAAAGTTGAAGGTATTGTACTATAATTTTTCGAGCTCCAAAATGTGCAATTATCGAAACTATATTTTCCTATAAATAGAAGCTCATTCTTCCTTCATTTCTCACCAATTCACTAAAGCTATAGAGCAATTATCATAGAGAGAAAGAAGAAGAGAAGTCTGCTACCTCTCTACTCCAATATCCAGTTTCTTTCTCAGGTAAGGGGTATTATTTCTTTCGTATTCATGAAGAGAGCTTTTGTTATTCCATTCTTTATTATTATGTTGGAATAACCTGTCTATGCGAAGTACCGCATACATGGTAAAATTCTTCTGTTATTTTATTCTTTATTATTCTATTGGAATATCCTGTCTGTGCGGATTACGCTAGACCTGGTTCCATTCTTTATTATTCTGTTAGAATAATCTGTCTGTGCGGTCTATCGCATTCATGGTGCATTCTTCTGTTATTCCATTCTTTATTATTCTGTTAGAATATCCTTTCTGTGTGGATTACGCTAGACCTGGTTTCATTCTTTATTATTCTGTTGGAATAACCTGTCTGTGCAGTCTATCGCATGCATGGTGAATTCTTCTGTTATTCCATTATTTATTATTCTTTTGGAATATCCTGTCTGTGCGGATTACGCATGACCTGGTTCCATTCTTTATTATTCTGTTTGAATAACCTGTCTATATGGATTATCACATGCAAAGTGAATGATCCTTTGTATTCATTCCTTATTAAATTGTGAATATGATTTGTCTACGTGGATTACCGCATGACGGGTGAAAATCCATTTGCAGTTTCATATATTCTATGATACTCATTTGGTTAAAGTTTTGCCTTCTATATTCCATGAAATTAGTGGAATATCCTTGATATTTGCGCTTCATCCAGTATCTTTTCATGGAAATATTCTTCTGAACATTCTTGAATTTTACTCCACAAAGAAGTATCATGTTGACAATTTGGACATTATTGATTTCTGGATAATTTAAATTATAAACTTTTAAAATTTATCCTTGAAATTGTTTTATTGAATTATTATGTCTTTGTCATCATCCTCATGCTTATATTATGATTAAAGTCATCTTTGGATTACGTGCATAGATGGACTTGGTATGATTATACCCAGGGATTATTCGGTATAGTCATGACCGTAATGTGACGAATGATGTGGTAAAAGTCGTCATTAGCCTGTAGTTCATTGGTGGATAGTTGTTGGTATGATTATGACCAGAGATTATTCGGTATAATCATGACCATTGATGATTACATGAATATCCTTGGCCGTGGTACATGTATGATGTGGTTTATTTATTAAGCTGAGTCTCAGCGATAAAGTTGATGAAAATCTTTTTAAATCATAGAAGATAGTAGGTTTTATGCTCTACTTGACTCTTCTAATGGATTGCTTATTCCACTGCAGTTGTTGATCTAAAACTTGTTGTCTATTATATTCTGTCAGTTGTTATACTGTTGAAGGCTAAGGATAATTTATTCTGCATTATTTTAGTCATAATATTTCTTACTGGGCTAGTTGAGCTCACCCTTTCTTTCATTATTCTCTTCAGGAAATGAGAATATAATTGGAACGAGTCAGGGAATGGAGTGATGGTCCAAGATAAATGGCTTTAGTAGTCCTCACTATTCTGTGAAATAGTGTGCTAATAAATGTAATAAGATTGAATTTGAGCGTGGATATTGTCTAGATGACAATATTCGTGTTAAACTCTCAGCTATGTTTTGTCGTATTTTACACGACAGTTGTATAATTAAGTTTTTATTTGGATTTATGTACCATGTATCTGGCGACACAAGATGAGTGATGTATACCTATTTTGGGGGCGTCACAGTTTTCCCTATTTTCTTATAAATGATTCTATTTAGCAGGTGACAAGCAGAAAAAAGAGCTTCCCCCCACAAATTTGGTGGAGCCCAGAACTTACTAACAAAGCATTCATCATTTCTTTTAGTGTTCTATTTTTTCTTTCAACAACCCCATTAGATTATGGAGAATAGGGAGGTGTTACCTCATGTATAATTCCTTGTTTTTCGCAATATTTACTAAGAGGTCCGGAGTCATACTCTCCACCTCTATCGGATCTGAGTCTTTTAAACTTCTTTTCTAATTTATTTTCAACTTCGGCCTTATAAATTAGAAATTTATCTTCAGTTTCATTTTTATTTCTAAGAAGGTAAACTTTAGTATATCTAGAATAATCATCCATAAAGGTCAAATAATAATTTTTCCCACCTCTAGAAGTATTTCTAGACATATCACCTAAGTCTGAATGAATTAAACTGGGAGGTTCAGATTCTCTAACAAGTACCGGTTTACAAGTCTTTTTAGTAGTTTTGGCTTCTACGTACACTTATTTATTGGTATTTAAAATTTTAACATCTTTTAAAATTCAAAAAAATTTCATTATTTTTATATAAGAGTAATTCACATGGCCTAATCTAGCTTGCCAAATATCATCACACTCAACCAAGTAAGCAAAAGAAGTACTAGTATTATTATTCATGAGTTCAAGTACATTCAAATGAAATAAGCCAGAATTAAGATACCCTTTTTCTCACAAACACCCCATTTTTGGTTAACACGACCTTATCAAATTCAAACATAACCTTAACCCCAACTTTCCCAAGTATGCCAATAGATACGAGATTATAGAGAATCTCAGGAATATGAAGAACATCGGTAAGAGAAAGGATCTTCCTAGAAGTCAATTTTAAATTTACTTTCCCTTTATCCAACACTGGTGCAGGCCTCGAATCACCCATGTACACATGTTCATCTTTTCCTAAAGGGGAGTGTAAGAGATGAATGCACCACGATTCGCAAAAATATGTTTGGTAGCACCAGAATCCACTACTCTTTGTCAGTCATCATGTTCACCTCAGAGATAACCGCCAAAATAGTATTGTCTGCCTCAGGTAAGTTAGCTCTCGGAGGAACAGACTGGTTGTTTCCCTTTTTGAACTTGCATTGAGCAGCATGATGACCTGGCCTTCCATACACTATATGGAACATTATGCGAAGTGTCATTAGCAATTCTCATAGTGACAATGATGTAATGGTCCTCCGACTTGAAATCGCTATATTACTACACGAGAATTTATGTACTTTGATAACATCAAATGTCACCTTTAATAGGGTGGACTATAAAGGTGATTATTGGGTTCATCGTGAATCGTGTGAGAAATATGAGTGATCTAGATGGAATTTAACCATCCTATATATTATGGGTGATATCCATAGGCCTCTTGATTGAGTAGGACTATGAAATGCATGGCCATGCTCAAATAGTGATTTGTTTCATATAGTCTACTCATATATCAAGAAAACTTAGATTAAATTATGAAGAGTATGACACATTCCATGAGTCGAGTTTAATCTAGGATATTAAGGTTAAAAGGATTAAATTACATTGAAATATTGGTCACGAAAAGGTTGCATCGAATCATCGATCTTATTATTACTTGGGTAGCAGTAATGCATTACTAGATGCCGCTCACTGTTTATAATTTTATAATATGATTTTAAAATTATTGCCAACGTAATAATAACCTATAGGGTCACACACAAAGAACGTTATTGAAAGGGAATTAATTTAAATTGTAAGGATTTAAATATATCAATATGATTGATAGTATTTAAATCACGAATTTAAATTAAAAGGATGCTTTGTATATTTATATATATTAATTAAGACTTAATTAAGATATAATATATATATATAAATTTGGATTTTATTTTAATTAGATTAGGGTTTTGATTAATTCTGATTTATTGCTATATATATGATATATCAGCGTCTTTGGAAAGTTAATCAAAACAAAAAACCCTAGCCGCTCTTAGAGAGAGACTAGAGAAAACAGTTTCAAAAATCTGCATCCTTGGTGGCTGGTACCGCGATTCCTTCTTCTGCAGATCGTAGGACGATTCGTGGAGCATTCGTGTGGATACCATAGAGACGCAGTTCGTTTGAATTGCGTTGGAGATTCGACCACATCGTTTAATCTCTTTCTCAATCGGTATAATTTCTAACCACTGAATTAAATATTTTTCGCATGGATCCTGTTTAGGGTTTCAAATTTGGTTTAAATTGTTCTATTTTCGCTGTGCGTTTCTGTGTCGAAACCCTTCAGCGATCATCAACCAAATTTGCTTTGGAAGAAATTTCTTTGGCTTTGGCAGTTTTATCTAAATTTCTGTTCTTTTCCTCATTAGGAATATGAACAATTAACTCCTCTAAGGTCATGTCTTTTTTTTTTATGTTTCATAGTATTCTTGTAATCTTTCCAAGAATCAGGCAATTTCTCGATAAGGGAACCAACTACAAAAGGAGCAGGTAAAGTCATGCCTTCATTATTAAGTTCGGCTACGACAAGATGAAAAGCATGAATTTGGGAAGAGACATCTTTTTCATCGGTTATGTAAAACTTAAGAAAATTCCCAATTGCTTACTTTTTGACACCAGCATCTTCCATAACATATTTCAAAACTAAATCATCCCAAAATTCAGCAGCATGCTTATATAGACAATAGATACCAAAAAGTTCATTCGTCAAAGAGTTGAGAATGATAACCTTACAAATTTTATCAGCAGATGACCAAGTACTAACAGAAGATTCATATTCTTTCTTTTATTCATCGGTAGCATCATAAGGGGGTTCAAATGGGTTTGATTTGGTTAAAACATGGTCAACTTTAGCAATGTCCATAATCAAAATTAATTTGGTTTGCCAACGTTTAAAATTGGATCCATCAAAAGGTTCACCTTTAGTCAAAATCAGGGATAGATTTAGTGGCGGTAAGCATAGCAGAATCCATAGAAATTTCTACTTAAGAATGTTGGTAAAATATGAATAAATATAGGATTCAACTATCAAATAAAAGAAGGGCAAAAATAAACATATCAATTTAGAGCGAATAATTTTGAGCAGAGGCGTGCAGCGCACTGTCCTTAAGTAGAAATTTCGCCCCTCGTAGAACTTTTCTAGGTGCTAAGGTCACTAACGAAATCCTACTCCTGGATTCAACGGCTCTTCACCTAACTAACCAGCACTTAAAATAGTTGAATGACCCAGGAACAACTTCTAATTTTTCTTTACTCGAGCTCAAATATAAGTCGTGTATATGCAATAAAATATATGGAAATTACATTATATATATATATATATATTGTGACGCCCCCAAAACAGGTATACATCACCCATCTTGAGTCACCAAATACATGGTACAGAATACAAATACAAACTTAATTATATAACCGTCGTGTAATATACGACAATACATAAACTGGGAGTTTTAATAGGAATATTGTCATTTAGACAATTTTCACACTCAAAGAAATCCTCATTACATTTATTGTCACACTATTTAACATAATAGTGAGGACTACTAATGCTATCATCTGGACCGTCACTCCTTTCTCCGACTCGTCCCAACTATATTCTCATTTCTTGAATAGAACAGTGAAAGAAAGGGTGAGCTCAACTAGCCCAGTAAGAAATATTCTGACTATGATAATGCAGAATAAATTATCAATAGTCTTCAACAATGTTAAACTGATAAAATACAATAGACATCAAGTTTAACTGTAGTAGAACAAGCAATCCATTAGAAGAGTCAAGTAGAGAATAAAATATACTATCTTCTATGGTATAAAATGTTTTCATCAATTTTTATCATTGAGACTCAGCTTAATAAATAAAACACATCATCTAATCATCCCTGTACTACGGGCCAATGATATTCATTAAATCATCAATGGTCATGACTATACCGAACAATCCCTCGTCATAATCATACCATAAACTGTCCATCAATGCATTACAGGCCACTGACGACTTTTACCATACCATTTATAACATTACAGGTCATGATTATACCGAAAGATCCATGGTCATAATCATACTAAGTCCATCTATGCACGTAAGCCAAAGATGACTTTCATTATAATATAAGCATGAGGATGATGACAATGACATAATAATTCAATAAAACAAGTTCAAGAATTAATTTATCCAGAAATTAATAACGTCCAAATTGTTAACATGATACTTCTTTGTGGAGTAAAATTCAAGAATGCTCAGAAGAATTTTTTCATGAAAAGATACTGGATGAAGCGCAAATATCAAGGATATTCCACTAATTTCATGGAGTATAGAAGCCAAAACTTTAACCAACTGAGTATAATAGAGTATATGAAATTTCAAATGGATTTTCACCCGCCGTGCGGTAATCCACGCATACAGATCATTTCCACAATTTAATAAGGAATGAATACAAAGGATCATTCACCATGCATGTGGTAATCCACATAGACAGGTTATTCCAACAGAATAATAAAGAATGGAATAACAGAAGGATTCACCATATGTGCGATAGACTGCACAGACAGGTTATTCCCAACAGAATAATAAATAATGGAACCAAGTCCGGCGTAAACGCACAGACATGATTTTTCGACAGAAGAATAAATAATGGAACCAGGTCCGGCGTAAATGCACAGACAAGATATTCTGACAGAATAATAAAGAATGGAATAACAACAGAAATCACCATGCATGCGATAGACCGCACATACATGTTATTCCAACAGAATAATAAATAACGGAACCTTTTCCGGCGTAAACGCACAGACAGGATATTCCGACATAATAATAAAGAATGAAATAACAACAGAAATCATCATGCATGCGATAGACTGCACAGACAGGTTATTCCAACAGAATAATAAATAATGGAACCAGGTCCAGCGTAAACGCACAGACAGGATATTCCGACAGAATAATAAAGAATGGAATAACAATAGAAATCACCATAGACAGGTTATTCCAACAAAATAATAAATAATGGAACCAGGTCCGACGTAAATGCACAGACAGGATATTCCGACAGAATAATAATGAACGGAATAATAAAAGAATTTCAACATGTATGCGGTACTTCGCATAAACAAGTTATTCCAACATAATAATAAAGAATGGAATAACAGAAGAATTTCACCATGTATGCGGTACTTCGCATAACAGGTTATTCCAACATAATAATAAAGAATTGAATAACAGAAGTTCTCTTTATGAATAAGAAAGAAATAATACCCCTTACCTTAGAAGAAACTGGATATTGGAATAGAGAGGTAGCTGACTTCTCCTCTTCTTTCTCTCTATAATTTCTCTCTCAAGAGTTTCAGTGAATTCGTAAGAAATAATGAAGGATTGAGCTTCTATTTATAGGAGAATGGACTTAATAGTAACTAATTCATGAACGGTCCAGATTGATTTACTTTTAAACGGATGGTCCATATTGATTTACTATTAAAACTTAAAGTAACGGTTCATACTGATTTACTATTAATACTTTAAACCAGCGATCCATATTGATTCACTATTATAACTTTCCACCAGCGTTCCATATTGATTCACTATTATAACTTCAACCAACGGTCTGAAAAAATAGCACATCTCCTCATGGAATAATATTGTACCCAAAAATGATTTGGACCGAAAAAAAATATATTTTTCGGGTGAATAGTAACTTGTGAATAGTAACTCGTGAATAGTAACTTATGAATAGTAACTCGTGAATAGTATTTTAACATAAAAAGTGCCCTGAATACCCGATTGAATAATATAACCTCCAGACATCAACTATTATCGACATAAATATCGATTTCTACTAACACTAATAATTTTCACACAATGGAACTATCAATTTCATCTTTAATCAACACGAGCTTATTCATCATCAATATTATAACTCACAATATTTAACAACCAGGTCGTTCTCAGGAAAGTGGGGGCTTACCAATAAAGATTTCTCCCTATTGGCGCACAATTAGGTGACCAAACCTCTTCTTGACAGAACTTCTAGACATTGTAAATATTATAATTTAATAATATGAATAACTTTGTCGTCTCAATTATTGATTTAATAATATATCATATTATTCAGATGATACTATGACAATAATTGAATCAATAATATGAGAGATATGATGCAGCAATTACTGTAACAATAATTGAGTATAACTGAGTGACTTCTCACATAAATATCAATAACCAATACCGCGTGCTACTATGCAACCACGCGTATTATTGTACTTTTACTACCGGGTAGTTCAACAGTTTTAACGGTAACACTTCCGCTGTTATTTTTATAAAAAGATAATTCTGTCATTTTCTTACTACAACAATACTTCCGTTGTGGGGTCCACCAATGATTGTGTCGTTGTACGAATATTCCCTATTAAAACGAATATTCCCCGACCAATCGAATATTATATAACCACTTGCTTACTTTGCAAAATTTGTAAATATTACCCACAACTATAACATTATATTATATCCACACCATAATATTCAAAAATATATTTTGAGAGAAATTAATCTTTATTCATAAAAGTTGGGGTCTTACATACATATATATATATATATATATATATATATAATGCTAGCAAATTAGCAATTGTACACAGAAGCTTTATAATAGAAGTAGCTTTATCAAATTGGTAGTAGAGAATGATAATCCACCAAGTAACTCAACCTTCTTTATATAGGAAAAAAAATAGCAACGGTAACAAAGATGCAATAGTAACATCTTACCTTTACTGCTCAAAATTAATTGGTATATAAACGGTAAAAACTTGATATCCCAAAATTAAGCAGCTGTTGGTATATAAACGGTAAAAACCTAATATCCCAAAATTAAGCATCTGTTTAAAATCTCCATGAATTGATTAATATGTATAAAACATTTAACTTTGTAATATTTAACATAAAATACAACAAATTATATAGTCTGTCTAGCCAGACACTCTACAACTGGACATTCAGCTCTACAATTAGAAAATTCGTAGAGTGCATCAGTTCTGACATGAACTGATAGTGTTGATCCTCGTAGAGTGAAGACCCAAAGAAGATTGTAAAAACTTTTACACTCTGTTTCTGAGTTTTAAAATGGACAAAAAAGAAAAAAAATGGATGAGAAATTTAAGTTTTCTTTCTAATTCCTATGTGTATGAGTTTTTTAATAAACAGAAAAGAGAAGAAATGGATAGAAAACTTAGCTACTTTTACTACTAAAGTTTTTCGTTCAAAATTGGTCTGATTTGGACGGAAAAGAAATTTGAATAAGTAATATTTTTATAATTCTCATATTATCTGTGATGCCCCCAAAATAGGTATACATCACCTATCTTGAGTCGCCAAATACATGGTACAAAATTCAAATATAACTTAATTATACAACAGTCGTGTAAAATACGACAAAACATATGCTGTGAGTTTTAATATAAATATTATCATCTAGGCAATATCCATACTCAATTGAGTCCTCATTACATTTATTATCACATTATTTAACAGAATAGCGAGGACTACTAATGCTATTATCTGGACCGTCACTCCGTTCCCCGACTAGTCCCTGCTACGTTCTCATTTCCTGAAGAGAACAATGAAAGTAAAAGGGTGAGCTCAACTAGCCCAGTAAGAAATATTATGACTAAGATAATACAGAATAAATTATCGTTAGCCTTCAACAGTGTTAAACTGATACAATATAACAAACATCAAGTTTAACTGCAGCGGAACAAGCAATCCATTAAAAGAGTCAAGTAGAGAATAAAATCTACTATCTTTTATAATTTAAAAGGTTTTTCATCACTTTTATCACTAGGACTCAACTTAATAAATAATCCACTTCATCCCTGCACTACGGCCAAGGATATTCGTGTATTCATCAATGGTCATGATCATGCCAACAACTGTCCATCAATGCACTACGGGCCAATGAGGACTTTTACCACATCATTTGTAACATTACGGTCATGATTATACTGAATAATCCCTGGTCATAATCATACTAAGTCCATCTATGCACTACAGGCCACAGATGACTTTCAACATAATATAAACATGACAATGATGACAATGATATAAGAATTCAATAAAACAAGTTCAAGAATTAATTTATCCAGGAACCAATAACGTCCAAATTGTCAACATGATACTGCTTTGTAGGGTAAAACTCAAGAATGCTCAGAAGAATATTTCCATGAAAAGATACTGGATGAAGCGCAAATATCAAGGATATTCCACTAATTTCATGGAGTATAAAAGCCAGAAATTTAACCAACTAAGTATAATAAAGAATGGAATAACAAAAGAAATCACCAAGCATGAGATAGACCGCACAGATAGGTTATTCCAACAGAATAATAAATAATGGAACTAGGTCATGCGTAAACACACAGACAGGATATTCCAACAGAATAATAAATAATGGAACCAAGTCATACGTAAATGCACAGACAGGATATTCCAACAGAATAATAAACAACGGAACCAGGTCATGTGTAAACGCACAGACAGGATGTTCCAACAAAATAATAAACAACGAAATCAGGTCATGCGTAAACGCACAGACAGGATGTTCCAACAGAATAATAAATAACGAAACCAGGTCATGCGTAACGCACAGACAGGATGTTCCAACAGAATAATAATGAATGGAATAACAGAAGAATTTCACCATGTATGCGGTACTTCGCATAGACAGGTTATTCCAACATAATAATAAAGAATGGACTAACAGAAGAATTTCACCAAGTATGCGGTACTTCGCATAGAAAGGTTATTCCAACATAATAACAAAGAATGGAATAACAGAAGTTCTCTTCATGAAGAAGAAAGAAAGAAATAATACCCCTTACCTTAGAACAAACTGGATATAGGAGTAGTGAAGTAGCAGAATACTTTTCTTCTTTCCCTCTATAGTTTCTCTCTCTAGAGTTTCAGTGAATTCATAAGAAATAATGAAGGAATGAACTTCTATTTATAGAAGAATGGACTGAATAGTAACTAATTCCTGAACGGTCCAGATTGATTTACTTTTAAACGGACGGTCCAGATTGGTTTACTATAAAATATTCTAATAAAACAAAAAATTTTAAATAAAATATAATATATATATATATATATATATATATATATATATATATATATATATATATATATATAACCTGTGCAGAAAAAAAATATCACGGGTGAAACCCCATGAACTCCTTTTATTTCTTCTGCAACTTTTTTTCAAACCCACTAACATACAATAATGAAATAATACACCTTTATGTGACAATTTGATTCCCCCCTTCCCCCACTCATTTTGACTAACACGTATATATATATATATATATATATATATATATAAAATTGAGATAACTTTCCACCGATAATTTTGGAAATTGGTAAGTGGGGTCTAAATAATACGCCAAACTTATAATAAATACTTCATAAAAATCACCTCAATATTTTAACAACATTTATCATCATTATTATAATTCACAATATTATCGACCAGGTCGTTCCTAGGAAAGAGGGGGCTTTCCAATAAGGATTTCTCCCTATTGGTGCGCAATTAGGTGTCCAAACCTCTCCTTGGCAGAACTTCTAGACATCGTTAATATTGTAAAAAATAATATTAATAACTTTATCATCTCAATTATTAATTTAATAATATATAAAATATCGACAATAATTGAATCAATTAATGTGAGATATTATGCAACAATTACTAAAGCAATAATTGAACAAAACTGAGTGACTTCTCACGTAAGCATCAATAATTAATATCGCATGCTACTATGCAACCACGCGTATTCCTGTACTTTTACTACCGAGTAGTTTAACAGTTTTAACTGTAAAATTTCTGCCGTTATTTTCATAAAAATATTTTTGTCTTTTTTTTAATCCGACAATAATTTCGTTGTGGGGTTCACCAATGATTGTGTCGTCATACGAATATTTCCTGTTAAAACGAATATTCCCCGACCAATCGAATATTATATAACAACTTGCGTACTTTGCAAAATTTATAAATATTACCCACAACTATAACATTATATCAAATTCATTTCATAATATTTAAAAATGATATTTATAGAAAAATCATCTTTATTAAAAAGTTGGGGTCTTACATTATCCTCAAATTTCAATATAATAAATTTTAAATTACAACTCATGTCCCTAATTTATTTTTATCTACTAAACCTAAGCTAATAAAGAGAAATATACTTCTTGCCGCGAACGACTTCTTTTGTTGGCAATCAATAATTATAATAATAGATTTTGTTAATTTCTTCCTCTATTCTCTTAGTAACAATCTAAAGGTTTTAGCAATTTCCAAATCTTAATTTGTTATCACATCCTTGTGAACAGTTCTGAAACCTAAACTCATTATTTCAATTATACCCATGGTTTATAAAATTTAATATTAATTAGTTTCCTCCAACATTTTAACAATATAATTGGTATACTCAATTTTTATTCTCTCTTTAAAATCAATAAGAATAGAAATCAATAATACTTGCTCATTTTCATTTAGATGCGACAACTCCGTCTATTTTTTGTAGCTTAAATTCATTTAATTCATAATGTCTAATACCCACACATAATTTATGGTTGCTCATTGCTAACAGGGTCGGTCCAAACTTTTGGGGGCCTCATGCCAAATTTTAAATTATAGCCTTTTTTTAACCATTTAATACTAAATTAAATTAATATCTATAATTTTTTTTAAATTATAATTTCATTTTTCTTGCCCTTTTAGATGCAAAATTATTGATCAAACTTCTATGATTGTACTTGTAGCTGCTGATTTACTTGGAAAAAAAAATTTAGACTTTTTTGATGGGCTCTAACATATATGGATTATTAAAATTTGGGGACCTTCTCAATTTTAAGGCTTCAAGCCATTGCTTAAATGGCTTAAATATTGGATCGACCCTGATTGTTAATCTTCCATTAACGCTTTCATCATGTTCAGAAAATGCACTGCTTCACTTGCCTACTAATTGAAAATGTTTGTGTGGATAGAATTTTGGTGTAAAATTACTTATCAGCAATTTTCTCTTAAAACAAACTCATTATTTAGGTTAAGCAGTGACGGTTCTTTTTGTCAAATTATTATATGGTTGATAATTTTTTTTAGTTTCATAAATATAGTAATTAAGCTTTATTTTTAAACTTAATAATTTAATTATATGATTAGTTATTGTATTGTATTTACATTTATGTCTTAATAATATTAAGTAATATATGGTAAATATAATTTTATAAAGATTAATTACTTAAAAACTATATTATTAAATATAATTAAATAAATTATGAGAGTTAACTACATTGACACCTCCTATACTATTTTAATCCATCTAATTGGTTGGATTGTTAAAATCAAATAAGAATAATATCACTTAATTGGTTGCATATTTATTCATGGTTCAATGATTATAATTAATAGAATGGTAAATTTGTAAAAGTGATATTTTTCTTTTCTTTTCATTGGAACTCAAAAACGCAAGATTTTTTTAATTTTCTATTCTTTTCTATTAAAAATTCAGAAACATCACAAAAGAAAACTTCAAGTTTTCTATTCTTTTCTTTTCTGTTCTAATTTAAATTTTTTATTATTTTCTTTTTCGTTCAAAATCCAGAAACAGAGTGTTAAGGCTAAGGAGAAGTGCAATTAGAAATGGGGTAAAATGCAAAGTAGACCACTGAACTTTAGGGGTTTTTGGGTATTGAACCTTTTTCTTATGGTCAACGCAAATTAAGCCCCTTTCTATTAAAAAATTTGGACTTTGATCCCCAGAAGCCACATGTGCGTTGACCTGCATACGTGGCGCCTATGTGGCAGATCTACCGTGGATATTTTTTATTTTATTTTAAATGTGGACGCTGACGTGGTGAATAAATATTGAACTTAATCCCAAAAATTATGTTGCTGCCATGATTCGAACTTTTGACCTCTAGCTTAAAACTTGGAACCAATGACCAACTGAGCAAAGAAGCCTAGTTGCTATAATTTTGCAAGGATTAATATTTATAACTGAAGAAATCATTTCCCCCAAACTAAAACAAATACCCTATCCTTAGATGTGTTATGTACATAACTAAAACAACAACAACAACATAACAACAACAACAACAATAATAATAATAATAATAATAATAACAGTAATTTTTGGTTAAGAGTTCAAATCACGGCAGCAACATAATTTTTGGGATTAAGTTCAATATTTATTCGCCATGTCAGCGTCCACGTGTAAAATAAAATAAAAAATATCTACGTCAGATCTGCCACGTGTGCCACGTAGGCGCCACGTATGCAGGTCAACGCACATGTGGCGCCTGGGGCTCGAAGTCCAAATTTTTTAATAGAAAGGGGCTCAATTTACGTTGACAAAAAAGGGTTCAATACCCAAAAACCCTAAAGTTCAGTGGTCTACTTTGCATTTTACCCATTAAAAATGTGTTCAATAGCTATATTGGTGAAATGACAGCACCCACGTGCGTATCTCTGTAGTAGTCAGAACTAAAATGACATCTCATCGTTGAAAGTTGAAACTCCTCAGTCCAAAGTCAACCTTCAGAGATCTTCAAGGATCGATATCTAAGCATTAAATGAGTAACGACAACTTTCAAACGAAAAAATCTCGAGGAATGTCAATAAAAGGCAAAAAAAATCAATCAAACAGTAACCTAACAAACAATCAAAAAGTCAAACTGCTACTAATTCAAAAAGTTATATACTCTACGATTTTCGACATCCTGTTTTGCTGCTAAATTTTTCACTATTGAGTTTCAAGTAACTTAGCAGCACCTCAAACATCATTCTTTCTCGGCGATTGTATTGGTCTTAATAACCTATTGTAACCAAGTTTTAGTGACTTGAAGAGATCTTAATGATCTAATATAGCCAAGTCTTAGTGACTTGAAAGAATCTTTGTAATTCAACTGTTGTAACGGTTCTGTGTGAACAAATCTTAGTGATCACCCCATTCTTAGTGAATTATACATACTCAAGGAGTAGAAGAGTGGACTATGAAATCTTTGTGACTTAAAAATATTTTATCTCATTTACTTCATCATTAATATTATAACTCACAATATTGACAACCAGATCATTCATAGGAAAAAGAAGCATTTTCGATAAGGATTTCTCCTTATTGGCGCACAATTAAATAACCTAACCCATTTCTTCTACAGAACTTTCTAGACATTGTCAATAATGAAAATAATAATAATATGAATAACTGTGTCGTCTCAATTATTGATTTGATAATATAAAATATTGTGCAGATGATACTGTGACAATAATTGAATCAATAATATGAGATACTATGTAGCAACTACTGTAGCAATTATTGAATGAAACTGAGTGACTTCTTACGTAAACATCAATAATTAGAGATACTATGCAAAACCGTGTGCTACTGTGCAACAACGCGTATTACTGTTCTTTTATCACCGGTATTTTAACAGTTAACGGTAAAAGTTTTGTCGTTATTTTTATAAAAAGGTTATTTCTGTCGCTTTCTATATCCGACAATTATTCTGTCATGTGTTCCATCAATGATTGCATTGCCGTACGAATATTCCCCGATAAAAAGAATATTTCTCGATCAAACGAATATTTTATGACCACTTGCTTACTTTGCAAAATTTGCACATATCACGAATAACTATAACATTATTTCAAATCAATATCTTATTATTTAAAATAATATATAGAAAAAATTAAATCTTTATTCATAAAAAGTTGGAGTTTTACATCACATAAATCCTATATTTTCTTTGAATCCTTTCATTTTTGGAATCAAGAATTTGAGGAGAAAAGTGACCACTAAACACTTCTTGGAATGACATAATTGATTTTATCTTTTTTGCATTGTGTGGGTCGGTGGATCCTATCAATGCCCGTATATAATACTTCAAGAAGAGATCACATCTAAATCAATTTGGTTGATCATTATTTCAAGGTTACTATGGTCATTAGATTACATTTTCCAAGTTACAGATTATACAATAATAATACCTATCTAAGTACAATGAATATAATATAATTGATTACCTTGGATAATTTAATAATTTATATTATCTTTTCATTAATTGACATAAATACATACACCTATTATAATTTATAAAAAAATTAGTCCACTTGTTCAGCTTTCCCGCATAACATATATAAATATCATACTGTAATTTCGTGTATGTGCACACCTAGAGAGGGGTGAATAGGTGTCTAAAATTAAATGTGACTAACAATGACTAATTTTTAATTTCCTTATCCAGTACTAAAACAGACAAATGAAACTAGTGATTTATATTGTCTTTTTTAAAGAAAATTTTATTTTTCTTATAATGCAGACATAATAAATCAATCACAGATAGTGTCTAGATTATACCAAAATATATTTTAGTTATAATGCAAACAGATGGAACGTGTGTGAGATAATGTCTGGATTAGTACACTTTATTCTATCAACAGAAAAATATTATGTGAATGTGTTTAAATGCAAAGTGAGACTCAAACAATTAAACCACAAGAATTAACAAACCACAGACACAAGAATTTTTACATGACCACCCGTCCAACTCTCCCCATCTAATTAAATAACATATATACATGCATGGAACCATTATCAATCACAAAAATTACTCTCATTAATTAATTTAACTTTTTTTGATGATCACTTTAGATATAATCTAAAAGGAATGTACGTTGTATTGGTCCATTAATAACACTAGATTACTAAATTATTACATTTCATCTTCTATAACTTATGTTAGAAACTACATGTTTAATTTAATGATGAGATTCTATTATAGTATATTTGTTCAGTAGTTTTTGTAAAGTCCTATATAAGAATATGATGTACAAGTACTTAGAATAGAGAGATCAAACTTTTTAGGTTGATCTTATGGGTTGAATTGATGTATAGATGATAGGATAAATTGGAACATATATAAAGATTGAACGATCGTAAAGCTACTCCACCATTTCGTAAAGTTATTAAAGATCACAGAGTTAATTATGCCATCGTAGAGCATCGAGTGGAAGATCACAAAGTCTGCCAGAAGTTCACAGAGTTAAGTTCAGATTGCAGAGTCTGCTTAAGTATTGTGTTGATAGCCTATCATAAACAGTTAATCGTAAAACAGATCGCACATAGAGAGTATATCATAGAGTGTCTCTCTACTCGTAGAGCAAGTTATTGTAGAGCGTAACGTAGAGTACAGAGAGTTGAGTGGATCAAGCCCATACTCTATAGTCTTCATGAAACTCTACAATCAGTCAAAGTCTTAGAGCTTGTAAGGTCTAACATAAGACTAACAATGAGGAGCCTTGAAGATTAAAGAACTCGAGATGTTTGCTAATCATCCAAAGTTTGAAATGAAGATCAAATAACGTTGTGTCTAAATAGCTAGTTTGGAAATGTGACAACACTTACGTAATTGGTGCTGCAGATGTCTGATATGATATATCAGATCCGAAAGTAAGCTGGCACAGTCACACTAAAAGTCAACATCAAAGTTCGTCTAGGATCGAAACATTTAATGAAACAACGATAGTTTTTTCTAGCGGGAACATCTCAAGGAAGCCTATAAAAGAGTACGAGAATTCAAATTCAGGTACGAATCATCAATTATAAAGCTAAATCTCTACCAAAGTTCTAAGAGCTCTACTCTACGAAAAGAGTATAACGTGTTCTACTGCTAAGTACTTCAGAAGTCGAGCTCAACTTAGCAATACCTCAACTTACGAACTCAATTATTGTGATTTGATTGTCTTAATGACATTATACCAAGTCTAAGTGACTTGAAGAATTCTATGTGAACTGGTCTAAGTGGAAATTGTCTTAGTGACATATGTCGAGTCTAAGTGACTTAAAGGAATCTTTGTGATTCATTGTAATATATCTTAGTGATCAAGTCTTAGTGACCCACAACATCTTTAATGGATTTCTTAGTCGTAGAGTAGAAGAGTGGAGTAGTAGTCTTTTGTACTCCGACCACTTAAAACCTCATGTGTTATTTATTTTTCCGTATTTACATTTTTTTCATTATCTATTATATCTGTTTTTGACTTAAATCAACGTAAACTAAATTAAAAGCTGAGATTTCATTAAATCTTTGAAGGGGTTTTCAAACTAATATTTCTTTGTGCTTAATTAATTATCTGGTAATACATTCTTAACAAGACAAAAGTTTAATTTTTAAAGTATCTAATTAACCCCTTCTAGATTTCTTTTATGTCTTTGGGAAACACGAAGTGATATCAGAGTAGGTTCTCTTAAACATTTGCTAATCGCTTTGAGTTGATCAATGACACACAATAAAATCATTTCTAAGCTTGGTGGTGGAAATAAGCTACCCCTGTGCAATAAATAAAACATTTATAAAAGGAAGGTTCATATGCAGGAATACATGGATGTTGTTGGGATTTTGGCACATCAAAGCAACGCATAGCGGAATATAATTGAACAAAATAAAACAATTTTTGAAACCCAAAATAGGATCCATGCGAAACAATTATTAATTAAGTGTTAAGAGATTATATCAAATATGAAAAAGCTTCTGAAATGCTTCGAATCTCCAACGCAATTCCTCACGAAACTACGTCTCTATGGTATCCACATAAACGCCTGCGAACCGTCGCATGATTCTGCAATAAAGGGAGCTGCGGTACAAGCCACCAAAGGAACAGAATTTTTGAAAGGTTTTCTATCTAGTCTCTCTCTAAGAGCGGCTAGGATTTTTTTTTGAGGTTATGATATATTACATAAATGGCTGCTATATATCATATATATAGCAGTTAGAAAGAATTAATCAAAACCTAATTTAATTAAAAATAAAATCCGAATTTATATATATATATATATATATATATATATATATATCTTAATGAAGTCTTACTTAATTAATATACATATACATAAATTATCCTATTAATTTAAATTCGTAATTTAAATACTATCAATCATATTGAAATATTTAAATCTTTATAATTTAAATTAATTCCCTTTTAATTATGTTCTATGTGTGTGACCCTATAGGTTATTATTACATTGGCAATAATTTTAAAATCATATTATAAAATTATAAACATTGAGTGACATCTAGTAATGTATAACTGCTACCCAAGTAATAATAAGATCGATGATTCGATGCAACCTTTTCGTGACCAATGTTTTAATGTAATTTAATCCTTTTAACCTTGACATCCTAGATTAAACTCGAGTCATGGAATGTGTCACACTCTTCATAATTTAATCTGAGTTTTCTTGATCAATGAGTAGACTATATGAAACAAATCACTATTTGAGCATGGCCATGCATTTCATAGTCCTACTCAATCAAGAGGCCTATGGATATCACCCCTAATATATAGGAGAGTTAAATTCCATCTAGATCACTCATATTCCTCACACGATTCATGATGTACCCAATAATCACCTTTATAGTCCACCCTATTAAAGGTGACCTTTGATGATATCAAAGTACATAAATTCCTGTGTAGTAATATAGTGATTTCAGGCCGGAGGATCATTACATCATTGTCACTATAAGAATCGCTAATGACACTTCGCATAATGCTCCACATAGAATTCTCACGGTGGGTCTGTCCAGTACATCATTCTCTAACATGTACCTATGCATTGACTTAATATCTCATATATTTATGACCAATGAGATTTGGTCATCAGTCAATCCACATACTAGTCTCAATGCATCATTTTTGTCCCATCAACAATGATACTCAACTAGGGACATTTAAGAGCAATGATACTAATTATAATTATATAATCTCATGTTCAAGTTACATACTTGAAACTATATAATTTGTATCACTATTAATTATACAACATAAGCTGAGAGTTTTATCACGAATATTGTCTTCTAGAAAATATTTAAACTCAAGTAGAGTCCTCATTATAATTATTATCACACTATTTCATAGAATAGTGAGGACTACTACAGCCACCATCTCGGACCATCACTCCATTTTCTGACTAGTCCCGGCTACGTTTTCATTTCCTGAAGAAAACAACAGGCCAATGGGGACTTTTACCATATCATTTGTAACATTACAGGTCATGATTATACCGAATAATTCCTGGTCATAATCATACCAATCAACAGTCCATCTATACACTACGGGCCAAAGATGACTTTCATCACAATATAAGCATGGGGATGATGACAATGATATAAGAATTTAATCGAACGAAATCAATGATAACTATTAAAGATTTTTAATTTATCTAGAGTTTTAAAAATATGTCTAAATTGACAACATGATACTGTTTTGTGGAGTAAAATTCAAGAATAATATTCACGTATCAAAAATAATTTGGAAAAAAAGAATCAATTTTTCGTCGTGAATAGTACCCCATGTGAATAGTACTCGAGTGAATAGTACCCTATGAATAATACTTTATGAATAGTACTTCGTGAATAGTGTCGTATAAATGAATAGTACCCCGGCATGAAAAGCTTAAAATTTAACAAGAATGTTCAGAAAATATCCTTGTGAAACGATACTAAATGAAGTGCAAATTTATGGGATATTCTACTAATTTCACAGAGTATAAAAGCAATATTTTAACAAAATGAGTGTAAAATTAGGAATACGAAACGAAATAATATTGCTTACATACTATAGAGTATGAAAAAAAAATATTATTTCATACGAATATTAAACAAAAATAATATCACTTACCTTAGTAGAAGACTGGATACTGTAATAGTGAAGTAGCAAAATACTCTTCTTCCTCCTCTCTATAGTTTCTCTCTCTATAGTTGTTCTTGTGAGTCTTAGTGAATTGGTGAGAATGAAAGAAGAAATGAGCTTCTATTTATAGGAAAACATAGTTTCGATAATTGCACGTTTAGGGGCTCGAATTATTATAGTTTAGTACCTTCATCTTTGCCTCTATTTTTAATTTAGTCCTTTAAGTATTATCAATCTTGCTCCAACTCCCATAATAGTACATGCATGTGAACCAATAGTTCCATGCATATGAACAAATAGTTATTTGCATGTGAACTAATAGCAATTAATTGTTCATTTATCCGATTAATTACCCGCTTGGTCTATAATAACAAAACCAGCCAATCACAGAATTTCCTCATTTGAGAGTAATTGGGTCACGGAAGAATTAAAGAAAACTAAATGAACAAATATCTTTCACTCATCAATTATTATTCTTATCTATAATCAACATAAACTTATTCATCATTAATATTATAACTCACAATATTAACAACCAGACCATTCCCAGGAAAGAGAGGGCTTTCCGATAAGGATTTCTCTCTATTGGCGCGCAATTAGGTGACCAAACCCCTTTTCTCGACAGAACTTTTTAGGCATCGTCAATAATGCAAATAATAATATGAATAACTTTGTCGTCTCAATTATTAATTTAATAATATAAAATATTGTGTAGATGATACTGCATGTGACAATAATTAAATCAATAATATGAGATACTATGTAGCAATTACTGTAGCAATAATTGAGTATAACTAAGTGACTTCTCATGTAAGCATCAATAATTAATACCGTGTACTACTATGTAACCACGCGTACTATTGTACGTTTATCACCGGGTATTTCAACAGTTAACGGTAAAACTTTCGCGGTTATTTTTATAAAAAGATATTTCTCTCGTTTTCTAACTTCGACAGTAATTTTGTTGTGGGGTCCACCAATGATTGTGCCGTCGTACAAATAATCCCTGTTAAAACGAATATTCCCTGACCAAACGAATATTTTATGACAACTTGCTTACTTTGCAAAATTTATAAATATTACCCCAACTATAACATTATATCAAATCCACACCATAATATTCAAAAATAAATATTTCGAGAAAAATTAATCTTTGTTCATAAAAGTTGGGGTCTTACAACCTCCTCTTTTTATGAAATTTCGTCCTCAAAATTGGGGTACGTACCTGGTATATCGAAGATGTGAGGATACCTTATTTTCATTTTCAATTCTAACTCCCAGGTCATTTCTTCAACATCATGGTTTCTCCACAAAACTTTGACTTGAGGTATAACCTTGGAGCGTAGAATATGTTCCTTTTTATCCAAGATTTTAACATGTACCTCTTCATACGTTAAATCTTCCGCTATCTCGTCTAGTTCTAATTCAATAATGTGGTTCGGGTCTTCCACATATTTACGTAACATAGATATGTGAAAAAAGTCATGAACACGAGACATACTTGACGGTAAGGCGAGTCTATAAGCCACAGTTCCTACTTGATTGAGGATTTTAACTGGGCCAATGAATCGAGGATTGAGCTTTCCTCTCTTTCCAAATCTTGTAATTCCCATCCATGGAGTAACACGTAATAACACATGTTCTCCAACATTGAATTCCACGTCCCTTCGATGAAGATCAGCATAACTCTTTTGTCGATCTTGTGAGGTTTTTATACGTTACCGGATCATTTGAATTTTTTTTGTTGTCATGCATACCAATTCTGGTCCCAACAACGTTTCTTCACCCACTTCATCCCAGCATACTGGAGAACGACACTTGTATCCATACAACACCTCGAATGGAGCCATGCCAATACTTGCTTGATAACTGTTGTTGTAGGAGAATTTCACCACTGGCAAGAACATGTCCCAACTTCCTTTGAAGTCAAGGACACAAAATCTTAATAAATCTTCAAGAGTTTGAATAGTCCTCTCCGACTGCCCGTCCATTTGAGGATGGTATGCTGAACTGAATCATAAATCCCTGCCCATAGTTTTTTGCAAACTAACCCAAAATCGTGAAGTGAATCTTGGGTCTTGATCAGAAACTATGGATACTGGCATACCATGAAGTCTTACAATATCATTTATGTATATACGAGCAAGACTTTTAAGTGATGAAATCCATGGTAATGTGCTCCCACTTCCATTATCGTATAGGTAAGAAATGAGCAGATTTGGTCAATCTATCGACAATGACCCAAATTCCTTCTATGCCTTGACAAACCTTGGGAAGACTAGTAATAAAATCCATGGTAATGTGCTCCCACTTCCATTCTGGAATTTGAAGTGGTTGCAATGGACCTTTAGGCACTTGATGTTCCGCCTTGACACGTTGATGAGTTAGAAACCTTGAGATAAACTCTACGATCTCACTTTTCATATTGCTCCACCAAAATGTATGTCAAAGATCATGATACATTTTGGTACTCCCAGGATGGATTGTAAACGGTGTGTTTTGCGCCTCCATCATGATTTTATACTTCAAATCAGAGTCGTTAGGAACACAAAGTCTGGAGTTGACTCGAAGTATTCCTTCTTCATCGATTCTTGCTTCTGGAATAACACCTTCTTGCACTTTCTTCTTCATACGCATCAGCTCCAGGTCCGTAACTTGAGCAGCTTTAACTTTATCGATTAAAGTCGGTTCTACTCATATATTTACCATCATTACGTGGGTCCCTGGAGTCTTTAACTCTATCTCCATCCTTTGTAAGTCATATAAAATGGGCCTTTGTGTTGACAATATCACACTCGTACCCGCATATGATCTTCTAGTTAATGCGTCAGCTACTACGTTCGCTTTTCCAGGATGGTATTGAATGGTATTATCATAATCTTTTAACAGCTCAAGCCAACGTCGTTGCCTCATGTTAAGCTCCTTTTGGGTGAAGAAATATTTGAGGCTTTTATGATCTGTATAGATCTCCACTTTCTCCCCATACAGGTAATGCCTCTGGATTTTAAGCGCGAAAATGACAGTTGCCAACTCTAGATCATGAGTAGGATAATTCCTCTCATATTCTTTGAGTTGTCGTGAGGCATAGGCAATTACTTTCCCATGTTGCATGAGAACACATCCTAAACCTTTGCCTGAAGCATCGTTGTATATGACAAATCCCTCTGAACCAGATGGTATTGTCAGAACCGGTGTTGAAATGAGTCTCCTCTTGAGTTCTTGGAAACTCTTCTCACATTTCTCACTCCAACCGAATTTTGTATCTTTTCAAGTCAGTTGAGTTAATGGAGTAGCGATTCGAGAAAATCCTTCCACGAATCTCCGATAATAACCAGCTAAGCCTAGAAAGCTACGTACTTCGGTCACTGACTTAGGTTGCTCCTAGCTTTATATTGCTTCAATCTTTGCATGTGACACCCCCAAATCCGGACACTTCATCCCCACGGATTTGGTGTTCACTGTCCAATTAAATCATAACTAACTACCCATAAACCAAGGATATAATTAAACTCAAAAGTTTAAACAATAAATCTCCCATTAAAGGGTTACATAATCTCAAATAAATCCCAGGTCATCTAACCTTTATTACAATCATCAACGGAAAATTAAAACATGTTCATAAATAAATCTATTACATAAGCTTCATAAATAAAATATAAATTAAATACTTTCATCTAATCAAGCACTTTGTCCTTGCCCTTGCTTGTAGAAAGCTCTTCAAACTTCTTAATTTCATCTGCATTGTTTTGTGCAAGAGTGAGCAAACAATTGCCCAGAAGAAGGATAATATACAATATCTTTTTATGAATAATAATTAACTGAGCTTTCAATGGTAAAATGTTCTTACTGGAACAATAAACTTTAATTCAACAGCTATGAGTTCAAAGGAATAATGAACGTTTAAGTTAACAATAGATAACAACATCAAAGAATACACTGAGGGTCACAAGACCACAAAATCTATTCTAGGTTTTCAAGTATTTCTACTTTAACCTTTGACAGTCTAAAAGACCATAATCATCATCTATGTCCTAGGTTCACATGTGTTTTTACTGTAACCTTTAGTCTAAATGACTATATGGACCATCATTATGTACTCCAGGTGATTAGCCCTTTGTACTATGTATTGCGCAAACATTTTAACACTATTGCGTAGCTCTAAAATAATCCCCTAATATAGGGTTGTTCATCTCAGCTTAGATTATCAGGTTCCGAACCAAAGGAAGATTGGTTGGAAATTAACTTCAAAGGAAGTCTAGATTTTTAGAACGCTCATCAACCAAGTACTGGTTGAATCAGATAGGAACCAATAACTATTCAAGGGTTTGACTATAATATCTTCATAAACAAGATATATCGATGAAATAATAAGGGTTAGAGTATTAACAATTTCTAAGTGGAACAAATGTTATCATTGGCAACATGCTTTCAAAGTTGTGTGAGTACATAAACAAACCAAAGGAAGTTTGGTTTGGGTAGACTTCAATGGTAATTCATTAACTAAGGATTAGTTGAATCGGTAAAGAATCGCTAAACAACTTAGAGTTCGGTACAATAATGTAAGATAATACAATGATATTGAAGAACGAAGATCAAACAACATTTATTAGTAGCTGAATAAACACACTTCTTACAATAATAATACAGACTTTGAATAAAGAGATAAAGATTAACTAACTTGCTCAACATAAAATGAGTACAGACTTTGAATAACCAAGGTAATCTCGATTGGAATAAAGAAACAAAGATTAACTAACTTGCTCAACAATAAATGAGGGTTAAAGAACTTTCATGACAATAAATCGTTAAACAAGAGATTAGAAATAAAGAATTTGCATAAGTATAACATAACAGTGAAAAGTAACCTTGCTGAATAATAAAGTAGCAAAGGTTAGGGAACTTGCATCGTACGTAGGTTAAACAATCACTACTCACGTTCACCCCAAGTCCTACACATCCCATATGTATCGATAATACACATTAGTTACACTAACATTACCTTTATGAGTTGCTTTCTTACTTTTAGTATAGCTACTAACTTAGTTTAAGTTTAAATCACATCTTTTTATGAACATTACTTTTTAGCTTTATTTCACTACTTAAGTGATCATGTCATTGCACCACATACACATTAACAACTTGATACAACATTCTATTACATGTCCAACATATTATCATTAAGTTATACTAATACACAAAGGACTGCACTTACATTCGCGTATCCCGACGCCCTCCGATTGGCTCCAAATACACAACAATCCTAAAGATGGCCATTTTTACCCTTTATAACAATTTCAAATTGAAAACCTTAAAGAATAAAAGTTATAGGACTATTCGTCCTCTTTCCGAATCATTTTGAATCACCTCAATCGAAGTTCGTATGAAGAAGTTATGCCCATTTTAGTAAACTATGTTCTGTCAGTTTTTTTCCCAAAAATTGGTCTGGCAGATTACCCCCCCCCCCCCACCGGGGCGGGGGTTTTTGCACTAGAAGGCCCGCCAAGGAGGGGGTCCCTTCTGCGAATTGCGAATTTATGCTCTGTAACTCTACAAAAAGCCAAATTAGGCTTCCAAACTCCTTTCTAACAACCATACCAACATATCTAAGGTGTAATAGGTTTACAGAAAAATAATCTAATGTTTTCTAACGCATTTCTAGCCATCTAAACAACATAAACATCCAAATTACAACCATTAATTTTCACTATTTTTGCTAAAACTTCCGTTTTGACATTTTTAGTAAAAATCATCATTGTGCTTGTGTTTTTCAACCAAAATAGTTAATTCAAAGTACCTTGTTTATATTTAGTCATCCTCTTTCAACTTCAATTGTCAATTTATAAATTAAATAACTAATTAAACCTTAATTTAACTTTAAACTAAGCCATATTCATATATATTCATATAAACTCACTGTAATATGGTTTTCTTCACAAATTACATACATAACATGAATTCATTGACTATACTCATATACAAACTCATGAAAACAGTTTCACAACAACTAATTTATCATATAAAACTATATATAACAAATAATTCATCCTCTACAAAGATTTTACAGAGAATTTTGGGAAGAGAAAACTAAAACTTTAAAAATAAAAGAATTAAGATAATACATTAGTTTTAGAAGATGATAACTTTCCCTTTGATCAACAATCTTCTTTTCCCCAATTCTTCTCTCAAAGCTTCTCTAGAATTCTCTCAAGTTTTCTCTCAAATTTCTTCTTCTCTTCTTTTTCTTCTGAGTCTTTCTTCTCTATTCTAACTTACATACTAGAATATAACGTATAATAATAATATAGGTATTAAGTATATAATATAATTATAACTTTAACTGACATCAGTTATAATATTATTTAAAAATCAAAAGTCATAAGGCTTGTTTGGCTAGCTAATTAAAAATAACCCATTAAATCTTACACCTTGTTTGGTAAACATATTTAAATTAAAGACTTAATATGCATTAAGCCTTGTTTGGCAAAACTGAATTAAACTCCTTTAATTTATTTTAATAACTCCTTTATAGTAAGGTTATTTGTCACACTTTTATTTAATTAAAATTTTAATAATCAATTTAATTAATTCTAATAACAATTTATTAAATTACTTTAACACATAAATCAATACAACATAATTATAATTTTCTTTATAATTATAACTTTATTTAATCAACTAACACATTATTTTAATTACAAATTCAAATTAAAATATAATAGTTCATTTAATCATTATAACACTCTAATTTAATTATTAAATTAAATTAGTATATTATCTCATAACAATTAATTTTCATAACCCTTAATTATTTACTTAACAAATAATTCACCAAAGTAAATAAAATCAATTTAAACAAATATCTATTCAACAATAAATATATCCATTAAATATTTATATAATTCAATAAATATTTAAAATTACAATTTAAAATTCTGGATTGTTACATCCTTCCCTCCTTATAAGGATTATGTCCCTAGAATCACAACTCAAACAAATCATTCGTCACATTATTCCCTACTTATAAAGATTCTGTCCCCAGAATTGAAGACATAGATTAAACAAATAACTCAGGATAATTTTTCATCATTTCAGCTTCGATTTCCCACGTTGTCTCTTCGACATTTTGGTTTCTTCAAATCACCTTCACAGAAGGTATCACCTTATCCCTGAGCACTTGTTCTTTCCTATCGACTATCTGGATAGTAATTTCCTAGTAGAACAACCATAACAGTTCGTACTTGCTCACATGATTGGAGTCGAGCTTGTTTGATCATATCACCGAAACATGAAAAATATTACGAATGCCCTCTACTGTAGAGGTAAGGCTACCTCTAAACCATCTTTTCAACTTCATCAATGCTTCCTATACTATAACCACTTTATACCCACTATAGTTCATCAAACTTACCACACTTTAGAAATTCAGGAACTTGCCACAATCATATGAGTTTAGGAACTTATCCTAGTCAGACCATAGGCATCCATTCACTGAGGGGTTCAAAACATACCATATGATTATGAGTCACAAACTTACCATATGCTTTAGTTTTAAGAACCGAACCTAATCCTAATATCATCTAACTATCAAATATATACATGAGAAAAGAATTACCTTTCTACCACAGATACATGGATAGCGCAATACCAACATTCCAATGATTATCAATGTGATAAACCAAGTATATGCACAAAACCTTTGCCCATACAAAAGTTTGTACAACTTAGTCACCATATGAGTCCTCAGTTGAAATCCCACCGAACATTAACTTACTCTTCAATTATTTTTAACTTGCCCATAACTTGCTCAATTTGGATTCCTCGTATGACGTTATCGAAAACTTCTCGTACGCTTAGCATGTCTTCCGATGTCTGGATTTCTTTTTAGTTTGACAATCGATTTGCAAACAATACGACATACTTATTTCTAATTGCGTTCCACACGTTCTTGCAAACCCTTTTTGAAAATTCGATGTGAATCGCGAATTGTATTATCGAAGGTAATATATATTTTCGTGCTTCCTAGTTGATTCAATATATAAATTTTATGTAAAACTTCATTTTCAATTGCTAGCATTAGCGAAACCTAGTTTCTACCTTCTACTTTCAACTATCCTTCAATATTGATTATAAATTTGACATCCTCATCTTGGAGCTATTCTTCTTTTACTCTGTCTAGCACAGTTGTACGGATTTTAACCTAAATAGCTTCTCCTCTGACTTTTCATATATCTTACCTCATATCACAAATTATTGATTTCTATTATGAACCCATCTTGCCCAGTTAACAAAAATAACTACTACCTTTTTCTTAAGACATCGGCCACCACGTTTATTTAGGATTTTGCATTCACAATCCTTGACCAACTCCCGCTATCACTTCAACGTACGCTTAAATACCCCTATATACTTTAGACACTTATGGTTTGTTTATATCTCACACTACTATCCAAAAGTAATATCGTTAAATCCTTAGGGTAACCACTATTAGCTCTAGCTACGAATCATGAGTCAGATATCCTTTCACATAAAAATTTTAAATGACGCGATACATAAGAAATGACCCTGTCACTCTGCCTAAACACACAACCTAGTATATTATAGGATGCATCGTTATACAACACAACTTTCCTGTATTATCTGGTAGAGACATCACATGTGCCATATTAATTCCAATACAGAAATTTTACACATCAACTTAAAAGAATCAATATTCACACTTTCCATATTAATTAGGGAATAGTCTAACTCTTTCTGAAGTGAATCTAGTCTAACTCATTATCGTGCTCCAATAACTGAATCTTGTTCATAACATCTGAATACAACCAAAGTTTGTGAGAAATAAGGTATTGACGTATTTTGGGTTTCAAATGGGATACGAACATCTGAAATCTGAAACATTCGCGTCATACGCTCTTTGTTATCAACCAAATGGGATACGAACCAGGACAACTCAGCAAACTTAGCCTCGTACTGCGACACGGTCATATTATTTTGCTCCAACTTGATAAATTCTACATCCTTCATGTCATGAATAGTTTCAGGAAAGTATTTTTTGTTGAACAATTCTTGGAACTTCTCCCAAGACATCCTCAGTGCGGCAAGCTGGGTATGTTTTACAAATTTCCACCAATGATCTGCCTCTCCTCAAAACATGAAGGTTGCAAAGGGAACCTTTTGCTCCTCGGAGCATCCCAAGACATCAAATATCTTGGTGATCTAATTAATCCACTTCTTTACCTTAAGTGGTTTTGGCTTTCCCAAAAACTCAGGTGGTCCCACTACAACAAATAGGCTTATTTCCAACAGAATCTTTCGTCGGTAATAAGTATATTCAGTCGAGTTTAACCTTATTTCCGACGGAATATTCGATCTGCAATTCGGTCGTATATAAGTACGTCGAAATTAAGTCCATCGGTCTTTTGGTCGAGGATACTTACGGTCGACAGACTTATCCTCGACCGACTATTTAGTCGGTCTTACTATAAGCCCGACGAAAAATAGTCTGTTGAGGAAATTCGGTCGATAATTATCATGCCACGTGGTAATACCAGAAAAATAGAAAATAACTTAACCTCGACGAATATCCGTCGAGGATACTACTATTCCGTCAAGAATGTACGTGACACGTGGTGCATGACCAAAATGATAAGGACTTAGTGTCGATGGAAGTCCGTCTATCTTAGTAATATTCCGTCGAGAATAGTGTTTTTTTTAAATATTTTATTTGTTTTTGCAATATCCAGGGATTTAACCCACATCTTGTACATGTACCTGTACCTGCTTTTCCAACAACACATACACAAGCTACCAATAATGGCCAATAACATGAATTACAATACCAAGGCCAACAATATGTCAAAAACCAACTAAATGAGAAGTAAAAAGGTCAAAAATATCCCATTAATCTTAACTAAACTATATCCAACATCCCATTAAGGTGCGGTTAAACTAAATGTCAATTAGTAAAAACAAAACCAAAGTAATGGCAAGGTAGAAAACTACAATACGTACGTCAAAAATTATGTAAAGTAGAAAAGAATATAAACTACAAAAATCATGTAAACTACAAAAGAATGTAAACGTCTAAGTCAAGCTAGTAGAGCCCCCGTTGTGAGGAGGATCTTCGGGTGGACGTCGACATTGCTCTAGAGTATGAAAATTGCCCTCATCGTCATCCCGCTCGTCAGTCCGCTCGTCACCCTATTGATACAATATAATGTAACTCATTAGTCCATATATATGATTCAGTTAAAGATAACTAAATGAAAATTAAATAACATTCAGAATATATATTTGTATTTAAAATGAAGTATACCTAAGCAGTCGAGCGCTGACTCAACATCGGCTCAATCTCGTCGCGTATCACGGCCCACTGCTCCAGAGGGATACCCGTACTCTTGGCGGTGGCACCAACAACAATGTCTTGCGCAAGCTGATGGAGGCGAGAACGGCTGGGCGGGTCCTGACGATGGAACAATGGATCGGTCTCAAACCTCTCCGACACCGCAGCCATAAAACGCTGGAACAAAGCATCGTCTATGCCAACACCCGTATGTGACGGTCCCACGGGGGCTCTCGGAAGTAGCCGCTGGCTAGAGCCTACAAAAATAAATATAACATGAATAATATTATAAGTTTACTTTATTCATAAACAAGAAATAAACTAAAATATTATACCTTCTGGCAGTGTATAGGTTGGTATCCTCGGTAATCCCAGCACTCGATTCCGCCCGGTAGTACTAGTGGGAGTATCTTGAGACGCGACCCAAAGAGCCTTCTCCTCTTCCTGAGATAAACTAATCTCGGGCGAAGGGACGGTGGAATCTAACGTCTCAGTATCGCCCCTAGCAGCCTGCAACTTTGCTATACGCTGGCTACGGAGCTTCTCAAACCGCTCCTGTAATTTGATAAATATGTGAGTTATTTTGGTATCATCATATAAATTACGTAATATTATCCTAAATAATATTTATTAAAGTAAATGTATTACCCGTATAGCTGGTGCTGCTGGAGATATCGTCGACCCCGAAGTAGAGCCCTTCGGCGTATGGACTCTATCCCAGAACTCGATCATAGTAGGAGGTCGACCCAAGCTACTCCGCATGGCCTAAATCATATACATTAAATAATATCACCTTAATTTACTATAGTTGCAGTATAATATTAAACTAAACGTAAGAGAAATACATACCGACTTAACCTCCTGAAACGACTGCGAGCTAGAAGTATGTACAACTCGCAGCTTGCCACGATTCTTCTTCATCTGCTCTGACTTTGTCTTGAACGCAGCATCATCCCAATAAACACACATCGCAGCCCATTCTGCATCTGATACTGCCGACGACTGATGATCTCGCAAAGTAGTCCCGGACGATTCTTCTACAGCCCGGACTGCCCTCTGTCACATCTCGTAAAACCAGCCGGCATAATTCTTCGAGATGTGGGCAATGATAATGGCGTCACCATTCGCCTCAGTGATGTCGGCCTCGTATCTATAGTATCTCTATCAAACAGACATAACATACATATAATTTATTATTTAAACAATATGTAAATAACATGCATGGACCTTGATTTAATATTTGTAATTCGACTTACGTGAAACTCCCCCAACACTGTCATCATGAAGCCGGCATCATAGCGCGCGTACTGGCTAAATCGCATACAGCCAGTAGGGAGATGCGCCAGGCATATGGCGTGTACAGTCGCCTTAGCGACAGGATCCATAATACTAGAATACAAAATTTATTAAGAACATTTTAATTTATTAATCACATGATAATATCATTCTAATTGAACATAAGTAATATATTATAGTTGAAACCTACACAGACGAGTACACATCAACTGGAACTGTGTCAGGCACTGCCGGTAGACGACCTAATCGACCGAGGTTAGGCCCTCGCGAACGCCGACGTCTAGCATCTATATGTTTAATATAGTTATGACATTGTCAAAAAATAGTAAATGAATGTATAATATAGTTATGAAAATAATGTTACTGAGCCAAAAAAGAAATCAACTCACTAGCATCTGAAGACGACCCTCCCTATGAGCCATCACCCGATCCGGAGCGGTCGCCGCCACGACCACCTCCACCGCCATGTCAAGGCATATAAAGTTGTACTACTAAAATAACAGACATAGATACAATGACATTAATTAAATTTCAAGTCTTTTATTATATATAATGATTGATTTTAGTTGTATAATATTTACAAAACACCAATTAGTGAAGAAGTAGTACGTCGCTAAACCAGTCAGAATCAAAATCATTTTCATCCTCTAATTTTGTCTCTTCCTCTTTTGTATCAATTTCTTCCTTAGTATCATCTTCTACCATCATATACGGACTAACAACCACATTTTCCTCCACTTCGTCAACATCGAGTACGTCAACAACATCATCACCCAACACATCGTCATCATATAGCACAACGTGGCTGGGATTGCTAACTTGTTCTTGCAACGGGTCATCCGTTCCAGACAAATTAGTACCATCAAATGGTCGAGTCTTCGTTGTCAAAACTGTATACCAGGGGGTTCTAGTGTGAACGACATTAGGGGCGTAGTAATCTTGAGTTATTTGCCTGGCTAACACAAATACATCATCAGACTGTAAATTCGATTTTATATCTACTGTAACGATTCTATTACGATCAACTTTAACACCCTTTGCAGTATCAAACTAGTGAGACTTAAATGTAACGACCTTTTTAGCCCCTGGATAATTGAGCACAACCACTTCCTTTAATCTTCCATATTAATTGGACTCAAAATCTCCATAACAATTTCCCAACATGACAACGCCGGAGTTGACTAATTTCAATTCATTTAATTCATCAACCTTGAATCTATACCCATTCACGATACAACCTTGAAATGAACTAATAAGTTTGTACGGGCCTAAAATGACATCTCTAAAACGCTCATACGCATTCTCTTCTTCGACCCTTCTCTTAAAACACTGGTGAAAATTTGCATTAGTGAATGCTTCCATCTGTGATTCTGTCAACCCCGAGTTAGAAGCATGCGCTTCCAATTCGAATGAACTGCGTACAATAATATGGCAATTATTAATTATTGATTAAGGATAGATAAATCATTTTCAACTTATAATAATACATACTTGATGTACGACGATACTTCAGGCATATTTAGAAGCACATATGTAGAGACAATCTTTAAATCTTTATCGGTTAGGTAATTCTTCGTCTTATGTCCAAATGATTTAGCTGGATAAGTGAATACAACCAACTCATCATCAGCACGACCAGACGGATCCTCGACCTCATTTTGACTTAGATGGTTATGCTTTGTTACGACTACATCGTCAAAGTACAACAAGCAGAAGTTGACAAGCTCTTCCTCCGTACAGCGTTCAACAATAGAACCCTCTACGCGAGCTTTGTTTTTAACTTTCTGCTTTAATCGACGCATATATTGTAACATTCCAGAATTTTTAATTGTTTTATTAAATATTTATTGAATTATTTAAGTATTTAATGGATGTGTTTATTGTTAAATAAATAATTGTTCAAATTTGATTCAATTTGGATAGCTATTTGTTAAATAAATAATTAAGGAAATTAATTATTTTATGCTAATTTAATTTAATTATTAAGTTAAAGAGTTTTGATTAATTGAATTACTATTCTTTTTATTGGAATTTGTAATTAAAAAGGATGTGTTAGTTGATTAAATAAAGTTATAATTATATAGAAAATTATAATTTTGTGGTATTGATTTATGTGATGTAGTAATTTAATAAATTATTATTAAGATTAATTTAATTTAGTAAATGTGTGACAAATAACCTTTTATAAAGGAGTTTTAATTCAGTTTTGCCAAACAAGGCCTAATGCCTATTAAGTCTTTAATCTAATTGTGTTTTACCAAACAAGGCGTAAGGATTAATTGATTGTTTTTGTTAGTGGTTAGCCAAACAAGCCTTATGGCTTTTGGTTTTCAAAATAAAATAACTGATGTCAGTTAAATTAGAGTTATATTATATAATTAATATATATTATATCCTATATACGTCAGATTGTTAGTACGTAGTTAGAATTAGGAAGAAAAGAGAAAAACTCATAGGAAGAAGAAGAAGAAAAGAAGAAAGGAAGAAAGGCTAGGAGATTGGAGAAAGAAGCTTGAGAATTAAAGATATAGCCATCATCATCGTCGTCATCATCTTCTTCAAGGTTTTAACCTATTCTTTTAGTTTTAAAAATTTAGTTTCTCTCTTCCCAAATTCTCTATAGAATCCTTGTGTAAGGGTAAATTAGTTGTTATGTATGTGATTTTATATGATAATCTAGTGAGTTAAACTATTTTCTTAAGCTATGATTGAGAATAGTCCATGAATTTATATTATGTATATGTTTGAGAAGAAAAGTATTTTACAAAGAGTTTTTGTGATTATATATTGTTTCGTTAAAATAGAAATTATGGGTTGTTTAGTTGTTTTATTGATAAATTGGTTATTCAATTTGTTAGGGTATGTATATATTTTGATAAAATGCTTTAAATTAACTGTTTTGGTTGAAAAACAAAATCACAATATTTGATTTTAATCAAAAAACATCAAAAAGTGAATTATTATCAAAAATAGTGAAATTAGATGTTTTAAACTTGTTGTTTATGTTGTTGTATGGATAGAAAAATGTTAGGAATTCTTGAATTAGGTTTACATGAAGTCTTTGTATGATTTGCATGTGAATTAGGCTGTTAGAAATGAACTTTTAGGCCAAAATTGACTTTATCTTATACTATTGCCGAAGCTGTCAGTCAAAACTGCAGTTTCGTGCCGCAGCGTGGCTTAGCAGTATTAATCTCGCGCCGCAGCGCCGGCGCCACGCCGCAGCGCGACCTTGTAGCTTTATTCTCGCGCCGCAGCACGAGTTAGCAGAATGGTCTAACAGTGTACTTTTTGTACTCGAAATTTTAAGGAATTGTTATATGATGATAGTAGGACTGTAAAATGTTGATTTTAGTATTTTTATACTATGAATAAGAATGTTATTAATGATTAACTTGTGTTATAACTTGATTATGTGATTAAAAATCCAATTTTTATATGATGAACGTACTTAGTTATGTTTGTAAGGTGGTAATGACTAATTATGTCATGATGACATATGTTTATAGGATATTGTGATTTGCGTTGTTCGGTTTAGCCCACGAGCAAGGCAAGTTTTCTAATCCTTTATCTTGTTGAACTAATTATGGTTTCCAGTTCGATTATCTTATAAATGATGCAAGTTCTATAATCTATTTTATTGTTGAATCAATTATTGTTTCCAAAATAATAATGCAAGGTTTCTAAACTTTGTTTTTGATATTGAACAAGTTATTCTTGTATTTAACTTGTTGTTTAGCATGCCCGAATATATTTGAATAGTTTTTCGTTCATATTGCCATGCATGCTTAGTATTCAATTCTAAATAACCTTGGCTTAATATTGTTCAAGCAAGGTGTGTTATAGTTATTCAAGTTGTATGCTATTAGATTATTCCTAAAGCATGATTTTAATTTACCATGACGATTCAATTTCGAGTATTCTATAATATGATGTTATTAGTATTAATTCAACTAGTCCTCTAGTTGATGATCGTTGAACTTCAAATTACCCTTGAAAGCTTATCCAAACCAAACTCTCTTTGGTGCAGACTTGTACTCTAAATACTGAGATGAACAACCCTATTATTAGGGGATAACTTACGCGTAGCGTTAAATATTTTTGCACAACACATGGTATGAAGGGCTGATCCCCCTAAGTAAGAGGAGTCCTTATAGTCTTATGACTGTTAAAGTTGGAGTTGAAAGATTACTCGCAACTGTGGACATAGTTCATGGTCTTATGACCCTCGGTTATGTTTATTCCATACTTTGGATTTCAGTTCCTGATTATCATTGTTAGAGTACTATCTAGTTTTAATGAGCGTACTCATTGGTAGTTATTATTGTTATTCTTCTGTTGATTCATTATTTTATCCAGTGAGCAATTGTTTTGCTCACTCTTGCATATTTATAAACTCATTACAACTAAAGTGGAGAAGATAGATGAACCTTCAACTAGCAAAGGAAAGGGAAAATTGTACAAGTGATGCTGATTTGTACTTTTATTTATTGTGATGATCTTAGACTTCTTAATAATGATGTTATGTAATAATTTTAAATTCCACATTTGAATGATTGTATTTAAAGGTTAGACAACCTGGGAGATTTTATTGTGTAACCCTTTAATGGGAAAGGTTTTATTTATCCAGTTTTATTGTGATTGGGTAGTTAGATATGAATGTTTGATTAAGTGAACAAAGTACTTGGGTTTAGGGGTGTCACATATACCTGAAATATGAAAGTATGTAATATTACCTGATAAGTTAAATATAAAGATGACGAATATTGCACAATGTATGTGATATTCCCTCTCAAATGGATACATCCATCGATATTGCACCGGTCCTCCAAGCTTAAGTTCATATGGCAGATGAAAAGGCAAATGCTCCATGCTGTCAAAGAACCCCGGTGGTAAAATCATTTCGAGCTTGCACTTTGTCAACACTATGTTTTTCTCCATCTGCTCCACATCACTATACCATATAACAGTTGAGCAAATATCCCGAAAGAAATTTGAAAGTGCGGTAAAAATATCATTAATATTCCTGGGTAACACCTCACGAAATGCAATTGGCATCAACTTCTGCATGAATACATGAAAGTCGTGACTTTTGAACCCAGTAATTTTCAACTGGTAAACCTTAGTACAACGAGATATGTTAGAAGCATATCCATCTGGGAGTTTCAATGCGCTAAGCCACTTGCAAAGGTTTTCAACCTGTTGCTTGGTAAGACAAAATGGAGCTTTTGGTTTTGTGTTGTTAGGTTGGAGCTACAATTCCCGCTTGATCTTCATTTCCTCTGAGTCTTTACGTGCTTTATCATTGTCTATTATTTTTCCACTTGTATCTAGTACGGTGTAAAACAAGTTCTCAAATACATTCTTTTCTGTATGCATAACATCTATACAATGACGAAGTGGTAGTGTGACCCAGTATGGCAACTCAAACCAAATCGGCGAGTGAGTCCAATTATGACTTTTTCCATATCCTATAGCTCTCAACGTACTATGTTCCTTCCCAGGGGGTGGAAATGTCAGATCATTTAGCCAGCCCCATATGTCGCTTCCCGACAAGCGACCAACAAACCCTTTCTTCTTTGTCTTTCTGTTGAATTATGTAGACATCTTTCTATAACTGTGCTCAGGAGGCAAGAATCTACGAGCAGTTCCAAAGAAACTAGTTTTTTGGCCATGACGTAGTTGAGTGCCTTGCACATCCCCCATCCAAACTGGACATGATAACTTACCATGAGTCGACCAGCCACTAATCATCCCAAGTGCCGGAAAGTCAGTGATAGTCCACAACAAGGCTGCCTTCATCACAAAATTCTGCCCAACAGATTTATCAAAAGTCTGAACACATGTTTCCCACAGCATCTTAAGTTCATCGACTAACGGCCTGAGGTACACGTTAATGTCTTTTGTAGGACTCTTATCCTCCGGTATAAGTAAGGTTAAGAAAAGATACGAATCCCTCATGCACATTGACGATGGAAGATTATAAGCTACCATAATCACAGGCTAAACAGAATAAGGCTGACTAAAATTATTAAATGGACAAAATCCATCTGTAGCCATGCCAAGCCTGACATTCCTAACTTCTTCGGCAAATTATGGAAAATTGGCATCAAAATTCTTCCATTTATCTCCATCTCTTGGGTGAGTCAGCGGATCAGGCACGACATCCCTTGTTCTATGCCAACTCATATGCTGAGCAGTGTGCGCAGACATGAATAGCCGCTGCAACCTCGGCGCAAGAGGAAAATACCGTAAAATCTTCTTTGGAACAAGTTTCTCCTTCCCCCCACGTTTTGTGATCTTGTACCTTGGCGAGTTGCAGATATCACACTGCACCTTATCTTTGTCCTCCCTATAATATAACATGCAATCCTGCTCACAAGCATCGATTTTCTCATACCTGAGATTCAACCCCTTAACCATCTTCTTCACCTCATAGTAATTCGCGGGCAACGTATTATCCCTGGGTAAGAACTCACTGAGAATATCAAGCAAATCATTGAATCCTCTCTCACTGCAGTCATACTCATTCTTGAAATATAAAAGCTTCGTAACTGCAGAAAGCCTAGTGTGCTTGTCATTTCCAGGATACAATGGAACAAACGATTCCGATAGAAACTTGTAGAAAGCAGTTGCTGAAGCATTTGGCTTTTGCTGAGCACCGCTTGACGCATGCTCATTTTCAGCCCAGTCAATATTGGCAGGGCCATATGCATCAACCAACATCTACACAACGTCATAGTTATCTGATTGCGAATCCCCGTGAATCGATTGGTCTACAGTACTATCTGTCCATTCTCTAAACTCAGCTAATTCCCTATGATGAATCCATACCGAATACCCATCCACAAACCCACGTGAATATAAGTCAAATTTAACTTCATCGGCAGTCTTTCATATCATGTTCTTACACTTGAAACATGGGCATCTCATCTTTCCATTCGGATCGTTCACATGTTTTATTGCTTTGTTCATAAAATTGGACACCCCTTCACAGTACGCATCAACTAATCCCCTCCCATCAATTGGTATCCGACGGTATATTCAACTCCGATTGCCTGACATCTTTAATTGAAGAATATACCCAATTAGAATATATATGTATGTATTTAGTTTACCTAGTATATATCTCCACTCTATAGGGGTTAGGCTTCTATCCCGTTCCTGGATGCGTCTCCTCACTAGTGTTATTCACAAGGTGAGTGTTTATAAAATTTTAAGAAAATTTCAGCATCACCTCCCCATGGTCTCCAAGTACATGAAATAGACCAAGACAACTTAGTCTAAGTATGCACTCGAAGAACATATGTAGAGACACCAGCTAAAAAATCCTCAAAATATTATAAAAATGCACGTACCTTGTGAATTAGCACCGACCTAAGTGAGAGACAAAAAATCTAATAACAGTCCCAAACTGGGGACTATTCGACATTCACTCCTACTGAGTGAATGTCAAATGGGTTTCTAAGTTCTAAAGTATATTACATATATATATATATATATATATATATATATATATTATTGAGTGTATTGAAGAGTAAAGGGGGATTATTATTGAGTTTATTGAAAATTATGACAAACTAAGCAAATGTTACTTAGTTTATTTTGCCAATGATAAACTAAGTAAGTGGTACTTAATTAGTTTATGAGAATTGTTATTTGGAATCTATAGACATTACTGTTCAACATCACTCCTAAACACTATTATCAAACGGGTTTCTAAGTTTCATAGCAGTTGCAGCTGTAATGACTACTAAAAGAAGAGTCAATCTAAGTTTCATATTAGTTGCAGTTGCAGCTAATAGTACTCCAACCAATTCATCAGCAGTAATCGGACAAAAAAAGGGTCGTAGTTCCTGTTTGTGTCCTATACTCTATTAATAAAGTTAATTGAATTATTGCGGACATTTCTCACTGTTCCATCATAACAGATGACAATATTCCGAACGAGTTCCATTAAGCTATTGAACAAAGTTCCAAGTTAAGCAACCCTCTAGATGAGCAAACGATCACTTCTCTACTAGGAATGAATTATGGTCGGATATGGGTTCAATCCATGCCATAGACAGCTTCTCACCACTCCAAATTCCTCAGATGGGTAGTTCTCATAGAAAAAGAGGAGAGACATTCTGTGAGCACTACCCATCCGAGGAATTTGGAGTGGTGAGAAGCTCTATATGTCATGGATTGGACCCGTATCTGGCAATGATTCATTCCTAGTAGAGAAGTGATCGTTCGCTCATCTAGAGGGTTGCTTAACCTATAACTTTGTTCAACAACTTAATGACACTCATTCCGTATGTTGGCATCTGTTATGATGGAACAGTGAGAAATGTCTTCAATAATTCAATTAAATTTATTATTCGAGTATAAGACACAAACAAAAACTACGACCCTTTTGTTTTTAATTGCTGTCGAGGAACCGGTTGGAGTAATATAGCTGCAACTGCTATGTCGAACCCTGCATAAAAGAAAGTGCTTCATTTAATTTATATGTTATTATATTAGAGTTAATTTAATTTATATGTTATTATATTATATTTAATTCAGGATATTTTTTATGTAATGAAAAACTAAGCAAATGCTACTTAGTTTAAGATTATTATTGAATTTTATTTTATTTTATTTTATTTTATTATTATATTATATTATTTAAATTAATTAATTTACATTTAATGATATTAAATTAAATTTATTATTATACTTTTATTTATTTATGTATTTTAATTTATTTATTGTATTATTTTATAATTTTATTTTGTTTTTAAAATATTATATTAAATAATAAAGTTAATTTAATTTATTGTATTAAATTTATTTTATTTTATTTTTAATTATAGTATATTAAATAATAAAGTATACTTATTTTATTTTATTAAATTTATTTTATGTTATTAAATTTATTTAAAAGTTTATTATATTATATTATATAATTTATTGAAGTTATTTAAATCTCCTAGTATTTTATTTTGTATTAATTTATTTAATTTTTCTAGTATTACTACTTAGTTTTAGTGGCAAAGTACGTCCTAATTGTATTTTATATAGTTAATTAAATAATTATTTATTACCATCCATAACTTCCACAGAAATTCCGTCGGAAATAATATTCAACACCCAAAAAAGAGAGGACTTCAATTGATTCACAAATTAAAATTCTCAATGCTGGAAAAGGCAGAAATCACAACACTGCAAAGTATAAGTCTTCAATTTGATGACAATAACACTACATTTCACCTCATATAGCAGCAAAAGGCATAAAAAATCAGCAGCATATATATTAACCCTATAACTAATTCTAGATTTCCATATATATTAACCAATTTTAGATTGAAAATTAACTCAAGCTACCATAATAATAAATTAACCATATAACTCAAACTAAATTTCAGTCAAAATCATCATATATATTAACCCTAGCTAAAAAAAATAGGAATTACAGTATGTACCTTGAATTACAAGAGGATAAATGAGGAGGGAAAGAGAGAATTGAAGGGGGAGCTAGCTGCCGACACCGTTATGCCTAGCTTATCGCCGTCGGTGTGATGGTGGTAAGACACAGGGGATGAGAACGGAGGTGGCGGTCGAAAACGGAGTGGTGATGGTGGCAGGGCAGGAGGGTTCGGTTGAGAGAGATGGAGAGAGGAGTTATTGCGGCTGAGAAAGAGAGAGAGAGATAGAGACAGAGAGAGAAAATAGTGTGAGATAAAGAAAACAGCGTCTGAAATGAATCGATAAATCTATTTTTATTTAATATTTTCGACGGACGTCTGTCGACATTATATCCGTCGAGGATAATATAACTTCGACGGACATTCTGCCGACAATATTAGTATTCCATCGAGAAAATAATTCGCGCTGGAGGGCTTTTTTGGCGTCTTTACTAGCACTTATTTTAGACCGAATTCGGTCGAATTTATGTTATTTCTGAGGGTATCAATTCCGACATAATAGTCTGTCAGAATTATTCTAAGACCGACTGAATTCCTTCTGTCGATAATATATCCGTCGAAAATAAGCCTTTTGTGGTAGTGTCCCAACTCCTTGAACTGGTTAGCAGTGACCATCTGAGAGTTGTCAGTGTCTCCACTTGCATTTTGCACAGGAGTCTCCCTCGCCAGATGTTGCATAAATTGCAGAAAACCTCTATACATCTCATCGTTCATCATTTGGTCGGTGTTGTTTTTTACATGAGGATTGTTGCCTTCTTGATTAACATTATCCTGGTTATTCATCTGTGGTGACTCAACGGTCTCATGTGCTCCATTGCTTATCTCAACATTTTCAGATGTCATTTGTAAACACTGCCACAAAATAAAGGTTAATTGACATGCCACATATTATCCATATATTCTGACCAACCAATTAAATAACAATTAAAATTAGGTAGGTCATACTAGCGAAGGAATCATATCCCTAAGCTTTGATACCAACAGTAACGCCCCAAAAATAGGTATACATCACCCATTCTGAGTCGCCAAATACATGGTACATAACTTAAATACAAACTTAATTATACAACATGAGCTGAGAGTTTTATCACGAATATTTTCTTCTAGACAATATCCAAACTCAAACGGAGTCCTCATTACAATTATTATCACACTATTTCATATAATAGTGAGGACTACTACAGCCACCATCTCGGACCATCACTCCATTCCCCGGCTAGTCCCGACTACGTTCTCATTTCCTGAAGAGAACAATAAAAGCAAAAGGGTGAGCTCATCTAGCCCAGTAAGAAATATTATGACTAAGATAATGCAGAATAAATTATCGTTAGCCTTCAACAGTGTTAAACTGATAGAATACAATAAACAACAAGTTTAACTGTAGTGGAACAAGCAATTCATTAGAAGAGTCAAGTAGAGCATGATATCTACTATCTTCTACGATTTAAAAAGTTTATCATCAATTTTATCATTAAGACTCAGCACAATAAATAATCAACGTCACTAAATTATCTATGCACTACGGACCAAGGATATTCATTAGTATCATGTCCATAAATTATCCATGCACTACGGGCCAATGATAGTCATGTAATCACCAATGGTCATGATCATGCCAACAACTGTCCATCAATGCACTACGGGCCAATGGGGACTTTTACCACATCATTTGTAACATTACAGGTCATGATTATACCGAATAATCCATGGTCATAATCATACCAATCAACAGTCCATCTATGCACTACGGGCCAAAGATGACTTTCATCACAATATAAGCATGAGGACGATGACAATGATATAAGAATTCAATCAAACAAAATCAAGGATAACTATTAAAGATTTTTACTTTATCCAAAGTTTAAAAAAATATCCAAATTGACAACATGATACTGCTTTTGGGAGTAAAATTCAAGAATAATAATCACGTATCAAAAATAATTTGGACAGAAAAGAATCAATTTTTTGTCGTGAATAGTACTTCGTGAATAGTACCCCATAAATAGTACTTTGTAAATAGTACCCCATGAATAGTACTTTATGAATAATACTTCATGAATAGTGTCATATAAATGAATAGTACCCCGGCATAAAAAACTTCAAATTTAACAAGAATGTTCAGAAAATATCCTTGTGAAACCATACTAGATGAAGCGCAAATTTAAGGGATATTCTATTAATTTCACGGAGTATAAAAGAAATATTTTAACAAAATGAGTGTAGAATTACGAGTACGAAATGAAATAATATTACTTAATAAATAATCCACATCATCGAATCATCCCTGCACTACGAGCCAAAGATATTCATTAGTATCACATCCACGAATTATCCATGCACTACGGGCCAAGGGTTTTCGTGTAATCACCAATGGTCATGATCATGCCAACAATTGTCCATCAATGCACTATGGCCAATGAGGACATTTACCACATCATTTAACATTACAGGTCATGATTATACCGAATAATCTGTAGTCATAATCATACCAATCAACAGTCCATCTATTCACAACGGGCCAAAAATGACTTTCATAATAATATAAGCATGAGGATGATTACAATGATATAAGAATTCAATTAAATGAAAGCAAAGGATAAATTTTAAAGATTTATAATTTAATTTATCTAGAATTCAATAATGTCCAAATTGTCAACATGATACTGCTTTGTGGAGTAAAATTCAAGAATAATATTGTATCAAAAATGATTTGGACCGAAAAGAAATCAATTCTTGTCATGAATAGTACCCCGGGTGAATACTACTCGAGTAAATAGTACCCCGTGAATAGTACTCTGACATAAAAAAGTTAAAACTTATCAAGAATGTTCAGAATAATATTTCCATGAAAAGATACTGGATGAAGCGCAAATTTCAAGGATATTCTACTAATTTCATGAAGTATAGAAGCCAAAACTTAACAAAATGAGTGTAGAATTCGGAATCTGAAACGAAATAATATTACTTACATACTACAGAGTATAGAAGAAAATATTATTTCTTACGAGTATTGAACAAAAATAATATCTCTTACCTCAAAAAGAAGAGTATTCCAACTGGTATAGCGGAGATATTCTTGAAGAAAACTTGCACTGTTTTCTACACTCAAAGCTTTCTTAAACTCGAAAGAAATACATTAAAGATTATAGAAAAAAAAATCTGATTCTGGTGTGATTTTCAATTCTAAACTATGTATCATATTTATAAGAGAATGGAAGGGATACTATTTGAATTTAGAAATTACGGACTGCACATGAATCGTTCACGGGCGCTCAACCGACCGGCTGAAAATTTTTGACTTTACCATATAAACACTATGCAAATACTATGCATAATAAAATATAATATATTCTATTTTTCATAAAAAAAATTTATTATAATATATATAATAATAATTCACTCCTTCCCACCAATTTCCCGTGACCATTCCAGGATTCCCCCCCCCCCCCCCGCCCCGCCCCGCCCCGCCCCGCCCATTTTCATTATTCCACCAACATGTGGGCCCCACCTGACCCAGTTGTGTCCCCCACCATTATATATATATATATATATATATATATACTGAATAACTTTCTACCGATTATTTTAAAAAATGGATAAATGGGGGTCCATATAATAAGCAAAATTTACAAAAGATACTTCATAAAAATTCCCTCAAATTTTTTAACAATATTTATTCATCATTATTATAACTCGCAATATTAATAACCAGATCGTTCCCAGGAAAGATGAGGCTTTTCGATAACGATTTTTCCCTATTGGCCCGTAATTAGGTGACCAAACTCGTTTCCTCGACAAAACTTTCTAGACATTGTTAATTATGAAAATAATAATATAAAAAACTTTTCATCTCAATTATTGATTTAATAATATAAAATATTTCAACAATAATTGAATCAAATAACGTGAAATACTATGCAGCAATTACTGTAGCAATAATTGAGTATAACTGAGTGACTTCTCACGTAAGCATCAATAATTAATAATGTGTGCTACTATGCAACCGCGCGTATTACTGTACTTTTATCACCAGGTATTTCAACAGTTAACGGTAAAAATCTCGTCGTTATTTTATAAAAGTTATTTCTTTTGTTTTCTAACTCCGATAATAATTCTGTTGTGGGGTCCACCAATGATTGTGTCGTCGTACGAATATTCTCTGTTAAAACGAATATTCCCGACTAATCGAATATTTTATAACAACTTGCTTACTTTATAAAATTTATAAATATTACCCAAAACTATAACATTATATCAAATTCACACCATAATATTCAAAAATATATTTCGAGAAAAATTAATCTTTATTCATAAAAGTTGGGGTCTTACATTGTTCTTCGTATTCATTCTTTATTAATTTGTGGGTATATATAACATGTCTACGCGGATTACCGCATGCCTGGTGAATAACCCTTCGTATTCATTCTTTATTAAGTTGTGGAAATGATGTGTCTACGCGGATTACAGCATGACGGGTGAAAATTCATGTGCAAATTCGTATATTAATTCTTTCATACTCGTATTGGATATCATTTCTTTTGTACTCGTCAAGGGATATCGTTTTCTTTCATATTTCTCCATTTATGATACGAAATTATTGTTTGTTTTCATAACCTTATTATTAAATGGTGAAAATTCCTGAAATTAGTAGAATATCCTTAATAGTTTGCGCTTTATCTAATATCATTTCACTAGAATATTAGTCTGAACTTTTTTATTAAATTTTAATTTATTCATTCGGGGTACTTTGAATGACGGGGTACTATTCATGCCGGAGTACTATTCACGATAGAATTTAGTTTCTTTTTTTTGTCCAAATTATCTTTGAAATTTGAATCTTAAATATTATTCTTGAATTTTACTCCACAATTGGTGATCATGTTGAAAATTTGGACATTCTTGAACTCTGGATAAATTAAATTATAAATATCAAATATTTATCCTTGATCTCGTTTGATTCATTCTTTATATCATTGTCATCATCCCCATGCTTATATTGTGGTGAAAGTCATATTTGGCCCGTAATGCAAGGATGGACTGTTGATAGATATGATTACGACCAGGAATTGTGTATTGGTATAATCATGACCTTTAATGTTACAGATAAAGGTTTGTGGTGAAAGTCCTCTTTGGTCCGTAGTGCTTAGATGGACAGGTGTTTGGCATGATCATGACCACTGGTGATAAAAACGAATATCTTTGGCTCGTAGTGCATAAATAATTAATCGGTTTGAAACAATTATTGATTGGTATTACCGGGATAAAATATTGATGATGGACTTTTAAATCATAGAAGATAGTAGACATCATCATGCTCTACTTGACTCTTCTAATGGATTGTTTGTCCCGCTGCAGTTGTTGATCTAAAACTAGTTAAGCTCACCCTTTTCCTTTTTGTTCCATTGTTCTTCTTAGGAAATGAAAGTGTAGTTGGGACTAATCGGGGAGTGGAGTAATGGTCCGAAATAGTTACTATAGAAATCTTTACTATGTTGTGAAATAGTGTGATAATAAATGTAATAAGAACTTAATTTGAGTTTGGATATTATCGTATTATGTACAGTGCAATATTTGTATTCAAACTTACAATATGTGTGGTCGTTTTTTGAATGACAGTTTAATAGTTTTAATATGGAAGTTTGTATTTGGATTTTGTACCATGTATTTTGGCTACTCAAGATGGGTTGTGTGGACCTATTTTGGGGGCGTCACATTGTCGTAGCGGTGTTAGATGATGATGATACTGAAGATGATAAAAATATAGCGCTGCTAGCCAGAAGGTTGAGAAAAATTCATGCGAAAGGGCAATAGTAACAAACCAAGAAAGTGCTTCAACAACAACAAAAGCAGAAACAGAAGAGATCAAGAAAAAGACATGTGCTAAAATTATAAGAAGTCAAGTCATTATATCGCAGAGTGCACCAAGCCCTTGCGAGTAGAGATGAAAAGAGATAAGAAAAAGTCAACTCCTAAAAAAGAGTTCAAGGGCTACAAGAAGCTCCAGAAGAAGGAGAAAGACTTTGTAGCTAAAGGGATCAATGGTTCAAGCTCTGAGTCTTGTGATTATGAAAGGCCCAATGTGGCCAATCTATGTCTAATGACCATAGAAACATATGTTGAAAAATCAACTCATCGTCAATAAATTTACATCAGTGGGGTATTTGATTTTAACTCTTATAATGTAGATATTAATGATCTTAGAACTGCATTACATGATATAACTGTAGATCTACATCAATATATGAAATGGTATAGAGTTCTATCAAAGGACCATTTTCTTCTTCAAGAAAAGGAAGAGAAAGTTCAAGTAGAGTTTGGAAATAGCTCTACGAAGTTTTTCCTCTCTCTCTAACCTCGAGGTTGAGAATGCAAAGTTGAGGTAGATAACTGAATGCAGCGCACATAGAGAGTCAACTTTTAACTCTAAGATAGAGGAGCTGAAGAAGACAATTTTAATGTGGAATCGTTCTTCGTCGTTAATGGACTCTCTGATCACAAGTTAGAGGGCTGTCTCTGATCTATCAGGTTTAGGATTTGGGGATTCTTCCTCATATCTAATTATGGATAAATCAATGGAGATTAACAACAACAATGCTTGTTTTTCTCATAGAGGCATTGTGTTTGTAAAATGCAAAGAGGTCGCTGAGCCCAGTATTCCCAATATGATAAATCTTTTGAGATTTATTTTCTCAAATTAAAGCATTACTTATGGGATGAGTTTGATAAATGCTTTAGTTTGAGAAAATGAATCTCAAAAGAGTCATCATGTTGTTCAAGTTTATATAGATCTTTCTGAATTTGATAGATCTTATGAGTATCCACAGCTGAAAATCGTTCATGTAACTCTTGCCAAACAGCGGCTGAACTGGATAAATAAGTCATATCATCATTGATGGAGTCGTGAATTGTGCTCCTAATCCAGGAAATGACCATATATCATTGACTCGCTCCCAAAGAGGATAAAGATCAGAAACTTTATCAGGAGCAACATAAGTTCCGATCATAATTGGCAACTTATTCTTTTGCAGATAATTTTCAGTGCCGAGTAGGCATTTGGAGAACAAAATCATTCCAGGTATATCATTATTATGTAGATAAAATGGATGATTATGTGAATCAACAGAAGAAAATGAAGATGCAGGTGAAGGAGACGATGAAGATGAAGCAACCATGGCAAATTATAAACAAAATGAACATATCTAATGCTTTAAAAAATGCAATTGAAATAAAGAAAATAGATCTGAAACAAAAAATGAGATGCAGAAGCTAATCAATACAGTTCAGATCTGAAACTGGCTCCGATACCATGTAAAGTTTTATTATTCAAATCGTAGAGTAATGAGATCAATGTCGTAGAGTAATGAATAGTAGAGTAATGTTTGAATGAATGAATTTTCATTTCTCTGAATTACTAGAATTACCATACAGAAAAACTAACTTTACATTGAATCACTTACTCTATTTATACAATTATAAACATAACTATATACATTATGTATCTATACATGCAACTACTAAGTGCTCTCCTGAATACACACGAAATAAGCAACATGTGCTACTAACTGCTCTCATGAATACACAGAATAAGCAATACATGAAAATTTTTTACCCCATTGTGTGATGTTGACCCTGTGTATTTGAGTCAATTTAATATAAATGCTTCTTTAGTCTGGATGTCAGTCTTAGTTACTACAGAAACCACATGTGAGTCATGACATTTGGTGTGACATGGATCCTGACATTGTTGTTGTGTTGAATCAATAATATCTTCATCACTCCCCCCACAAGTGAAAGGAGAGAAAGGATTGATCATAACTAACATGCATAGATACAGAATGTATATAAATAGGTTATAGTTGCATAAATAGAGTAAGAGATTCATTGTAAAGTTCAATTTTTTTTGTAAGGTAGGTCAGATAAATGAAAATTCATTCATTCATTCAAACATTACTCTACGATTCATTACTCTAAGATTTGACTCATGAAATTTTACACTATGAATACTCTTTAAGAAGTGACCCTTCTAATTCTTCCCAAGCAATTATCTTTAGGCCTACAATGAGGTAAGAACATTGATGCACATCCAGGATTATGTCGTTCAAGCCTGTAAAGGGAAAGATAAAAAAATTTAATAAAAAATCGATCGGTATTTATTAAAAAACTTATCATTATAAAAGTAATGTCCTCTAATATGCCAGAAGAAATTTATTAAGTTAAATGGGTCTCTTATTTTCGGATAGAGGAACGAGTATATATATGTATATTTGTAAAGACTCCGCAAAATAATCTTATGTATGTAGATATTAGGAAGAATTTCATGAAAGCTATGCAACTTACTCATAATCAAGGAGAAAATAATGAAGGAAAATTGAGATTTCTAGCTTGGCAAGATCATTTCCCGGGCACAATCTACTTCCTCCTCCAAAAGGAAGAAAAGATCCTGCTTTTGGTGTAAAATTCTACATACAATGTTAAGCATATTAGCTTCTAAAAGTTATTGTGAAGATCTAGAGAGAGCTAGAGAGAGAAAGAATGATATATATATATATATCTTACATCCCATCTTGAAGGATTGAACTCCTTAGGCTCAGGATAAATTTCAGGATCTAAGTGAACATTCCTAAACCAAACCAAAACTTTCCACCCCTTGGGGATAGTATAACCTGAAAAACAAACAATTTTCAGTAATTTGTTGATCACAAAGGCATTGTTTCGATGGGATATTAACGTTTGTCAAGAGATGTAAATTCAAAAAAAAAAAGGGGGGGATTAATTAACAATTTCTAAATTATGTACATATTATGACATAAACTTACCACTTATACTAACATCTACCTTTGCTTCTCGAAAGACCACAAATGAGAATGTTATTAACCGAAGTGTTTCATCGATTACCTTTAAGATCAACAATAAAAAAGTTTTTATAAATTTAAGCACATGTATTTCCAGCTTGAATTGATCGTCGAGGAATATAAATGGCTAGACAAGAATATGAAAAGAATTCATGTACCTTGGAGAGGTAATCCATCTGTCTAATTTCTTTAAGTGTTAGCCCTTTTTTTGTAGGTGATCGGTTCTTTACAATAGCCTCTTGTTCTGCCTGCATTTCAATGAAATGATAACATGTTTAGAGTAGGTGCTAAGATATACCAGTTTGGTACACACGTGACAACATTTATAATAGAATTCATCCCGACTTATTTTAAAACAACTTATAAGTTAAATTTTAAAATAACCTACAAGTCATTTTAAGTTGTGACTTATAAATAAAACTGTTTGCCATTTTGACTTATAAGTCAAAAATATGCTAAAACAATTAGTTGCGAATCTGTTTGACTAAAATACTTATAACTTAAAATTAGTTATTGCCTACTTATTTTAAATGACTTGTAAGTGATTTTTTGATAAGTAAGAATTAAAATTGCTACTTCTCAAAACATCTTATTAATCTCATTATTATAATTAAAAAAATAAGTCACACACTAACACTCAAATTAACAGTAAAAAAAAGTAGTTATAAGTTGGTCAAAAGGACCCTTAACTAGGTTGTGTGTTCAAATAATTGATTCAAAAAATATGGGAACAACTGATTACTTGAATTTGAGCATAAGCTAGCTAGTTTTTCCGTACCTTAGCTTTATGAAACATTTCAGGGTGTTTCTGTAGAAAGAGGGTTGCCCACATTGTGATGTGGCCAGAAGATTCATGACCAGCGTTCAAGTACATTACTAGAACATCAATGATTTCCTCATCATTCAATCTTCGACCATTTTCATCTTCAACATCTAACAAAGCATCCATCATATCTTTCGTCGATGATGTTGGATTGCTATTTCTTCGCAGCTTTCGTTCATTCACTATAGACTGGAAAATAGCCACAAGGTTCTTTCGTGCCTGAAATTTATAAATTAAGTTTACTTAACTTTAAATTAATCATAAAGTCTACATATTTAGATTAATATATATTAACTATATATTAAGTGTATATTTGGTTATTAATTCAGCCCTTTGCAGCGTTAAACGTATTTAAAATTCTTGTTTTCTATTAACAACTTATTTCAAATGTAACATACTTAACTCACAAATGTAATGCATTGCGTTTGAAGGTTCAATTCAAAGATTATTTATCATCGAACAATTAAACCCTAAGATACATATATATATAAAAAATTAAGCAACAACGTACGTACATGAGACAAACCTTGAGTGCTTTATGGTAAGCAAATCCGGGGATATTGATTGCCATGGCTCTAACTCCATAGTTAAGTGCGGTGTACTCTCTCTCAAGTGCCTTCATCACCTGCTCACTTTCAGAGCTTAGAAAAATGTGCATGACTATACGGAAAGTAAGCTTCCTTAGCTCAGTTAAGAACTCAATTTGGCCCATGCTACCCCATTTATCCAAGCCAGATATTACAATATCTTCAATGTAGTTCAAGTATATTGACAATGCCTCAGGACCATTCACCGGTGCAGCAGTTAATCGTCGGAGTCGCTTGTGTTCTTCATAAGAAATGCCGATAAATGATTTTTCTCCGATAAGCTTTACCGTAGAAGTAGGCCACCCGGGCTTGAATGCTTCATCATCTGTTAGAACTCTCCTGCATGCTTCAGGTATTGTAACAATCACACTTGGATTACCAAACATGAAGGATTTATAAATTCCGGTACGTCCGAACCTGAATTTTTGCAGAATTTTTCATTAAGCATGTATTTTTTTTTGTCCTTAAAAATGAGCAAATTAAATAAATGACAAATATGTTATTATATTTAGTAGGGTCTATTAATATAAAAAATAAAAATACTCGTTATTTTATATAATTTTATGAACTCTCTTTTTTTATATTTTAATGTTTTTTTAATATACGTAAAAATTCGTTCCGGACGGAGCAATAGCGACTTGTGAACAGATTAAAAAATTGCTAATTTTATTTTTTATGGTGAGTCTATTGCATGCTTACGTAGAACATGACAAATTATTTTTGGAAATCGAAAAATCCTTGGTCAAATTTTTAGTTTAAGGATAGTAGGAAAATGTCAGGGAATTGGACAAAAATGGCATCTCCTTCAGTCCAACTGAATCATGATGCATGTGATTCTTCTAAAGTCTGAATTAGAACGGACAGTATAGTTGATTAATTTATATTAATTAGAATCAAATAAATTAGTTAATTATTTTTATTTATTTAAATTGGGAAAGATTTAGAATCATATTTTTAAAAAGAAACATAAATCTAAACCATTTAACTATTTTTTGACACATATTTTCATTCCAAATTCAAATCAAAAGTTTTTTTCAACTCAAATTAATAAATTTTTTAATTCAAAAAAATAATTTAATAATTATGTATACACCCCACCTCCACCCACACCCTCACCCCCACCCCCACCCCCACCCTCTAAAAAAAATTCAATGATTATATATACAACTCTCACCCCTAAAAACAAAAATATTCAGTGATTATGTATACATTCTCCACTCCCACGCCACCCCAACCCAAAAAAATATTCAGTAATTAATTGATTATGTATACACCCCCCCAACCTCCAACCTCAAAAAATAAAATAAAATATTTAGTGATTATATATACGTGATATATCTAACAATAATTTATTTAATTGGATTATAATAAAGGTAAGTTTGAAATTTAAAATATGGGACGACTTATATTTGAACCATAACTATATGGTTCTAACTCAAACAACTCATATTAAAAATAATTAATATGATTTTAGTTCTTAAATGAAATAATATCCATCTTTTGTAAATCAAAACACCCATAACTATATTTTGTCGGGTCTAGTCTGAACAACTAATATTTAATTTGTTAAGTCATTTAGGGTATTTATTAAGAACAAATCACCTTTACTATACTGAGCCAATAAGTTAGAATTGTTTAGCTGAATTGCTAAGGAGGATTAATGAATGAAATTTTACTTAAACACCCTCGGGTAATGTGGATATTTATTTTCGATATCCTCTTATCATTACTTTCTTGTTTGTAGATAATGGGGTTCAACTTTAACCTGGACTAGTTGCATTATCTATTATACTTATGTATCAATATTTTATGAACCGACTGATCTTTGGTTAATTTATGATTTTGTAATTAGGTTACGGTTAATTTATGAGGGGGTTTATATATTTCTCATGAATTGGATTCGTAATTAGTTTGTGTTTGTGTTGATGGGTTTCAAATTTCCAATTTAACAATTATATGGAGAGGACTATATAGATTAGGCTAAAATATTAAAGACATGAGAAGAAGGTGAAGGATTAAAAATATATTAAATAAAAAAAACTATAAAGAAATACACTTTACAATTGCACTATAGAGTTTGTACATTAAAAGAACATAAGAATTAAGAGCCACGTCCATATAATTGCTTTTCTAAATATATTTTTTTATGTAAATAATTATATTTTGTTGATTGTTATATAATTTGATTTTTATAATTAAAAGATTTTTATATTATAATTAATATATATTTATGTTGCTAGTTTGGTATGAATATAACAAATTTAATCTAAATAGTTATGTGGTTAAAGTGAAAGATTCACTTATTAAGACATTTTAATCCTATTAATTATCAAACAATCTTTTTCTTGAATTGAATATGTTTTAAATTAATAAACAAACTAGTTAGTTCAAAATATTTCAGAGGGTTAAAATTATAAAATACACTCATTCAAATGTTTTAAACAGATTAATTATTAAACATGTTTTTTTATTCAGTATTCAGACTCTGTTCTATTCAGTTTATTTAGATTTCTTAATTATTCAAAAATTTTCATTCAGTTTTATCAAACAACTCCTAAGGCACCGCCAAAATTTGGTGGGGTCCTTTGGTATAAAATTTAATATCAATAATACCCTTCATCTTAAAAAATTCTTAATGCATGCACGGGTTCGATGACCAGAGACGGAATTAGGGGGCGGAGGGGAATCTAACCCTGGTAGGCTGGTATTTCGACGACTCCCCCATAGGCTAGAGTACCCTGTTGTGGTGTTGCCCTTGCCCGGTCGGCACCCGGTACAGCCTTCAGGAGTTCAGCGGCTCAGTCTTCTTCTTCGTCTAATCGTCTGCAACACAGGTTAGGTTTTTTTTTTAACTAACATGAAACGACGTCATTTCTTTTAAATATATATATATTATATCATCATATCAGTATCAGACGCTTTGGTTTAGGGATTTTCTTTTTCTTCTTCGCCTCTTCCTCTTCGTCACTTTGGTTCTTCTTCTTCTGCCGCTCACTCCTCAGGCCCAGCCGTTCAGCCGCGCCTCTCTCTCCGCCTTTTGCCGACGACTGCCGCTGCTTCCTTGCTCCGCCAATCGCCAGATCATCATTATCTTCCACTGGGTAATTTTCATAATTTTGTACTTCTTTATTCGATTTTTCAGTTTATTATGTTGTTACTTCTTCAGTTTCAATGTTTTATTTGCAATTAATCAAAATATTTATCCCAAAAATTTTGATGTTGAAATCGATTGTTCTATATGGTTTACTTATTTTTTGCGATTTCTTTTCCTAATAAATAATTCCCCAATCTTTGACTTATACCTTGATTGTATTTTCTAAACTATAATTGCTTCTGCTACTAATTGTATGTAAATGTAGACCCCTCTGTCACAAAATTAGAGTCATTTTCAAAACTAATTTGCCAAATTTTATTATATTTAAATGAATTGACATCTTGAGCATTGAATTTTGACTTTTCAAAATGGATCTTGATTTTAGGATAAGGAAGATTATATATGATTATGTCGTTTCTTATGTTTCGATGGGTGTTTTTGTGCCTATGTTGAAATTGCAATTTGTCTTCCATCACTTGAGCCTTGACTTGCTAAAATTAGGTTAATTGATGAAATTATGATGAAATGTTTGAATAATTGAATTGATGAATGATGAAATTATTATGAAATATTTAAATTGATGAAATTATTGATTAGTAATTGATATTTTTATTTATACTATAGTATGGATAAATACTTGATTAAGGACAAAGATGAATTTATTAGTATGATTATGAACAGAAACTGTGATTTGGTATAACCATGATCTTTGATGTTTCAGGTAAAGACAAGTGATGAAAATTATCTTCGTCTTGGATGAGAAGAGGAATTTAGAACTACAATTATGATTATGAGTTATTCACGTGATTGTGAACAGGAACTGTTGATTATTGTTACGGGGTTAAAACATTGTTGGTGGACTTTTAACATGGAGAAGATAGACTTTATGGTCTATTTGACTCTTCTAATGGATTGCTCGTTTCACTACAACTATGGTTGAAAAATTTTATCATCTACCATATGTTCTAAATCTCTGATTCATTACTGACGAATGCTATTGATAATTTAAATATCTTTAGTCATGATATTCTTTACTAGGCTAATTGTTCTCACCTTTTTGTTTCACAATTCCTTTCAGGTAATAAGAATATAGCTTGGTCGAGCGGGGGTAACAGGGGAATAGAACGGTGGTTTATAGCTATTGAGGTTCTCCCTAAACAGTATGAAAATAATTTTATTGAGAATTTTAGATAAGTGTGTTGTATTTTATACGTCATTTATCCGTTGATTTTGGTGAACTGAATAGGGTGAGGTGAACCCAACTTTGGAAAGGTGTTTTGCCACTGTCATACAATATGTCTAATGACGTACGACTTCGTGTTATCATAAGACAGGGTTGTGCACATCCACTTGCTGATTATATCTATGAGCACTACCTATATAATCTTGAAGTTTGGTTGAAATATAATTCTCAATTTGAGACAATGGAGATAATTATATGGCAAGAGAAGACTCGTCATTGGAAAAAACATGATAGCAATCTTTTCATTTTTCTTTGGGGTCTATTGGGTCAACCAAGTATAATTCTCGAGTCATTTGATATCTTAGATGCATAACCTCCCATGTACGAAGGTTTCCTTGAGCATTTTCCAAAGATTTTAATTTCTAAAATAGTTATTAAATGTACCTTTATGTAAGGTACCATTGTAAGATATCAATGTGAGGTGCTATCCAAGTAAAGGGATGGGAGTCACAGTTAGTATCCACAACATATGTATTGTCGTATTTTGCACGACAGTTGGATTAATAAATTTGTAGTTATTTTTTGTACCATGTATTTGACGACTCAGAATGGGTGATGTATAACTATTTTGGGGGCGTCACAGTAGTTAATGAGAATGCTCCTAGAAACAATCAAATGACTTCTCCAAAAATTCAAAAAGAACTAACAAGTGATTGTGCCGTGGAAACTACACTTGTCATCATCAATGATATTGGGGACAACATCTTTTCTATTATGGTTGATGAGTCTTGAGATGTTTCAATAAAGGAGCAAATGGGAGTTGTTTTGAGATATGTAAACAGTTATGGAGATGTGATTGAAAGGTTTCTTGGTGTGGTACATGTGCCTGACACTTCATCTATTTCTTTGAAGAATGCTATTGATGAATTGTTTGCAAAACATAAATTGTCATTATCGAGATTGAGAGGTCAAGGATATGATATGGCTTCAAATATGCGAGGCGAGTTCAATGAATTTAAGGCTCTTATTTTAAAAGAAAATCCATATGCAAGGCATGTCCATTGTTTTTCTCACCAACTCCAATTAGTTGTTGTTGCTATTGCCAAGAGCAGGCGTATTGTGAGTGATTTTTTTCAATACGTTACTATGATTGTGAATGTGGGTGGAGCATCATGCATGTAAAAGGAAAGATATGCTTAGACAGCTTGAAAATGATAGGATCGTAGAGTGTTTGAAAAAGGAAGAGATAGTTAGTGGTAAAGGAAAAAAAATCAAGAAATCAGTTTAAGACGACCAGGAGATACTCGTTGGGGGTCACATTACATAACAATAATCCGTCTTATGTCTATGTGGACTTCTGTATTACAAGTGCTTGAAAATGTGCATGATGATGGTGCTTCTGATGCTAATAGCGGTATAGCCATAAGTTTGATTGATAAGATAGAGAATTATGAATTTGTAATTGTGATGCATTTGATGAAATATTTATTGGGGATCATAAATGATTTGTCACTTGCCTTACAACAAAAAGATCAAAACATTGTACATGCTGTGAGATTGACTAGGGTAATGAAAGCTCGACTACAAGATTTTAGGGAATGGGAGAATTTTTTTGAAGGAAGTCAATATATTTTTTGAGAAGAACACAATCCCAATAATTAATATGGAAGACAACATGAGATCCCGCAGTCATAGCAGGCACAATGGACAAATTATTACTAATTTTCGTCATTATCGTGTTGAAATTTTTTGTCGGGTATAATCTCTATAAAGATTTTATAAATCTTTTTTCATTATTCCTATCCAAAAATTTATCTTTTTTTATTTTTCATTATTACGATGTAGGTTTGTTGATTCAATTGTTCAAGAGATGAACAATCGTTTTTCAGAAACAAGCACAAAGTTACTTTTATGCATATCATGCCTTGATCCAAGGGATTCGTTCTCTCAATTTGACAAAAATAAGTTACTTCATCTTTTGCTGAGCTTTATCGAGAAGACTTCTCATTGACTGATAGCATGATACTTGGGGATCAAATTGAAAATTACATTTATGATATGCGATGCGATAGTCAATTTTTTGGGATAAAAAATTTGGGTTTGGGAAGTCTTGCTAAGAAGCTGATTAAAGTAAGAAGAAATATGACTTTTACATTGGTATATCGATTGATCGATTTGGCTTTGGTTTTACCAGTTGCAACTATTACTGTTGAAAGAGTATTCTCTGTAATGAAAATTATTAAAACTGACTTGCGTAATAAAATGGGAGATGAGTGGAAAAATGAAAATTTGGTAGTTTATAATGAGAAGGATATTTTTTTCAACAATTGAAAACGAACAAATTTTGAGATATTTTCAAACTATGCAAACTCGCAGGATACAGTTGCCTTCTCTCAGTCGTACAACCGAAAGAAGCACTTCAAGCGTCAATAAATAAAAAAAATTACTGATGTATTTTGACCCCCTATAAAAACTGTAAGACCCCAACTTTTATGAATAATGATTAATTTTCTCTAAATATCATTTTGAATATTATGGTGTGAATTTGATATAATGTTATAGTTGTGGGTTATATTTATAAATTTTGTAAAGTAAGCAAGTTGTTATAAAATATTCTATTGGTCGAGGAATATTCGTTTTATTAGGGAATATTCGTACGACGGCACAATTATTGGTGGACCCCACAACGGAATTATTGTCGAAGTTAGAGAATGACAGAAATATTTTTTTTTATAAAAATAATGGCGAAAGTTTTACCGTTAACTATTGAAATACCTGGTGGTAAAAGTACAGTAATACGCGTGGTTGCATAGTAGCACACGGTATAGTACAATATCTTTGATTATTGATGATTACGTGAGAAGTCGCTCAGTTATACTCAATTATTGCCACAGTAATTACTGCATAGTATCTCACGTTATTGATTCAATATTTATTGTCACAATATTTTATATTATTAAATCAATAATTGAGACGAAAAAGTTATTCATATTATTATTTGCATTATTGACGATGTCTAGAAAGTTCTGTCGAGGAGAGAGGTTTGGTCATTTAATTGTGCGCCAATAGGGAATCCTTATCGGAAAGCCCCCTCTTTCCTGATGCTAATAGCGGTATAGCCATAAGTTTGATTGATAAGATGGAGAATTATGAATTCGTAATTGTGATGCATTTGATGAAATATTTATTGGGAATCATAAATAATTTGTCACTTGCCTTACAACAAAAAGATCAAAATATTGTACATGTTGTGAGATTGACTGGGTTAATGAAAGCTCGACTACAAGATTTTAGGGAATGGGAGAATTTTTTTGAAGGAAGTCAATATATTTTGTGAGAAGAACACGATCCCCCTCTTTCCTGAGAATGATTTAGTTGTTAATATTGTGAGTTATAATAATAATGATGAATGTTATTAAAATTGTGTTTTGAGAAGCCAAATGAATTGAGATAAAGATATGAGATTTTTATGATGTATTTATTATAAATTTTGTTTAATATATGGACCCTTACTTACCCGTTTTTCAAAATTGTCGATAAAAAATTATCTCAATTTTGTTTTATCACTTATATATATATATATATATATATATATATATATATATATATATATATATATGGTAGGAGTCACGGGTGGCCAAAGTTGTCACGGGGGGGGGGGGGTGTATTATGAAAGTAGCATGCACACAAGCCAATCATGTTTGATGATAAAGCATATACTTTGTAAACAATCTTATTCATTTATTAATAAAAGGTATTAATTTATTAAAGGCTTTTAATTATCTACATGTTGCTGTTTTATAATATGTGATAAACCCATAGTTTTAAGCAATGCTTTTAGAATAATGATGATGATCATTCTAATGAGATCTAAATTCTTAGAAAGCTTAAAACTAAAATAGTTCCCAATCGTTGGATTACTAAATTGGGGATTAGTGAATCCGGATAGATTGGTACATACGTTGCTTGCTCATTGGATGAGGATGATTGATCTCATGATCATTTGTGTGGAGACACTAAAGCAAGTATGTAGGTGCTTATTAGAGAATAAGTTCACTGAACGTGACTCGCTAAGGAATACCTAATGGAGTTTTACTTGCATGTCAATAGGAATTCCTGTAGTGATAGTAGTACAAGTGATCCTTGGACTTGAGATCATCATAGTATCTTGTGTATGATGAGTTATACTTTGACTTATTCCTTAAGACCCTTAGGGTATATCAAAGGGTATGCTTGGGTATAATAAGTTGTACATGGAGATAATGTATGATCAATAAAGAATCTACCACTTCTAGTAAAAGAAGAGAAATGTCCTATGTGATTCGATAAATGACAACTCAGTAGTCCTTGGCCAAGGCAGAATAAAATTAGAAAGGAGTTTCTAATTTACATTATTTGGAGTTGTGCATTTAAGGGTCGAAATACATATAATTAAATAAAATAAGACTTGACAGTTATTCCATGTCTTATATTTAATTGGGACATTGTATGGTGGAAGGATTGAATTGTACGGTAACTATTTACTCAAAGGTTCTTTTATGATTAATGTTGAAATCTATATTATCTGGAAAGTCGTTGATCGCTAGGGAGGCTTATCCCTATTGTAGAATAAATATTATTTATTTAAATAAATTATTAGTTTAATTTATTTATTTAAATAAGATTAGAATTGTTCTAATTGATTTATTCACAACCGGTTTAATATGGAGAACCTAAAGGGTCACACCATAAAAGGAAAAATAATTATTTAAGAAGTTAATGGCATAATCGTAATAATATGTTAAGTATATTTAATTTAATCTATGGTGATAGAATAAATTAAATAGCTTAATATTTATTATTTAATATTTTAGAAATATTAAATATAAATTAATAAGAGGAGTCTTATTAATATTATTATTATTATTATTATTTTAATTTCTAAAAGAGTTTAGGAATTAATTTAATATAAGTACTCTCATTTATTCCTAATAGGATTAGGAGGGAAAATTAGTTAAAGGAGTTTAATTAATTATCCCTAATAAGATTAGGGAGCCCATTTAATTAAAAGAGTTTAATTAAATAAATAATACCTTATTTTAATAGGGTTACTTGATATCTTTATAAGAGGAGTCTTATATCAGATATCATATATACGTAATTCCAATAGTTGGGAGAGTACGCCCCTTTTTCTATAGAGATAGAAAAAATTAGGGTTTGAGCCAAATACCCATATTCTTGAATTCTTGTTCTTCCTTGGTGGATCACCTCTAGAGGCCAAACACTTGGGTGGCTAATGTTGATCAAAGGAAGGAACCCAACCCGGTGGATTCAAGTTGAACGCGAAAAGGATTGGAGGTGAACTTGTACCTGAGGAAGCTCGATCTTCAAGGGTATGATTTTATTCTTTATCTTTTCGTTTAATTAATAATTGTGCATAAAGGGTGATCCGGGTTTATGGTTTGTAAAATTTTTAAACTCTGATTTTTACACGCTTCCGCACTATTTTGCAATTTGATTGCGATCATGAATGTTACAAACCTAACAATGGCATCAGAGCCAAACCTTTATGCGAATTATTAATTATCAGATTTGATATGTATATTGATATGTGTTTAGAACAATTTAATTGGGCATAATTTTATTGTATAAAATTTATTTTAAAAAAAAAAAAACCGCGGACTGAATTTCTTTTTTGCTGTGATTCACGGAAAAAGGATACTGATTTTGCGTGGATATTGATTCGCAAAGATAATAACTCTGGCTCGCATGGGTTATTTGATTTTATCCTGATTCGCGTGGTACTAGCTGCTTATTACTGATTCACGTATATCCTGTTGCTTCAAAAGGGTCACATTTATTATTTAGTGGGAATCAATAAGGTGGTCACGTGGAAATTGGAATGCTCCAGGATCATGATTTCATGGCAAAGCAGGAAGTGTTTATATATATAATATATATTAACGTAATATATATTTATATACATAATAATTTTATAATTAAAATAAAATATTTATTTTAATCTTAAAATAAAAAGTTTATTTTAATTTTAAAATAAAAAGTTTATTTTAATTTTAAAATTAAATTTTATGCTAACTAATTAGAGTTGGAATTGGATTCCATGATAACTAATTGGAGTTGAAATTGGATTCCATGTTTTCTTAAATAAAAAAAAAGTTTATTTAGATATGAAATAAGATTTCATAATATTCAAAATAAAGAAGTTTATTTGTGAATAGAAAAATGAATCCATCTTTCTTTAAATAAAGGAGTTTATTTAGATATGAAATAAGATTTCATATTATTCAAAATAAACGAGTTTATTATTGAATAAGAAAGAGAATCCTAATTTCCTTAAATAAAGGAGTTTATTTAAATATGAAATAAGATTTCATATTATTCAAAATAAAGGAGTTTATTTGTGAATAGGAAAGAAAATTCGTGTTTCCTTTAATAAAGGAGTATTTTTTTTACTTGGAATTGGATTCCATAATTAATTAAAATAAAGGAGTTTATTTTGATTAAAGATTTTGATTAAAATGAAATAGTTTATTTTATTCAAAATTGGAAAAATTAAAATAAAATAGTTTTATTTTGATTTAAATTTGGATTAAAATAAAGGAGTTTATTTTGATTCAAAAATAGATTTTATACTAACTAAATTTGCCCATTAAATGATATCAATATATATATTAAATGTTAATTATTCATAAGATGAATATTATTTATTGATGCATATGGTGATGTGTATGATAATAAATGGGATTGATTATGAACTATTGACCAATGCGATTGGATTTTATTTTAGTTGGATGCATGAATGTATGGGTTTTATTAAATGGGGTCTGCGTACCTCGTCTTCTCTAATTTTTCTTAATGTAAATTCTATCTTCCTCCTATGTACTTCCCCTTGACTGCTGATCAAGGTTTCTATTTATTTTAAATAGTTTTGTAATAGGAATAGTTAGAATTATTTTGAAGAATTAGAGATCAAGGAGCAAGGAGCGCTTGAAGACCCGTTTGTAATGGAGCTCGTGTTTAAATGTAATAGTTATATTTAAATATTAATTCTTGCACCCCTAGGGTTTGACCTTTTGGTTCACTTAGTGGCTCTAGTGAACCAAACTAGAATAAAAGTCCATAATCAATCCGGGTAGAATATAGTATTCTATATGTGCATGCTTATAATATATATATTATATATTATGCAAACATGCTTCGCATGTTCATTAATATGACGCGTATTTTATATATATATGTGCATGCGCGCTAAACAAGATGAGACATTTTAATAACAAACCCCTCAAATATTTTATATTAAGTTATAACGTTCAAAGATATTTGGAATATCGAACGTCGCCTTCTAGCATGATAGAAACAATAGAGTATTGAATATTTAATATGAGTTTGTTGTGCACACACAAGGCGAGTATTAAATATTTAAGATGTTGTTTTTATTACATATGATGTTTATAAGGAATTGAACATTACTGCTTTGTTGTGCACACACAAGGGCTGTAGTTTTCTCTTCACTTATATGGAAATGCTGGGTCTGACTTAACTTAAATCATTTTAATTCGGATGTGCACACACTTGACCATTACGATTTAAGAGGCAAAATACAAGGAGTTACATAGTTGATGTAATTGACAAGAGTTGTCTACCTATTTATTTATATATAGTTTGTTGTGCACACACAAGGCTATATACATTTGAAATGGGATCCTTATTCTCACTAGCATATCTTTAATTGGATTTTGCCGAACTATATAAGTGAGGGTAATATAGTTTGAAGAAAATAGTGGGAGATACCAATTTAAAACAAGACCTAAATTATTTTGGTAATTAATAAAAGAATGTATGTTAAAATGTTGTTAATTACAAATTCATTTACAGAATTTTACAATGTCTAAATTACTATCACTGCGTAGCATATTAGATGCTAAATTAACCGGACCGAATTAAAAGGATTGGTTAAGGAATTGAGAATAGTTCTCACGGCTGAAAAGCTTTCTTATGTCCTTAATACGCCTATCCCTGCAATGGTTGCAGACAATGCCTCTGAGGAAGATATTGCTACTTTTAGAAAGTGACTAGATGATGCATAGTTGGCTCAATGCATCATGCTCGCATCCATAGTAACGAGCTTCAGCGTCAGCATGAAACTATGGATGCTCCTATTATATTCCTGCACATCAAGTAGTTGATGGTGAGGAAAGTAGGACTGATAGATATCAGATATCTAAGGAGCTCTTCCGATCTAGAATGACTGATGACACTACGGTACAGATAAAAGTCCTTAACATAATCAATTTGATTGATCAATTAGGACAACTGGTTTTTTCATGGATGGAGAGTTGAGCCAAGATTTGATCTTGTACTCACTTCCGGACTCCTTTCACAATTGTTGTGAATTTTTCATATGAACGAGCTAGATATCAGCCTCGCTGATTTGCTTAACATGTTGAAAAATGTTGAGAGTCATTTTCCAACCAAGAAAGACCAAGTCTTACTGGTAGGGGCCAAAGGATCTTCTGAAAAGAAGAATGATTCTAAGAAGGTAAATAGAAAGGGAAAAAATAAAGGATAATAAGAACAAAACTGATACGGATAGCAAAGGAGTTTGCTTCCACTGCAATAAGCCTGGACACTGGAAGGAAACTGCAAGAAGCATCTTGCAGAGGCTAACCAAAGAAGCTTAGTGAAGTTTCGGTTACAAATACAATTTTGTTCATAATTTGAAATAAATTTTTCTTTAAGTCAAGGTTCTACTTGGGTATTGGATACCGACTTTGGTTATCATAAATATAGATTTATGAAGGGACCAAGTAGAAGTAGAAAGCTAAACAAAGATAAGTAATCTTATGTGTGGGAAATGAAGCAAAGGTTGCTGCATTAGCCATAGAAATTTATTGTTTAGCATTGCCTACGGGCAAATCTATTAAGTCAATAAGTTGTTATTGTATTCCAGTTCTTGTTAGAAACATTATTTCTATTTTATTGTTGGACAATGAAATCTTTGGTATTATAATTAAGAACAATTGTTGTTCTATTTATAATAATAATGTTTTGTATAGAACTAGAATATTACTTAATGGATTTTATATACTTGACTTACGTGAAAAATTAATTTACAAATTGAACAAACTAGTATAAGAAAGGGAGATGATCATTCAAAGAGTTGAATGTATGTATTTGTTGAAATACAAGTGTGAATTATTTGAAAGGTTCAAAGAATTCAGAAATGAAACAAATTGACAAAGTATTAAGATTCTTTGATTAGATCAAGGAATAAATACTTGTGCAATAAGTTTCTAGATCATCTCAAATGGTTTTCTCATAATGGACACATCCTGATACGCAATAATTGATTGATTTATCTGAATGGAAAAATCGTACCTTGTTGGACATGGTGCGGTCCATAATGATTTTACCGACATTCCAGTATCCTTCTGGGGTAATGTCCTAGAAATGGTTGCATATCTACGAAAAAGGTAACCTCAAAATCCGGCCCCAAGACTCCATAAAAGTTATGGACAGGGAGGATTCCTAATCTTAAGTATGTTAAGATAAGGGGTTGTCCAACTTATATGAAAAGGTTTCAAAGGATAAGCTTGGGACAAAATTTGACAAGTACAGATTTGTGGGACATCCTAAAGTAAGTTTAAGGCATATGTTCTATAATCCTACTTAGCAAAAGGTGTTTGTTACGAAACATGCTGCCTTCTAAGATAAAGGTGTTTATCATTGAAGGGGCTAGTGGGAGGATAATACATCTTGAAAAGTTCAAGAACCACAAAACGCTACAAGTCAAATAAGAGGAACCTATAGATAGACCTATTGTACCACAACCGAATCGTAAATCTGGAATAGTACCGAAGATACCTAGAAGGTATGGATTCATCATGGATGATGATGATGAGGTACGTATCATAGAAATTGATGATCCAGTTACATACGATGAGGTAAGAGTTGTAGACACTCAGAGAAATGGATTGAAGCAATCTTCTCAAAAATGGAACATTCATTTTGATATGATAATCAAAAGAGTTTGATTTTATCAAAAACAAGAATGAACCTAGTGTGTACAAAAGGGTCAGTGGGAGCGTCGTGACATTCCTAGTATTATATGTTGATATACTATGGATACGGAATGACATGCCAATGCTAGAATCAGTAAAGATAAAGTTGTCTAAACATTCCTCCATGAATGATTTGGGAAGAGCTCGACTTAACCCAATGAACGTATATTCATTTGATGTTAAAGTCGTTTAGCATGGCAAACTCCAAGAGATATCTCATGTTGATGAGCCATGGAGTGTATCTCTCTTAATAGTCCCCATAGACTCCAAAAGAGAGATCGCATGAGTGACTATCATGTATGCAATGAAATGTATGAGACCTGATGTTGATCAGTCATATTCTGGAGAAGTTCACTGTTAGACAGTGAAAAACATCTTAAAGTACTTAACCAACACTAAGGATGTGATATAATTCATGGCGGGTCTGAATTAAAACTAAAAGGCTTAACAGACTCAAGTTTTTCAGACAGACCAAGGCGACAGAAAATCCACTTTAAGGTAAAGGGTTACCTTGAACGGTGGTGCAGTGAATTGAAAAGGTTCCAAATAGCAAAGAGTTGCTGGTTTAGTGATAAAGACAAAGTATATAGTTGTAAATGAAGCTGCAAGTTGATTGATTGGATTAAAAGTTCATTACAGAACTAGGAATTGTTCCTAAGTCTCATCTTGGATCCAAACATGTGTTGTGGCACTTTCATTTGATTATAGGAATCATTGAAAGATGGGAAATCACTATAGAGATAGTGGACTCTCAAGAACAACATTACATATCCATTAACTAAAGCTTATCCAACAGTAGGATAATCGTCACTTAGAGAAGAAGAGTATGAGATACCATGACGATTGGCTTTAGTGCAAGTGGGAGATTGAAAGTAGCATGCACACAAGCCAATCATGTTTGATGATAAAGCATATACTTTGTAAACAATCTTATTCATTTATTAATAAAAGGTATTAATTTATTAAAGGCTTTTAATTATCTACATGTTGCTGTTTTATAATATGTGATAAACCCATAGTTTTAAGCAATGCTTTTAGAATAATGATGATGATCATTCTAATGAGATCTAAATTCTTAGAAAGCTTAAAACTAAAATAGTTCTCAATCGTTGGATTACTAAATTGGGGATTAGTGAATCCGGATAGATTGGTACATACGTTGCTTGCTCATTGGATGAGGATGATTGATCTCATGATCATTTGTGTGGAGACACTAAAGCAAGTATGTAGGTGCTTATTAGAGAATAAGTTCACTGAACGTGACTCGCTAAGGAATACCTAATGGAGTTTTACTTGCATGTCAATAGGAATTCCTGTAGTGATAGTAGTACAAGTGATCCTTGGACTTGAGATCATCATAGTATCTTGTGTATGATGAGTTATACTTTGACTTATTCCTTAAGACCCTTAGGGTATATCAAAGGGTATGCTTGGGTATAATAAGTTGTACATGGAGATAATGTATGATCAATAAAGAATCTACCACTTCTAGTAAAAGAAGAGAAATGTCCTATGTGATTCGATAAATGACAACTCAGTAGTCCTTGGCCAAGGCAGAATGAAATTAGAAAGGAGTTTCTAATTTACATTATTTGGAGTTGTGCATTTAAGGGTCGAAATACATATAATTAAATAAAATAAGACTTGACAGTTATTCCATGTCTTATATTTAATTGGGACATTGTATGGTGGAAGGATTGAATTGTACGGTAACTATTTACTCAAAGGTTCTTTTATGATTAATGTTGAAATCTATATTATCTGGAAAGTCGTTGATCGCTAGGGAGGCTTATCCCTATTGTAGAATAAATATTATTTATTTAAATAAATTATTAGTTTAATTTATTTATTTAAATAAGATTAGAATTGTTCTAATTGATTTATTCACAACCGGTTTAATATGGAGAACCTAAAGGGTCACACCATAAAAGGAAAAATAATTATTTAAGAAGTTAATGGCATAATCGTAATAATATGTTAAGTATATTTAATTTAATCTATGGTGATAGAATAAATTAAATAGCTTAATATTTATTATTTAATATTTTAGAAATATTAAATATAAATTAATAAGAGGAGTCTTATTAATATTATTATTATTATTATTATTTTAATTTCTAAAAGAGTTTAGGAATTAATTTAATATAAGTACTCTCATTTATTCCTAATAGGATTAGGAGGGAAAATTAGTTAAAGGAGTTTAATTAATTATCCCTAATAAGATTAGGGAGCCCATTTAATTAAAAGAGTTTAATTAAATAAATAATACCTTATTTTAATAGGGTTACTTGATATCTTTATAAGAGGAGTCTTATATCAGATATCATATATACGTAATTCCAATAGTTGGGAGAGTACGCCCCTTTTTCTATAGAGATAGAAAAAATTAGGGTTTGAGCCAAATACCCATATTCTTGAATTCTTGTTCTTCCTTGGTGGATCACCTCTAGAGGCCAAACACTTGGGTGGCTAATGTTGATCAAAGGAAGGAACCCAACCCGGTGGATTCAAGTTGAACGCGAAAAGGATTGGAGGTGAACTTGTACCTGAGGAAGCTCGATCTTCAAGGGTATGATTTTATTCTTTATCTTTTCGTTTAATTAATAATTGTGCATAAAGGGTGATCCGGGTTTATGGTTTGTAAAATTTTTAAACTCTGATTTTTACACGCTTCCGCACTATTTTGCAATTTGATTGCGATCATGAATGTTACAAACCTAACATATTATTATTATTATTATTATTATTATTATTATTATTATTATCATTATTATAAGTTTTATTTTTTTTTATAAAAAATAGAATATATTATATTTTATTATGCATAATATTTGCATAGTGTCTGCATAGTGTTTTCATAGTAAAATTAAAAAAAATTCAGTCGATATTGTGCGTGAATGTAACCACTGTGTAGTCAGTGATTTTTCCTAAATAGTATCCTTTCCATTCTCATATAAATAGGATGCTTAGTTTAGAAATGAAAAACACACCAGAATCAGATAATTCTTCTTTTATAATATTGAGTGTATTTCTTTAGAGTTTAAGGAAGCTTTGAGGGTAGAAAATAGTATAAGCTTTCTTCAAGAATATCCACACCCTATCAGTCAGAAGTACTCTCTTTTTAAGGTAAGTGATATTATTTTTTTTAAATATTCATATGAAATAATATTTTATTCCATACTCCGTAGTATGTAAGTAATAATATTATTTCCTTTCAGATTTTGAATTCTACACTCATTTTGTTAAAGTATTGCTTCTATACTCTTTGAAATTAGTGGAATATCCTTAAAATTTGCATTTCATCTAGTATCGTTCCACTGAAATATTTTTCTAGATATTCTTGATAAATTTTAATCTTTTCATGTCGGGGTACTATTCACGGGATACTATTCCTAAAATATTATTCACGGGGTACATTCACTCAATTACTATTCACCCGGGGTACTATTCATGACAAAAATTAATTTTTTTTCCGTCCAAATCATTTTTGATACAATATGTAAAATCCCAAATTTTACGAATAAAGATTTAAATTTTTTGAATTTTTTTGAATATTATGGTGTGGATTTAATATAATATTATAGTTGTGGGTAATATTTATAAATTTTACAAAATATGCAAGTTGTTGTATTATTCGATTGGTCGGGGAATACTTGTACGAAAGCACAATCATTGGTGGACCCCACAACAGAATTATTATCAGATTGAGAAAACGACAAAAATATTTTTATGAAAATAACGGCGGAAGTTTTACCGTTAATACTGTTGAACTACTCGGTAGTAAAAGTATAGTAATACGCGTGGTTGCATAGTAGCACACGGTATTGATTATTGATGCTTATGTGAGAAGTCACTCAGTTTTGTTCAATTATTGCTACAGTAGTTGCTGCATAGTATCTTACGTTATTTGATTCAATTATTGTTGATTGTTATATATATATAAGTTTTGTTTTATTAGTATTATTAATGTAATAAAACAGAAAAAAAATTTATATAAAACATAATACTTTTATAAAGTTATTTGTTTTATTAGACAATAATTAGATTATATTATATTTTATTATGCATAGTATTTGCATAGTGCCGTATAGTGTTTGCATAGTAAAATCTTTTTAAAAATTATTCGTTTTATTAGATTATAAATAGAATATATTATATTTTATTGTAAACTAATCTGGACCGTCCGTTTAAAGTATATCGATTTGGACCGTTCATGGATTGGTTACTATTCAGTCTATTCTTCTATAAATAGAAGCTCATTCCTTCATTATTTCTTACGAATTCACTAAAACTCTAGAGAGATAAACTGTAGAGAGAATTATTCTTCTATAATCTTGAGCATATTTCTTTAGCGATTAAGAAAGCTTTGAGCGTAGTTCAAGTTTCTTTAAGTGTATCCCCGCTCCTACCGTCGGAGTACTCTTCTTTATAAGGTAAGGGGTATTATTTTTTTCATATTCATGAAGAGAACTTCTGTTATTGCATTCTTTATTATTCTGTTGGAATAACCTGTATACGCGGTCTACCCTATACTTGGTGAAATTTTTCTATTATTCCATTATTTATTATTCTGCTGGAATAACCTGTCTATGCGAAGTACCGCATACATAGTGAAATTCTGTTGTTATTCCATTCTTTATTATTCTATTGGAATATCCTGTCTGTGCGTTTTACGCCGGACCTGGTTCCGTCTTTATTATTCTATTGGAATATCATGTTTGTGTGTTTTACGCCGAACCTGGTTTCGTTATTTATTATTCTGTTAGAATAACCTATCTATGCGAAGTACCGCATGTATTGTGATTTCTGTTGTTATTTCATTCTTTATTATTCTGTTGGAATATCTTGTCGGTGTGTATTACGCCTGACCTGGTTCCGTTATTTATTATTCTGTTGGAATAACCTGTCCATGCGAAGTCTCGCATGCATGGTGATTTCTTTTGTTATTTCATTCTTTATTAGTTGGTTAAAGTTTTGACTTCTATACTCCATGAAATTAGTGGAATATCCTTGATATTTGCGTTTCATCCAGTATCTTTTCATGGAAATATTCTTCTGGGCATTCTTGAATTTTACTCTACAAAGAAGTATCATGTTGACAATTTGAACGTTATTAGTTCCTGGATAAATTAATTCTTGAACTTGTTTTATTAAATTCTTATATAATTGTCATCATCCTCATGTTTATATTATGTCGAAAGTCATCTGTGGCATGTAGTGCATATATGGACTTGGTATAATTATGACCAGGGATTATTCGGTATAATCATGATCGTAATATTATAAATAATGTGAAAAAAGTCCTCATTGGCCCGTAGTGCATTGATTGACAGTTTTTGATATGATTATGGCTATGAATTCTCTTCGGTTAAGGGAGCAAAGATGAATTTTTTTATGGCATGATCAGGACCGTTGATGAATACACGAATATCCTTGGCCCGTAGTACATGGATAATTTGTGGTCGTGATACTAATAAATATCATTGGTCGTAGTGCAGGGATGATGTGGATTATTTATTAAGCTGAGTCTCAGCAATAAAAGTGATGAAAAACTTTTTTAAATCATAAAAGATAGTAGATTTTATTCTCTACTTGACTCTTTTAATGGATTGTTTGGTCCGCTGCAGTTAAACTTGATGTCTATTGTATTTTATCAGTTTAACATTGTTGAAGACTAATAATAATTTATTCTGCATTATCTTAGTCATAATATTTCTTACTGGCTAGTTGAGCTCACCCTTTCCTTCACTGTTCTCTTCAGGAAATGAGAATGTAGCCGGGACTAGTCGGGGAACGGAGTGACGGTCCAGATGATAGTATTAGTAGTCCTCACTATTCTGTTAAATAGTGTGACAATAAATGTAATGAGGACTTATTCTGAGAGTTGATATTTTCTAGAAGACAATATTTGTTTTAAAACTCACAGCTTTCTTGTTGTATATTAAAGATTGTATTTGTATTCTGTACCATGTATTTGGCGACTCAAAATAGGTGATGTATGCCTATTTTGGGGGCTTCACACAATATTATTCTTGAATTTTACTCCACAAAGCAGTATCATGTTGACAATTTGGACATTATTGAATTATGAATAAATTGAATTATAAATCTTTAAAATTTATCATTGCTCTCATTTAATTGAATTCTTATATCATTGTCATCATCCTCATGCTTATATTGTGATGAAAGTCATCTTTGGCCCGCAGTGTATAGATGGACTGTTGATTGATATGATTATGACCAGGGATTATTTGGTATAATTATGATCTGTAATGTTATAAATGATGTGGTAAAAGTCCTCATTGGCCCGTAGTGCATTGATGGACAGTTGTTCGCATGGTCATGACCATTGGTGATAACACGAATATCTTTGGCGCGTAATGCATAGATAATTCGTGGATGTGAGTGATACTAATGAATATCCTTGGCCCGTAGTGCATGGATAATTCAGTGATGTGAATTATTTATTAAGCTGAGTCTTATCGATAAAATTGATGATAAACTTTTAAATCATAGAAGATAGTAGATATCATGCTTTACTTGACTCTTCTAATGGATTGTTTATTCCGCTGCAATTAAACTTGTTGTCTATTGTATTCTATCAGTTTAACATTGTTGAAGGCTAATGATAATTTATTATGCATTATCTTAGTCATAATATTTCTTATCGGGCTAGTTGAGCTCACCCTTTGCTTTCATTGTTCTCTTCAAGAAATGAGAATATAGTTAGGACTAGTCAGGGACTGGAGTGACGGTCCAGATGGTTATTTTAGTAGTCCTCAATATTCTGTGAAATAGTGTGATAATAAATATAATGAGGATTTCATTTGAGTTTGAATATTGCCTAGAAGACAATATTCGTGTTAAAATTCTCAGCTTATGTTACACGACAGTTGTATGATTAAGTTTGTATTTGTATTATGTACCATGTATTTGACGACTCAGAATGGGTGATGTATACTTATTTTAGGGTATCACAAAAACGTTTTAGTTCTGCCACTGTCGATGACTCCATATAAATTAACAGTTTTTAATCCCTCTGACCCTAGTCTTGATCCAATGTGAAGACATGATATGTTTGTTATACCTCGTTTAGGAATATTGCTTCCCAAATCGAAATACTTCCTATGCATGATTGTCTAACCTTGACTCTATTCTAATTTTTCAAGAATATCAATTTAAACTGCATTTCCTAAACAGAGTCATCCAAAATAAGACAAATGAGGTGGAACACAAACAATAATAGATGCTTATGATCACTTCTCCTTCTATGCCCTACGGTAATAATTCTTATGACATTACGAAATATCTTCACCCAAATTTTTTTTTGGGTGTGCAGGGGAGGGGTGGGGTGGGGTGGGGGTGGGGGTGGGGGGGGGGCTAATGTTAATTTTAATTTTTTTGCAATTTTTTTCTTTTTGAATGTTAAGGAGCTAGATAGACTCCACATTGTGTTACATCAGAAAAAAAAAAAAGAGTATCTGAGCTCTTCAAATGCACTTCATGAAAAACATGTTCTTTTTGGGTAATACATAATCTTTGTTTGCAATGATTATATTTGAGATTAAATTATTAATTTTAAGTTTTTTGTTTATTTATAAAAATAAACTTATGATTATTAGTCTCGGTATAATAAAATAACTTGAAAGAGAAAACTATTTAATACCATATCCAACTAGTTACTATAATCCTTACTATTTGAGACTAAAAAAATATAAACAAAATAAATCTTTAATTTTGTTTAAAAAGACAGATAAATCTTATATTGTGTATCTAAACATAAACTAAACAGAATATGATATCTTTGTTATTAATAGTAAATGCATGATAGTCTAAACAGTAAGTTTTTATCCAATCATTTAAATAATTCTGGATAAAACAAACATAATTATTTTAAGTTATCTCGTGAATAATTTCATAAAAATAAGACTATTAATACTAGAATTAAGAGTCTTGATCAAAATTATAATCCAAAAAAATATAGTACCTGGATATAATTCTTGTAAAGAAACATACCTATATTTATGTTTTTGCATGTATGTATTATAACTATATACCAATATATATATATATATATATATATATATATATATATATATATATATATATATATACGGAAAGGATCAAGAGCATAATTCTTAAATAGCATAACGCCTTAAATAGCATAATTTTATCAAAACGACGTAGTTTTGGAGGGACGCGGTGACATTTTTGTAAATACCATGCTACCGCGTATTTACAAAAATGTCACCGCGTCTTATCAAAATTACGTCGTTTTGATAAAATTATACTATTTAAGGCGTTATGCTATTTAAGGATTATGCTATTGATCCTTCCCACATATATATATATATATATATATATATATATATATATAGAGAGAGAGAGAGAGAGAGAGAGAGAGAGGGGGGAGGTGTGACCTGTTAATAAAGCTGGAAATGAAAGAATCAGGATCACTGGACTTAAAAGCTCTGAGAAACGACCACATATTCCCGATAAAAGGCCAGCCCAAATCACCTGGCGGAAGAGAGAAGCGCTTGTCACCCAACTTGGATTCATACAGCCACCGATTCACGGAGCCCAACAGCCACTTAAGGCCCAAAACACCACTAAAAATTGCCACCAAAACTCCCAAGTAGCCGTGCAGCTCCATTAATACCATAGCTTATTTTTCTAATCACAAAGAAAATCAATCACCCCAACAGAATTAAACTTTTGAAGGATATATATATATAGAGAGATGACACACTCACTTCCTTCTCATTACTCTCTTTCTATAAAATCTTATTTATGCAGATATATATATATATATGTGTGTGTGTGTGTGTGTATATAGACAGATAGACAGAGAGAAAATGTATATATATATATATATATATATATATATATGTATGTATGTATATATATATAGGGTAAACGTTAGAAATAGGAACACTTGCCGGCCTATACCTATAATATACCTATAAAGTTTGTCGTTTTTTTTTATTTAGATAGGATTCTCTTGAAGATGTAATTAAAAACTTTTTTGTGCAGATAAAATTAAGAGGGTGTTTGATAAAAATTGAATGAATTTGAATTTGAATGAGCTGAATCTGAATTTGAATGAAAGAGTTGTTTAATAATTAATATGTCTCAAACATCTGAATGACATAATTTTATTATTTTACCTCTCTGAAAAAATTTAAAATTATTGTAAATTTATTTAATATTACTTAATATAGTAGTTAATACTTTTTTTATATAATTTTTTAAATTTTTTTACTTTATTCAGCTGCTTATTCAGTCATCCAGTCAAAAAAATCTGACTTAATTATTCAGCTCAATAATCTAACCGATTCAGCTATTCAGACGAATTTTTTTAAAACAAATACAATTAATGACTGATCAATCAAGCCATTCAACTATTTAAATGTATTCAATCCTAAACAAACAGCTCCTAAAATGGTTTAGCTACTTCTTCTCTTTGTGGGCCCTACTACTATTGATCTGTGGGGGTGCTACCCCAGGCACATAATTAATTTTCTATGTGCCAAACATGTCATGGACAAGATTAGGTGGAGGGGGTTGGTTAAGAGTGTTTAGAATATGTACAATTGTCTTATATACTTTGTTAATATATATATATATATATATATATATATAGTCTGGATGAGGTCCGGACTTCCGAATTTTAACAACTATATATATATATTCTGGATCATCTTAATATGGACCTTTTTTTTTTGCTTTTTTTTTTAAACAACTAAAAAAAAATTATGGAATTGGAATTTTTACATTATACAGTATTTTGGGCGTGATTTGGATGCCTATAACAAAATATGTCTGTACAGTCTGGGCAGACTATACATACATTGGTTGGTGTAGGTATTAAAAACACACCCAAAACACTGTATTATTGAAAAATTTCAGTTCCATAATTTTTATTTTTATTTTTTAGTTGTTCTACAAAAAAAAAAAAAAAATTGGGTCCGAATTTTCTCCCGTCCGGGAGGTCCGGACCTGATCCATTTCATATATATATATATATATATATATATATATATATATATATATATATATATATATATATATATATATATATATATATATATCTAATAAAATACAAATAATTTTGAATTTCCCGCTCACTTAATAAATCATCTGGGCCGTCCAAAGTTTGGGATAAATCACACCGTTCATACATCTATCTAATAAAATACATCTATCTATCTAATAATAATTTAATAAAATACAAATGACTTTAAATTTCTCGCTCACTCAATAAATTATTTTGGTCGTTAAAAGTTTGAGATAAATCATATTGTCCATACAGTGCCGGAGGCACGGGACCCAGCTAGTATATATATATGGAGTGATGCCATATGACCACAAGTTAATAATAAAATTGGTTAAATAATATATGTCGTTTTGGATGATTTTTTTTTAAATATTTATTATTTTATATAATTTAAAAAAATTAATTATAATTTTTTTTTAAAGTATTCTTCACAGATGAAAGAAAATGAGATAAATATGATAATTATAAAAATTTAACATGAACTTATCAAAAAGTTAACATGAACCATGTAAAAATATTGTATTTTTATGTGAAAATACTATTTTTTTTAATTTATTTAAATATTAATGACATCTATTATATTATAAGGGTAAAATAGACAATTGATATTATATTTAATGCTATACAATTATTTTCTTAATATTTATGTACAGCTCTAAAACGACTTATATTAAAAAACGGAGAGAGTATTTATCTTCGGAAAAATTTATGAGTGCAATTAATTAAAAGCCTTATGATTCATAAAATATACTAGTGGCCGATGCATACACATTATATGTAAATTATGTTCTGTAAAATAATAATTTTATAAAATTTTAAAAGTAAATAAAAATATATAAAAAATTAATATTAAAATAATAAAATAGTAATATAGAGTAAAAGAGTAAAAAGAAAAAAAAACACAATATGCGGAGGACTCAGTTTTATATTATAGACTTTCAAATATACAAATTAATATCATTTCATATTAATCTATTAAGAGCATGATTAATAGAGGTGTAATGTAACGGACTAAAAACACTTTATTTATTTATTTTTAAATAATTTGTCTTTTCATACATACTTTTATGATTATATAATCAAATATTAATCCACATTCTCTAAAAATTATCTCTGTTAAAAATTAATTCAATTATTAAAACTGTACGTATTATCTCAGACAATTTTGCATTTTTGGAAAATATACCAAACATAATCCATATAATATATGTTTTAGAGTTGTATACAAGTATTAAATAAATAATTATATAATATTAAATATAATATTAATTATCTATATTATCTTTGTATTGAAAAAAGAGAGTGTTATTTATTAGACAGAAAATAGTGAGAGAACTAAAATTATATTTAATGCTTGGATAAAATTAGAAACTAAATAATTAATATTTAATTAAAATTTTTAAACAATAAATATTAAAAATAAAAAAATATTTCTCTAAAACGACATTTAAAAAATGATGGAGAGAGTACATTCTATCTCATACCTCTATTGTGCCTCCCACTAACCGAAAACAATATATTTACTTTTGGGTCCATATGAACCCTAGTGTTTTTTTTAGTAAATTGAAAACATTATTGCATTACTAAAGTCCTGCTAGTACTATGCATTGCCAAAAAATTATGTCAAATTACAATTACGGGTCTTATATTAATACATGAGATTAGTATGAATTATAGGAAGACCCCATTTATTACATATGTTTTTAAAAAAGTTATCACTAATTCTTATTCGCATAGCTGACAATTAAATATTCGACATAAATTTTCGCAATATATATCATTTTTATATAAAATGCTAAGGTTCAATCAAGACTTATTGGAAATTTCTTTTCTCCTCATTATATATAGGTTTCCTTTCTTATTGTTAGGTTTGCATTTTATCCCATAGTGTGTGAGCTTTGCATTCTATCCCTAGTGTAGGGTGGTGTTTGATTGCATCTTAATAACACACCTCTTAATGTATCTTAATAACTCATATTTTTTGTATTTAGAGGTACTCTGAATAATTTAGACTTATATTTGTATCTTAGCTATTTAGAGGACCTCTTATACAAAGATGTGGATTGTTAAAATGTATTAAGAGGTGGATTGTTAAAATGTATTAAGAGGTTGACTGTTAAGATGCATTAAGATGTATGAGGTTTAATAATATTACACCTCATAAGTAAATTTTTTTTTTGCCTTTTTTTTTAAAATTTGCCCATAGAGTATGAGGTTTAATAATATTACAATTTATGTTATTTATAAATTTTATTAAAGTGTTTTTTTTGCAATAAATACATTTTTACTTATGCTCTTATCCCTCCAAAGTTGGATTTTCAAATATATAATAAACAGCTTTTAATGCATCTTAACGTGGTCCTCCGAATAATTTATACTCATATTTGTATCTTAATGATTTAGAGACATTCAAAAGAAAAATTTAGAGGGATTAAGATGTGTAATATTGTTGTGAAATATACTCATTCAGTGGCATCTTTATTATTTTGAGTTTTGATGAAAATTTCTATTTGCCCATTAAAAAGGTCATAATTAAGAGGCTTTAAAATAACAATAATATATGTTCCCTAGAGCATCAACATAAAAGTTGGATTATGTTTGGATTCTGATTATACACTTGCGAGACTCTGATGGAACTGGTTCTGGTTAACTATATATCCAACTATGTATCTCCACCAATGTAATAGTAGTAGGTATTAAATTTCTGTCTATACATGTACATACATGCTATGTACCCTTGGTCCCCAAAAATAAGTCACACTTTTTTGGGCATTTCTTGCATAAATTTGAGAGGTGCTAAATACTTATTTTAAATATATATTTGTAAATTGTGTTTTATAATTGTATTAATATAATTGAAAATTGCATAAATGAATTTATTTTGGAGAGTATTATTTTTACACGTATTTTTGATATTTCCACATACATGATTCCTTCACACGTGAAGGTGGAGCTCACTGTATGCTCATGTGAGAGAAATATCAAAAATACATGTGAAAATATCAGTTCTTTATATTTTTATGTAGTACCTCCAAAATTATCTGTTACATTTTCTATTTTTTCTTGGATAAAAATATTGCGGAATCATATATAAATACAACAGTAAGTCTATTATCACATAAAACCGCTCACATACACATACATACATATTTCGATTGCACACATACTAAATAAATCACGTGAATTATCAAAATATCCATGTGAGTGTATGTAAGCGATATGTGAGCGGTTTTATATTATAATAAACTTATTATAAATACACTTAGTGTGACGCTCCCAAAATATGTATACAACACCCATTCTGAGTCGTCAATAATATGGTGCAGAAATAACTACAACTTTATTAATACAATATAAAAACTGTGAGTTTAAATACAAATATTATCTTCTAGACAATATCAATTGTGACGCCCCAAAAAAGGTATACATCACTCATCTTGAGTCGCTAGATACATAATACAAAATTCAAATACAAATTTAATTATACAAATGTTGTGTAAAAATACGACAAAATATAGCTGAGAGTTTTAATAAGAACATTATAAACTTATTATAATAAGTTTATAATAAGAACATATCGCTTTAATAAGAACATTAAAGCGATATGTGAGCGGTTTTGTATTATAATAAACTTATTATAAATACACTTAGTGTGACGCCTCCAAAATAGGTATACAACACCCATTCTGAGTCGTCAATAATATGGTACAGAAATAACTGCAACTTTATTAATATAATATAAAAACTGTGAGTTTAAATACAAATATTATCTTCTAGACAATATCAACTGTGACGCCCCAAAAAAAGGTATACATCACCCATCTTGAGTCGCCAGATACATGGCACAAAATTCAAATACAAACTTAATTATACAAACGTCGTGTAAAAATACGACAAAATATAGCTGAGAGTTTTAATAAGAACATTGTCATCTAGACAATATCCACACTCAATGGAGTCCTCATTACATTTATTATCACACTATTTCACAGAATAGTGAGGACTACTAATGTTATCATCTAGGACCATCACTCTGTTCCCCGACTAGTCCCAGCTACGTTCTCATTTCCTGAAGAGAACAATGAAAAAAAGGGTGAGCTCAACTAGCCCAATAAGAAATATTATGACTAAGATAATACAGAATAAATTATCATTAGCCTTCAATAATGTTAAACTGATAAAATACATTAGACATCAAGTTTAACTGTAGCGAAATAAGCAATTCATTAGAAGAGTCAAGTAGAGAATAAAATCTACCATCTTCTATGATTTAAAAGATTTTCATCACTTTTATCGCTGAGACCCAGCTTAATAAATAATCCACATCATCAAATCATCCTTGCACTACAGGCCAAGGATATTCTTTAGTATCACGACCACAAATTATCCATGCACTACGGGCCAAAGATAATCATGTTTTCATCAACAGTCATAATCATGTCATAAAACAATTCATCTTTGCACCCTTGGCCGAAGAGAATCCATAGCCATAATCATACAAAAAATTATCTATCAATGCACTACGACCAATGAGGATTTTTACCACATCATTCGTCACATTACGGTCATGATTATACCGAATAATCCCTGGTCATAATCACACCAAGTCCATCTATGCACTACGGGCCAAAGATGACTTTTATCACATCATTTGTAACATTACGATCATGATTATATCGAATAATCCCTGGTCATAATCATACCAAGTCCATCTATGCACGTAAGCCACAGATGACTTTCAACACAATATAAACATGAGGATGATGACAATGATATAAGCATTAATCAAATTAAAACAAGGATAAATATAAAAGACTTTAAATTTATCCAAATATTATCAATCACTTAATAAACTCATAATCTAATATTATTAATATTATAACAATATTTTAATCACCTCTAAACTTGTAAACAATTTATTTCAATTGTTTACACTTTACCAAATAATACATTTAATCATTCAAAGAATGCCATACTCATAAGATTTTCTCACCAATGATCAAATCCCTCATCAAAAATATGTATATACCTTATATAGGATTTTCAAGCCATAAAATCCTATTTTCCAACTTTGTTCCTTCACATAACATATTTAACTCATATGTTCGTAACTAAACCATTTTTATGAAAAATACCAAATCAGTTCCAAAAATATTTCTTTTCTGGGATTTAGCAGAATATAGTCCCATAATGAACATATATTTTTCTCAGAATTTTTAAAATTCATTTACTATTTTTCAAAAATTAATTTCTAATTAATTCCTTAAGAAATTAGCTACCTCAAGTTTAACTCCAGAAATTTCCAAATCTTGGCAGGATCTTACACATGTTAATGTGAGCCTCCAGTTTAAATTTCATGGTCATCGAAGTTATAGAACTCCGATTATAGCGTTTTTCGTCAGAAAAATCTAAATATTGAAATGGTCATAACTTGTTCATTTTAAGTCGGAATGAGCTCATTTTTGGACAGGAGGTACCTTATACCATATACTTTTATGTCCCAAAAAGGCCAGAATTTTTCTCACAAATTAAGTGGCCGAAACAGCCCTTCTTAATATCTGGACAATACCATTTCGGTAATTTCCAGCTTTTGACTCCTTTGCTAAAATCAGTCCACACGAAAATCTACAACACCTTTTCTAGTGATTCCACTTGAAGATGCTACAAAACTCATAGATCTAACTATAGAACTTGACCGCACTCAAAAAATTCAAAATATAATAGGAGATATGGTTAATTGAATTTCATGTTCCATTTTTACCAAAATTGATTTTCAACCGTTTGTGATTTCTAAGAAACTTTTATGTTTTTACATAATAACCAACATAACTCATTATAAAACTTATTAATACTTCATATACCCATGATTTTTATCAGTCCAATATTTTTATTATGACTCTCATCATAATCAACGTAACCAGATCATTTCCAAAATTTAATAAGGAATGAATATAAAGGATCATTCACCATGCATGTGGTAATCTACATAGACAGGTTATTCTAACAGAATAATAAAGAATAGAATAATAGAAGGAATCACCATGCATGCGATAGAGACCGCACAGACAGGTTATTCCCAACAGAATAATAAAAAATGGAATCAGGTTCGGCGTAAACGCACAGATAGGATATTCTGACAGAATAATAAATGCGGAATAATAAATAATGGAACCAGGTCCGGCGTAAAACGCACAGATAGAATATTTCGACAGAATAATAAATACGGAATAATAAATAATGGAACCAGGTCAGGCGAAATTCGCACCGACAGGATATTTCAACAGAATAATAAAGAATGAAATAATAGAAAATTTTCACCATGTATGCGGTACTTCGCATAAACAGGTTATTCCAACATAATAATAAAGAATTGAATAACAAAAGAAAATCACCTTGTATGCAGTACTTTGCATAAACAGGTTATTCCAACATAATAATAAAGAATGGAATAATAACACTTACGAGTATTGAAAGAAAATAATTCTCTTCATGAATACGAAAGAATAATACCCCTTACGAGTACAACAAATAATATCATTTACCTTTGAAAGAAGAGTACTCCGACTGGTAGGGCGAGGATATACTTGAAGAAAACTTACACTATGCTCAAAGCTTTTTTAAACTCTAAAGAAATATGCTCAAAATTATAGAAGAAGAATTCTCTCTATAGTTTCTCTATCTAGAGTTTCAGTGAATTCGTAAGAAATAATGAAGGGATGAGCTTCTATTTACAGGAGAATGGACTGAATAGTAACTAATTCCTGAACGAATAAAATATAATATATTCTATTTATAATCTACTAAAACGAATAACTTTATAAAAGTATTCTATTTTATATAAAAAGATTTTACTATACAAAACACTATGCAGGCACTATGCATAATAAAATATAATATATTCTATTTATAGAATAACTTTATAAAAGTATTTTATTTTATATAAAAAGATTTTACTATGCAAAACACTATGCATAATAGAATATAATATATTCTATTTATAGAATAGCTTTATAAAAGTATTCTTTTTTATACTATTTATAGAATAGCTTTATAAAAGTATTCTTTTTTATATAAAAAGTTTTTCTGTTTTATTACTAATAATAAAATAAAAACTGAGACAACCAATAAGGGAGTGCCCTCCCATGAAGGTAACTAGTCTTCTTCCAACATATGGGCCCCACATGTTCCCCTCCCACCAACATGTCACCATCACAATGGGTACCATTATATATATACTGAATAACTTTTTACCGATTATTTTATAATAACTTGGTTTCTTTGAAAAAAAAATCAAATATCACCCTTAACTTTAAACTTTTATCAATTTAACTATTTACCAAAATAGAAAAATTGAATGCTTTTATTTCACAAAATTAGGGGTCTCACATCAACACTCAAATAAGTCCTCATTATAATTATTGATATATTATTTTATAAAAATGGTGAGAACAACTAAAACAACTTTCTAAGACTTTCATTCCATACCCCGACTAGTACTCACTACATTTTCGCCTCCTGAGAAGAAAAATAGAACAAAAAGAAAAAGGGTGAGCTCAACTAGCCCATTAAAGAATATTGTGACTAAGATAATATAGAACAAATTATCGTTAGTCTTCAACAGGAAAAAAATCTGATAAAATACAATAGACAACAAGTTTCAGATCAATATTCGCAGCGAAAACAATAATTCATAGATGAGTTACGTAGAGAATGAAATCTAATATTATCTATGAATTTAAAAGTCCATCATCAATATTTTATTTCTGTAAGATCAATCAATATACATCTTGAATCAAATATTCATCTTTGCACTACAGGCCAAAGATATTCTTCAGTTGGTCATGTTCATCTCAACACCTGTACATCTTTACACTACAGGCCAAAGATATTCATAAAAAAATCAACCATCTTTGCACTACAGGCCAAAGATATTCAGTAATACTATCATTTAGGACTGAGGATGATGAAAAATATTTTAAAGAAAATGAATCCAGTGAAACAAAAGAACAAATATTAAGGATTTATACTTTAAACAATCCGAGTTCTAAAATACTTCATTAATAATCATAGTGAAGTAAAATTCAAGAATGATCAAAACATTGATACAATCAAAGCTAGTATCCATAATAGATATTTTAGATAAAAAATGAAAATTTAATTTTTCTGTGAATAGTGTCATATTCGTGAATAGTGTCGTATACGTGAATAGTAATCCCGACAATAAAAGACAAGAATTTCATAAGAAAAATCTTACCAATATTCAGGCATAATGATATTAGAAGAAATAATATCATTTTTAAAAAAAAATAATATCCATTACCTCAAAAAGAATAGTACTTCTGGCTGGAATATCAGATATAATGTTGAAGGAACTTGCACCGTATAGCAACACTCAAAGTATCAAAATACTCACAAGAATACGCTCGATAATATAGAGAGAGAAAATTTCAGTTTCTGGTGTGATTTTTAATTCTAACCTAAACACCATATTTATAGAAAAATGCTTAGAACACCAAAGCAGAAAATTTAATAAAATAATATTATTTATTAAATTTTTCCTACGCCCACTTTTGAAGATCTGAATTCATCCATTAACATGTGCAAGTGGGGCCCACCAAAGTGTTAAAAACATTTTTATTAAAAAAAATATTTAAAACTTCAAAAACCAATTATTCTGGAACTTCGGAACATCAATAATTCATAATAAATAGCTCTTTTATCAGAAAAATTCGAACCTTATGTCTTTTCCATAGAAAATTTCATTCTCTACAACTTTATAAGTTTAAATTTTTCCAAATTCCAAACAGAAATTGACCGAAATCTACAAACGGACGATTTTACAAGCTAAAATCAAATTTCAGTCAAGAAATGGGCCCACAGACATATTTAACATGTTTTAAACAATTTTTGTAACAAAAATACTCTTCCTTCTCATATATTCATATATCTCATATTCATTGTAAAAATATCACTATTATTATATTATTAAAATATAATAATATATTTAAATAAATTATTTTATCAGAAAATATAAAATATCAATTTTTCAACAATTGTCACTTTAAAATTTTCTCCATCTATATCCACATAAAATGAATATTTTCCTTATCATATAAATCAATAATTAATTATTCACAAATAATATTACAGAATCACAATATCGACAACCAGGCCGTTCCCAAGAAAGAGGAGGCTTTCCAATAAGGATTTCTTCTTACTGACGCACAATTAGGTGACCAAACATCTCTTTAGACAAAATTTTCTAGACATTACTAATAATGCTATCTAATAATATTATTCAAATAATATGAATTATTGATTCGATAAAGGAAAATACTATGCAGTGACAATTATTGAAACAACAATAATATAAAATATCAACGTAGCAATTATTGAATCAATAAAATAAAATATTGAACAGTAATTACTGTAACAATTATTGAGTAGTGCCTTCATAATAATCAATAATTGGTGCAATACCGTGTGTTACTGTGTTTTAACCACCGAGTATTTCAACAATATTAACGGTAACAACTACGCCGTTATTTATAAACAACTTATATTTGTCGTTTTCTTCATCCAATCGCTTTTCGTTATGGGGCCCACACAAGGTTGCGCCGTCGTGTGAATATTCCCCGACAGTAAGAATATTTCACGACCAAACGAATATTCTTCGACAACAATAAATATTTTATAACCACTTACTTATTTAAAATATTTATGCATTTTACTCATAACTAACTACATTAATGAAATCAACTCTTATTATTTCAAAATAAAAAATAAAAAAAAAATTTAATTTCATTTATAATAAATTGGGGTCTTACACTTAGATGTACTATTAATATTTCAATTTTAGAGATTATTCAAATATATATGTCACACCAAAGATTTAAAACCACACAAGGAGGTTGACATTTATACAGTCACTAATGCATGCCATCATGATAATGATAAGGATCAAATAATTATCATTATCAAATAGTATTCAAACAATGATTATACTGGTATGAGATCATCATGAAATTATTAATCTATTGTTCATCTGAATATATTTAATACATACTACTTTCCCAAAATAACATAGAGTATATTTTATATTTAGATATCTGTTGGGATTTAATCTCTCTATTTCAGTACTCCCTACTTTTTCTTTTTTATCTTTTGAGAAAGTAATTTTTTTTTAAAATAATCACATGTTAGGCACATTTTAGACAATTAAAATATTTTTAATCATTTTCTTAATAAGTGTACAAAGACTTCTAACGTGATTTAAATAGGAGCCGAGTGAGTATTTAAATATTAATGTCGGAGTCGGCAGGAAAATACGATACAAACTAAGCCGTTGGTTCGTTTTTTTCAAAAGATAAAGACATCTCAACTATATATGATTTGGTGGTGGATCAATGGATCAGTTTGTTGTTGGTATATAGAACATTTGGTGAATCAGTTTGTTGTTGGTACAACATTTGTACTCTTTAACACCTACTAGTTAGTTTGTATATGTGTGTGTTCATCTTTTTTTAACTCTCTCGATCTATGTCAGACATGCCTCTTCCCTTGTCATAGGCATGGGCCGTATGGTTATATAATAAGGAACAATCTGTTGTCCAATTCAATAACCTACAAATTACACACAGATTGATGCATGTGTTTTTATTTTATTTATTTATTTACTAGCTATATATACTTTGTATGTGTAACTAAAAATTGAAAGGATGACATATATACACATCATTGTATTCTATATATCTCTCTAGTGACGATGCATCTTGCAGAAAGAACTAGACTAGTAGTACATCCCAGAGATAAAAAGTTAAAACAGTTACTTACCTTAGGCCAATCAATACTTCAAAAGCCAGCAATACATAACTACCATATAGGTAGGTAGTGGCAAGGAGTAGTCATGTTTTGAACACATCATTTAATAATTACTCCCTCTATCTTTAATTATTTGACGTTTTAGAGGTGGACATAAGAATTAAGATAATAATTGAAAAACATTAAATATAGTACTCAATTGTCTATAATATCCTTAAATTTTTTGTTGGGATAAAGAGAGTTTTGTTAGGATAAGGAGAGAGAAGAGTTTAAAGTATCAAAAAAATAGGTAGAGTAATGAGGGGTAATTTTAGAAAAATAGTCATTGATTCTCCTAGATTTTAACAAACGTCAAATAATTATGGATAAATTAAAAAAAACTTTAAAATATCAAATAATTAGGGACGGAGGGAGTAGTTCTTATCATGCATTAAGTACTTATGTACTGTATAATAACACTGAACAAGTGTTTGATAAAAACTGAATGAATCTAAATTTTGTAGTGTCTGAATTTAAATTTGAAAGACAAATTTGTGTTCATAAATATTTAGATGTTCGTGAAGAACACGCTGATGTTCGATTATGTTCGCGAACTAGAACATGAATAGCTAACGATCTGAACTCACATATGCGTGTTGGTTCAAAATTTGATCATATTATACGTATCAACATGTTCGAGTTCGATTAATAACATTCGAGTTCGATTTGAATTCATCAAATTTCGAATCAAAATCATTTGCAGCCCTAATATTAAGAGATCGAGTCGCACTATGATAATCTTTATTATACTATGTATTATACTAATATAACGCTCAACCTAGCTATAAAAAATGCAACTCATTCTTATTGGACCGTCCAAGACGAACGGCTTGTATCCATTGACTTATATGAATGCAGGAAAATCAAATCACACAATCTTTAATTTAATAATCTCAAGTTTTTTAGAGACTCCAACAGCTTCTTGGTGCATGCGCTTTGCATAATTAATTAATGACACGTAGCTATTAAGGAAATTTAGTACTTCCTCCTTAATTATTTGACGTTTTAAAATTGGACAAATTAAGATAATGATAGAAAAATATTAAATATAATATTCAATTGTCTATACTACCTTTATATCTTTTGTTGGGATAAAAAGAGCTTTGTTGAAATAAGGAGAGAAATAGTTAAAAGTATTAAAAAAATAGACAGAATAATGAAGGGTAATTTTAAAAAAATTATTATTAATTCTTTAAGATTTAAACAAACGTTAAATAATTAAAGATAAATAAAATTTTAAACCGTCAAATAATTAGGAACGCGGACAGTAATAGTAAGCATGCCGCATGAGGCATGACTAATTTAACATTATACTACTTCTAAGAAGATACCACAAGTAATATATACATATATTAATAATTAAAAAAATCGACTATGATTTTCCCGATGGCGATGGGTGTATACTATATATATATACCAAGGACATATTTAATATTATAAAAGCAAACAATTATGTGCCTATAATATTAGACGAACTCTATTTTTTTTATATGTTCGATTGAAATTTAATATTTTTGTCTTCGGTTAAAATGAATCTTAAGACCTCATGTATTATGAATAATTTTCTTGTCATTAAACCATAAAAAACTTAATTACAATTCAAATATTTATAAATCATTCTTATAGCATAATTATCACATGGTTAAATATTGAACATGTTGAAAATAGAATTTGAAATATTAAATATTAGAACATTTTTAGGCTCAATTTAATGAGGGACCCACATTTTGGAAATATCGGATCTTTGCACCAATGTGTTCTCTTTCGTGAGGAGTATAACTTGGTATATTTATGTGTTCAAATCCATTAAGAAATGAATGAGAAAATTGACTCCAAAGTCACCTACTTGATTGTTGAAAGTTGCAAAAGTCTCACATAGGGCATTAGAGAGAAAATTGAAGTCTTTATATATGGAATGTTTGCTTAATGGGAAGGGCCCCAAGGGCACCCACTTTTGTGGAAGGGAGAGGACCTAGCCAAGGCTTGGTTCAAACTCGCGCGCTACTGCCATCTGTTCGGGCGGGTCATGATATATAACTTTTTGGACAAAATATGTTTAATAATTTAACAGATTTTGTTTACGTCATTATCAATACTACGTATTTTTGATGGTGCCAACGGTAATAAACTGTCAACTTAGGCTATAAATTAATCTATTTGGGCGCCTAAAAATAGTATGTTATTTTTTCCCTCCCGTTCTGCACAATTCCGTTATATAGAAACTTTCCCCGTTCTGAAAAATATTTCCCATCCCGTTCTGCACTAGACTTTCCTGTTCCCGTTCTGCACTTCAATATTTTTCCGTTCCCGTTCTGCACTTCAATATTTTCCGTTCCGTTCTGCTACAATAGTTTTCCCGTTTCTGTTTGTAAGGGAGAGGACCCACTTTTGTGGAAGGGAGAGGACCTAGCCAAGGCTTGGTTCAAACTCGCGCGTTACTGCCATCTGTTCGGGCGGGTCATGATATATAACTTTTTGGACAAAATATGTTTAATAATTTAACAGATTTTGTTTACGTCATTATCAATACTACGTATTTTTGATGGTGCCAACGGTAATAAACTGTCAACTTAGGCTATAAATTAATCTATTTGGGCGCCTAAAAATAGTATGTTATTTTTTCCCTCCCGTTCTGCACAATTCCGTTATATAGAAACTTTCCCCGTTCTGAAAAATATTTCCCATCCCGTTCTGCACTAGACTTTCCTGTTCCCGTTCTGCACTTCAATATTTTTCCGTTCCCGTTCTGCACTTCAATATTTTCCGTTCCGTTCTGCTACAATAGTTTTCCCGTTTCTGTTTGTAAGTATATTCATTTATCATTTATAAAGTTCAGTACATAACATAAAAATTGGTTCAATGTGTTTTTAATTTTGAAGTGTTTCTAATTAAGAACTGGAAATTCATTTTATCTTGGGAAGCAATTATTCAATTAATCCTTGGCACCTGTGAGGGAATAAATTTGCTTTAAGGAGACTTTGTGAATTCAAAGGACTCAGATTTATATTTTATTCATTTTTATAATTTGTTTCTGTTTTGCATAAATTTTATATCTATATATATATATATATATATATTAAATAATACTATATATTACAAATAATAATCTTTAAAGCAAATTTACTCATTCTGTAATTGTGGTATTATTTAATATTGCTTGTTTATATGAACTGAAAATAGATTTTTTGTATATATAACAAACTGTAAATTTATTAGTTTAACATAATATAAATATATTGTCTTTGCATATTCTGAAATTTTATTGCATGTTAATACATGTTAATATAAAGTATTCTGTGATTATATATATTACAGAAATATTACATATATTACGTGTTAGTTGATTTAGATCTTATGTTATTATATATATTACATGTTGACTGATTTATATATTCTATTTTTTGTTTGCATGTTAATATAATAATTTATATTACATGTTAACTTTTTTGTAGATTCTGTTATAATATATAAATTTCATGTCAACAAATTGATTGCATGTTAACATTCTGTAATTCTGTTATTATCATAAGTTATTATTGTGTAATAATCATTGTGTTGGAATTTAACAAAAACTTGTCCAACTAAAGAATGCAAATCTGTTAAACACACACTTGTAAATTGAAATTTGTAAGCTAAAGTTGTTAACAGAATTTGTAAACAAAAATTCTGTAAATTAAATTTGGTGTTTGAATTCTGTAAACAAATTTATTGTTTGAATTCTGTTAAATTTTTTATACAACAGAAATTTGTTTCTGTTTATTAATAATTATCTTATTGTATAATAGAAATGGCATCTACTAGCACCATTCTTGCCGTGAGTATGTCTCATGGAGAAAAGCCTGAAAAGTTCAATGGAACTGATTTCAAGCGTTGGCAACAAAAAATGCTCTTTTATCTCACCACATTGAACTTGGCAAGGTTTCAACAAGAGGACTGTCCTACTCTTGTTGAAGGGAAAACTGACAAGGAAAAAGTGGTTGTCGTTGATGCATGGAAACATGCAGATTTCCTTTGCAGGAACTATGTGATGAATGGTTTAGATAATACATTATATAATGTATATTGTACAATTCAAACTGCAAAAGACCTTTGGGAATCTTTAGACAAAAAATATAAAACTGAAGATGCTGGCATGAAAAAATTTATTGTTGGTAGATTTCTTTACTATAAAATGGTAGATTCTAAAGCAGTTATCACTCAGGTTCAAGAATTACAAGTAATTCTACATGACATTCATTCTGAAGGAATGTCATTAAGTGATTCATTCCAAGTTGCTGCAATGATTGAGAAACTACCACCATCATGGAAAGACTTCAAGAATTATCTGAAGCATAAACGCAAAGAGATGAATCTTGAAGAACTGATTGTGCGACTTAGGATTGAAGAGGATAATCGAGGATTTGAGAAGAAGAGTGGAAAAAACTTTATTGAAGCAAAGGCAAATGTGGTAGAACAAAGGCCAAACAACAACAAAAGGAAGCGTGAATGCAAAGAAGCTTTCAAGGCCAAGAAGAATTTCAAAGGCAAATGCTTCAACTGTGGCATCCAAGGACATAAATCAAGTGAATGTCACAAGCCAAAGAAATTCAAGAAAGAGCAAAAGCCTTAAGCAAATGTGACAGAACTGGAAAAGCTTTCTGAAAATGTTTCAGACATTTATCTTTCACCAGTTGTATCTGAATGTAATTTGGTAGGAAATCCTAAAGAATGGTACGTGGACACTGGGGCTACTCGCCACATTTGTTCTAACAAATGGATGTTTTTTACTTACAACCCAGTAGAAAATGATGATCAACTATTCATGGAAAACTCCTCAAGTTCAAAGGTTGAAAGACGCGGAAAGATTGTACTGAAAATGACATCTGGCAAAGAACTGAATTTGAACGAAGTGCTTCATGTGCCAGATATGCGCAAAAATCTAGTTTCTGGGTCACTACTTAGCAAGAAAGGCTTCAAGTTGGTGTTTGTGTCTGATAAATTTGTACTTACTAAAAATGATATATTTGTAGGAAAGGGCTGCATGACTGATGGGCTTTTTAAGATGAATGTTATAACTGTTGTACCAAAGTCTATTGATAATAATAAAATTAATTCTTTTGCTTACTTGTTAGAATCTTCAAATATATGGCATGCTAGATTAGGACATGTTAATTATAATACTTTGCGTAAATTAATTAATTTATAATTCTTTCCTAAATTTGATATTAATCAAAAATATAAATGTAAAATTTGTGTGGAATCGAAAATGACAAGGTTACCCTTTCATTCTATTGAAAGAAAAACTGAACCTCTAGATTTAATTCACACTGATATATGTGATTTAAAGTTTGTGCAAATAAGAGGTGGGAAAAAATATTTCATAACTTTTATTGATGATTGCACAAGATATTGTTATGTATATTTGTTAAGAAGCAAAGATTAGGCTATAGAAATGTTTCAATTTTATAAAAATGAAGTTGAAAATCAACTTAGCAAAAAGATTAAAGCAATAAGAAGCGATAGAGATGGTGAATATGAATCACCATTTGAAGAGATATGCTCTACTCATGGTATTATTCACCAAACTACCACTCCTTATTCACCTCAATCTAACGGTATTGCTGAACGCAAGAACCGAACATTGAAAGAAATGTTGAATGCTATGTTAAATAGTTCTGGAGCACCCCAGAATTTGTGGGGGGAAACTTTGCTTTCTGCTAATTATATTCTTAATAAAGTGCCTTATAAGAAAACTCACAAAACACCTTATGAATTACGGAAAGGTCATAGACCTTGCTATAAATACTTACGAGTGTGGGGGTGTCTAGCAAAGGTGGTGGTTCCTAAACCTAAAAAGGTTAAGATAGGACCAAAGATAATTGAATGTGTATTCATTGGTTATGCAAATAACAGCAGTGCTTATCGCTTTCTTGTTCATAAATCTGAAATTTTTGATATTCATGTTAATACTTTTATTAAATCAAGAGATGCATCATTCTTTGAGAATATATTTCCATATAATGAAAATAATGATTCAAAATCAAACAAAAGACCTTTGGATGCTACTAGTAATAATCCTGAAAATATAGACAAAGAGTCTGTATTGGATGAACCTAGACGTAGCAAAAGGCAAGGACTTCAAAGTCTTTTGGTCCGGATTTTTTAACATTCTTGTTAGAAAACGATCCTTAAACGTACAAGGAAGCAATATCCTCTCCAAATGCTTCTCATTGGAAAGAAACAATTAATAGTGAAATTGAGTCCATTATGCAAAATCATACATGGGAATTGCTGGACCTTCCACCTGGTTCTAAATCCTTAGGGTATAAATGGATCTTCAAAAAGAAGATGAAAGTTGATGGTTCAATTGATAAATATAAAGCAAGGCTTGTTGTTAAAGGCTATAGACAAAAGGAAGGATTGGATTATTTCGACACTTATTCACCTGTTACAAGAATTACATCTATTCGAATGCTAATAGCAATAACATCTTTAAATAGACTTGAAATACATCAAATAGATGTCAAGACTGCATTCTTAAATGGTGAATTAGACGAAGAAATATATATGGAACAACCAGAAGGTTTCATAGCTCCTGGACAAGAGAGGAAAGTATGCAAACTTGTAAAATCCTTGTATGGATTAAAACAAGCACCAAAACAATGGCATGAGAAATTTGATAATGTTATGTTATCAAATGGATTTAAAATTAATGAGTGTGACAAATGTGTTTATGTCAAAAGCACTCAAAAAGAATATGTCATTGTTTATCTTTATGTGGATGATATGTTAATCATGGGTAGCAACAATGAAGTTATCAACTCTACCAAACGTTTGTTGTCAAATAGATTTGACATGAAAGACTTGGGGGTTGCTGATATAATATTAGGAATCAAGATTTCTAGAACATCTGATGGAATTATATTATCTCAAACACATTATATTGAAAAAATACTTGAAAAATTTAAGAAGTATAATATAATTCTAAATAAGACCCAGTTGATGTAAATCTTCATCTAGCTAAAAATGAAGGTGATAACATATCTCAACTAGAATATTCTCGAATAATAGACAGTTTAATGTATGTAATGAACTGTACTAGACCGGATATAACTTATTCGGTAAGTAAGCTAAGTCGGTATACGAGCAATCCAGGTAAAGATCATTGGAAAGCTATTTTTAGAGTTTTGGGATATTTAAAATATACTTAAAAATATGGACTGCATTATACAAGATATCCAACAGTATTGGAAGGATATAGTGATGCTAATTGGATATATGATAATAAAGACTTGAAATCCACAAGTGGATATGTCTTTACCCTTGGAGGTGCAGCAGTATCTCGAAAATCCTCAAAATAAATGTGTATTGTTAGATCTACAATGGAATCAGAATTCATTGCGTTAGAATAAGCTGGAGAAGAAGCTGAGTGGCTTCGTAATTTCTTAGAGAATATTCCAAATTGGTCAAGACCTGTGCCAGCTATATGTATAAACTGTGATAGTCAATCAGCAATTGGAAGAGCACAGAGTCATTTATATAACGGTAAGTCACGCCATATAAGACGAAGACATAATACCGTTAGACAATTTCTCTCAAATGGAATTATCTCAATTGACTATGTAAAGTCAAAAGATATTATTGCGGATCCACTTACGAATGGTTTAACAAGAGAGCAAGTGGAAAAATCATCGAAAGGAATGGGTATAAAGCCTACTATTTAAATAAGAGTCATCATAGTGGCAACCCAACCTAGCTGACTGGAGATCCCAAGATCTAGGTTCAATGGGCAAACCGAACTATGTAGTACTCAGTAAAGCACTGAGGAGATATTTACTCCTAACCATTCCTATTATGAGACAGTGCACATCTGTCGCGAGAATCAGGATAAGATACGCTTTTAATGATTTTTATATCTTGAAATATGTTCAAGTGGAGTATTGCAGGATACTCTTGATAGAAGTCACCTACGTGAGCAAGAAGGGGGCCACTTCTATGAGAATTTTGAAGGCTGAATTCTCTAATATACTCACGGAACCAAGAGGTGTTTCAAGGCCAAAATGAACACAAACGTGAGAACCAACTATGTCTGAAGAGATATTTTGTGAATTATATTGTCTTGATTTACACAAAAAGCTGACAGTTCAAAGACATCACGTCTACTGATTAACAAAGTAAATCCGATAGATTTTACTAGGGCAAGTTCAAAGCCACTAGCCTATTTAACCCGATGAAATATCTTTTCTCATGTACTCGAACTAGTGTCTGCATATTCATAACATTTTTTTTGTTTTTCACCATGTTGTATAGCCAATTTTATATTCATGTGGGGGATTGTTGGAAATGGGATTTGAAATATTAAATATTAGAGCATTTTTAGGCTCAATTTAATGAGGGACCCACATTCCAAAAATGTCGGATCTTTGCACCAATGTGTTCTCCTTCGTGAGGAGTATAACTTGGTATATTTATGTGTTCAAATCCATTAAGAATTGAATAAAAAAATTGACTCCAAAGTCACCTACTTGATTTTTGAAAGTTGCCAAAGTCCTACATAGGGCATTAGAGGGAAAATTGAAGTCTTTATATATGAGATGTTTGCTCAATGGGAAGGGCCCCAAGAGGCACTCCACTTTTGTGGAAGGGGGAGGACCTAGCCAAGGCTTGGTTCAAACTCACACGCGTGCTGTCGCCGTCGGGCTGGGCTCGGGTTCGGGCGGGTCATGATATTTAACTTTTTGGACAAAATATGTTTAATAATTTAACAGATTTTGTTTAAGTTATTATCAATACTACGTAGTTTTGATGGTGCCAACGGTAATAAACTGTCAACTTAGGCTATAAATTAATCTATTTGGGCGCCTAAAACAGTATGTTATTTTTTCCCTCCCGTTTTGAAAAATATTTCTCGTCTCGTTCTGCAGTAGACTTTCTCGTTACCGTTCTGCACTTCAATATTTTTCCGTTCCTGTTCTGCACTTCTGAAATTCTATAATTAAGCACACCTAGAGGGGGGTGAATAGGTGTAAATACTCAAAAGAGATCTACAGTGGTCAATTTTTAAAGTTTACTAGCAGACTATAATCGGACGGTCTAACCCTGTCCATATTAGTTATGTTCTTCTTCTGTTATAAACGGACAGCTAATACCTGTCCGTATTAGTATAAATTTTGGCCACGATTTTAAACCAAAAATTACAGAATATTAAAGCATAAAACAGAGATAAAAGAACAGTAAATCACGCCAAGATTTTTACGTGGTTCAGCCCTATCCTCTAGTCTAGTAGCCTAATCCACGTCCAATACCAACTGGTATTGAAAACTCTTTTTATTAAACTTAATATTCAATTAAATACAATAAAAATTACTCCATGTTCAAATAAAGTTTTTCACTGCGATGGACACCTCTGCCCCCTTTGCACCACTGCAACCTTTCTCACCACTGAGACCTTTGCACCTCTGCAACCTTAAAAACTTTCTATGAACAGACCCTATCTATTGCTAGATAGACCAAGTCCAACAAGATTTGAACTCAGATTTCGTTACAAGAAATATATGATAACAAAGGACACTTATTTCCAGCTAACAAAGAATTAATTATATAACAAGGCTCGCTGAAAATGAACTTTGATAGCTCTCTATTGAAATATCGTTGTATAAGACAGATGCTTTCTTTGATTTTACTAAATTGATGTATCCTTCAAGTCGCTGTCCCTGATATAGCCAATAAGAAGAATATATATATATATATATATATATATATATATATATATATATATATATATATATATATATATATATATATATATATATATATATATATATATATATATAAAAGGAACTAACTACTTTGGAATTTGTTAGCAAAGAACACATAGCTGATAAATCTCTTTAGCCCATGCAGTTGACCAACAGATATAATATGAATAAGTTAGCATGAAAAGCTCAATCAGTTGGTATATCACAAGACTTTTGCAATTAAAGAGTCCAACAGATATATATAAGATATCAATTAATAAAAATATAATATCCAAATCAAATATCAGATAGCTAAAATAAAGGAGGCATAGTCTAGCAGGATTGTTTAGTCAACTCATTTAAAAAGACTCCTTATTAGAACAACTTGCTCACCTAAACCAACTCCTTAATATATTCCAATTCAAATATTAAAACAACCTGTTCACATAACAACCTTAATAATATAATCCAATACAATCCTGCAGATAATATCAGTTTAAATAATATAAAATGGGTCATCATACAAAGCAACAAATTATATTATTTAATAAACTCATTAACCCAAAATATAATCAATTCAAAAAATAATGTATTAAAAATATAGCCCAAATATATTGTCATTATTAAAATCACAAAAGATATAAACCAACATTCTCTCCCTTTTTGATGATGACAATATATTATCTTTTGAATTTATATACTCCCCCTATCTATAAGGCTCCCCCTAAATTTATGCATATTAAGGAGCAAAAAAAAAGTTGATCCAAATAACCATCATTGCATATAATATCTCACTACCAACATGAATACCAATTTAAACCAATTCAAATACCAAATATCTCTCCCTCTTTGTCATTATCAAAAAGAAATTATATATTAAGCATAAGTTGATTAACACATAATCATCATTACCCAAATATCTCTCCCCTTTTGTCATCAATAAAAATTAATTTATATCAATTTAGCTAAATAGTTATCTCGCCCCATTTGTCAATATTAAAATAATAAGTTCAAAGATAAATTATATCATTGGAGCAAGTTTATAATAAAATCACATATAGCAAGTAAACAATATGATCATACCTTTGTGATTTGTTACCTATATATCAACATTGTTGTTACCAATAGTAAGCTTTCTAGATATGCTCTGAAGTTTTCGATTTGGATCTTCATAATCAAATCTCTTCAAAAACAATTATTTTGATCATCCAATGTGGCGGTCACCTATAATCAAATTTGGGATGATTTCTTACAGTTCGAGATGATCTAGGAAGCTTGACAGTAGTCATCTGTTCGTTAGATTCAAACTGTGATATATCAAATTCTGCATGTGAGTGTTCATCTAATTTTTCTTCTATATCGGACAGGTCTGGCTGTCTATTTTTCGGTGTCTACATATCTGAGTTTTCAACTAAAACGGACGGGTCAAGCTGTCTGATTTCAGTTGTCTTTCCTTCTGATTCGGACGGCTTAGGCTGTCCAAATCCTACTATTTTATTTCCACGCTCCAGATTACTTTTTCCTGCAGAATACTCATTCTCTTTCTTTGATAGATCATGGTTAAGTTCATAAAAAAAATTACAAATACAGATTCCTCATCATGATTGTCAAGTGTATTAAATATGGAACATTTAGCACAATTAAAACTTTAGAATAAATAATATTATGAACCCTTGTGTTAAAAAATTCTTATTAATTAAAACATTATATAAAAAAATAATATGAGGTACTTACAGATTCCGCCAAATAATTTATAGATAACTACTATTCGTCTCCTTTTTGATCTTGAGACATCTACAAAATGAATAAATAGTCTATCTTTTTGGTAACCAAATTTTCTTGGGTCCTTTTGGGTTAGTAGCATATAAATCACATTTCTTTACCCAAATTTGTTTTATTCTAATTTTATTACAATTAGAATCAAAATGACCTTTAAGACCACATTTTTTACAAGTAACAAACGGTGAACAATAAAGTGGCTTAAACCTTGGTTTACTATTAATCATTCTAATATTATCATTAGTTCTATTTTTCACATTTTTAATAAGATTATACCCAATTCCTTATTTATCAATACTAGACCTTTGTGCTCCTAACATAATATTTAGATTCTCTTCTCCTTGAACAAATTTTGCAAGATCCTTTTTCAATGAAATTATTTCTTCCTCATTATTATTTTGCATGTTTAATATTTTTCCATCATTAAAAGCATCAATACATGAATCTCTCATTTTCAAATTTTCTTTTAACACTTCATTTTCATTTTTAAGATATTCATTTTCTTTTTTCTATCTTTAATAAGCGACTTAACTTCATTTATTAGCTCATCTACACAATTCTTAAAATAAGCACTTTTCTTTTTGAGCTGTTGATTTTCATTTTCTAAAGCAATATAATCAGGCATAGATATTTCAAAAGCTTTATGAAAATTTGTTACCTCAAGTTGATCATCGTCTTCTAGTCCCATGAAACAAAGTTGGACATTTTCTTCTTTTTATTTCGTTTCGGACTTGTTCACTGGAGTTGAGCTACCTTTTTGATTTTTCCTTTGTTTCTTCCTTTGTAGTAGTCTCTCGAGTTTTCTTGAGATCATTTCAATTTCTTCATCAAGATCTTCGTGATCACTTTCATTGTTGCTCTCGACTTGAAGTGCCAATATTTTCTTTATTGGTGATTCATCCTCTTCATCATACCTCTTTAGTTGATTTTTGAATTCTTCAAGCTCTCCAAATAAAGTGAGAGTTTCCATTGTACTAATTGTTGGTGAGTCTTGGAGAGTTGTGACTTTCCGTGCAAACCGTTTGGGCATGACTCTAAGTATCTTTCTATTTATCTCCCTTTGATCAATTTTTCGGCCGAGCATACTTAGAGAGTTCATAAGAGTGAGAAATCTCCCTTGAGCTTCATTAATTGTTTCATCATTTTCTAACTTGAATAACTCATAGTCTTGCATTAGCATACTTAACTTCACCTCTTTTACTTTGGATGTACCTTCGTGTCTTGTCATGATAGTATCCCACATTTCTTTTGCCGTGTTGCACGATGATACTTTATCAATTTCAGCTTGAATCATCCCACTTAGCAGCGTGTTCATGGCTCTTGAGTTGTAGGAAAACATATATGATTCATTTGAATCCATTTCCATGAGAGTCTTCGATTTTCCATCATCATGTCTTGGAATGACATGGCCATTCTCAACAACCCACCATTCCCATGGGTCTCGTTTGACATAAATCATCATTCTAAACTTTCAAAAGTTGAATTTTTCACTTTCAAGAAACAAAGGTGGCCGACTTGTGGATTGACCTTCTTGAAAATTGAGGTGTGCCATAGGATCTTACCCTACGACATGCAAAGATCAATATTAGTAGAGTCTTGCTTTGATACCAAATGAAATTATATAATTAAGCACACTTAGAGGGGGGTGAATAGGTGTAAATACTCAAAAGAGATCTACAGTGGTCAATTTTTAAAGTTTACTAGCAGACTATAATCGGACGGTCTAACACTGTCCGTATTAGTTATGTTCTTCTTCTGTTATAAACGGACAACTAATACCTGTCCGTATTAGTATAAATTTTGGCCACGATTTTAAACCAAAAATTGCAGAATATTAAAGCATAAAACAGAGATAAAAGAACAGTAAATCATGCCAAGATTTTTATGTGGTTCAGCCCCTATCCTCTAGTCTAGTAGCCTAATCCACGTCCAATACCAACTGGTATTGGAAACTCTTTTTATTAAACTTAATATTCAATTAAATACAATAAAAATTACTCCATGTTCAAATAAAGTTTTTCACTGCGATGGACACCTCTGCCCCCTTTGCACCACTGCAACCTTTCTCACCACTGAGACCTTTGCACCTCTGCAACCTTAAAAACTTTCTATGAACAGACCCTATCTATTGCTAGATAGACCAAGTCCAACAAGATTTGAACTCAGATTTCGTTACAAGAAATATATGATAACAAAGGACACTTATTTCCAGCTAACAAAGAATTAATTATATAACAAGGCTCGCTGAAAATGAACTTTGATAGCTCTCTATTGAAATATCGTTGTATAAGACAGATGCTTTCTTTGATTTTACTAAATTGATGTATCCTTCAAGTCGCTGTCCTTGATATAGATAATAAGAAGAATATATATATATATATATATATATATATATATATATATATATATATATATATATATATATATATATATATATATATATATATATAAAGGAACTAACTACTTTGGAATTTGTTAGCAAAGAACACATAGCTGATAAATCTCTTTAGCCCATGCAGTTGACCAACAGATATAATATGAATAAGTTAGCATGAAAAGCTCAATCAGTTGGTATATCACAAGACTTTTGCAATTAAAGAGTCCAACAGATATATATAAGATATCAATTAATAAAAATATAATATCCAACTCAAATATCAGATAGCTAAAATAAAGGAGGCATAGTCTAACAGGATTGTTTAGTCAACTCATTTAAAAAGACTCCTTATTAGAACAACTTGCTCACCTAAACCAACTCCTTAATATATTCCAATTCAAATATTAAAACAACCTGTTAACATAACAACCTTAATAATATAATCCAATACAATCCTGCAGATAATATCAATTTAAATAATATAAAATGGGTCACCATACAAAGTAACGAATTACATTATTTAATAAACTCATTAGCCCAAAATATAATCAATTCAAAAAATAATGTATTAAAAATATAGCCCAAATATATTGTCATTATTAAAATCACAAAAGATATAAACCAACAACTTCAATATTTTTCCGTTCCGTTCTGCTATAATAGTTTTTTCGTTTCTGTTTGTAAGTATATTCATGCATTATTTATAAAGTTCAGTACATAGCATAAAAATTGGTTCAATGTGTTCTTAATTTTGAAGTGCTTCTAATTAAGAAGTGGAAATCCGTTTTATCTTGGAAAACAATTATTCAATTAATCCTTAGCACCTGTGAGAGAATAAATTTGCTTTAAGGAGACTTTGTAAATTCAAATGACTCAGATTTATATTTTATTTATTTTTATAATTTGTTTCTGTTTTGCATAAATTTTATATCTAAATATATATATATATATATATATATATATATATATATATATATATATATATATATACGGTCCGGATCAAGTGCATACCCCTTATCTTACTCACCCGTGCTTACCCTTTTTTAGGCGACGGTTTCGGTCATACAACCGTCGTCTATACTTTTAGCGACGGACAAACATATAGCGTCGCTAAAAGTATAAACGACGGTTGTATGACCGAAACCGTCGCCTAAAAAGGAGTAAGCACGAGTGAGTAAGATAAGGGGTATGTACTTGATCCTTGCTCTCTCTCTATATATATTAAATAATACTATATATTACAGATAACAGAACAATCTAATAGAAAACCATATATATATGGAAAAAATATATGTACACAATTGTGTATTACACAATTTGATATGATGACGATTTTTTGGGTTATGGCGACGGGTGAAACCGTCGCCATAACTAAGAGTAACTATATACAGGCCAAAAAAGGTTGCTCCACAGTAACCGATTGCTGCAAATAGAACCACTATATATATATATGCGGTGCTATACGATAGTGTTTTTGCTTAGATAGAGACACACACACATTTTAAATATATAGACACACATATATGAAGATTCTAAAAATGTACATATCCAGTGCTATCTAAGCAAAAATACTACCGTTTTTATATTTCGTTCTTATTTTTATTTTGCACATTATATCAAATCACGATTCAGGTAACATTCTTCCAGACTCCTTTGTCATTACCATGCAAGGATGCCAAATTTAATTTAAAAAGATCCACTTAATTTTTTGAGGGTTTTTTCCTTTCAATTATCAAATGATGAAAAATCACTTTATTTCTGTCTAGAACTCCATTCGCAAGATGGAATCTATTATATATATATATATATAGGGAGCCCTTCCATAGCAACCGGTTGCCATGAGAACTGTGCAACAACCCCTTTTTGTACCGTTGATAAACTTATTGGAAGGCTGAGATGAAACATAAATTTACCAAGCCGTAAGAACTTGTACCGGCTTTTATTTTAATATGAGGACCCCACCATAGTCAACATGTTGTCAGTTTATACCAATAAATTGAATTTTTAATATTAAATAATATCCAACCGGGACAAGCTCATACGGTTGTAAAAAAAAAAAAAAAAAACCAAGGACAAAATAAAAAAACAACAAACAATATAAAACTTTTTATTTTATTTTTTTTTACAGCCGTATGAGCCTGTACCGGCCGGTAGAATTTTTTTTTTCTAACAGCCGTAAGAGTTTGAAGTGGTACATTTTTTTTTTATTTTTCCGGCCGGATGAGCTTGTCCCGGTTTGTATTTTTTTTTTTTTAACAGCCGTAATAAAGTTTGAAGTGGTACATTTTTTTTTTTCCGGCCGGTACAGGCTCATACGGCTGGTACCTTTTTTTAAATTTTTTTTTTCTTTCCCGGCCGTAAGAAGCTCATACGGCTGGTATTAAAAAAATAAAAAAAATTATGTTATTCAAGCAACTCGCTGCTAAACAGACTCGAACTCGCAACCTCAAACTCCAAACACACGTCATATGACCACCCAAGCACCACGGGCCTAGCTGTCAATATCAGCCAAGGAATTGTCTTTACATTAAAACTTTACCATCCCCCAAACCGGTACAGGCTCATACGGCTGGTACCTTTTTTTTAAATTTTTTTTTCTTTCCCAGCCGGTACAGGCTCATACGGCTGGTATTAAAAAATTAAAAAAAAAATCCGGCCGGTATAGCTTGTCACGGCTGGTATTAAAAAAATAAAAAAAATTATGTTATTCAAGCAACTCGCTGCTAAACAGACTCGAACTCGCAACCTCAAACTCCAAACACACGTCATATGACCACCCGAGCACCACGGGCCTAGCTGTTAATATCAGCCAAGGAATTCTCTTTACATTAAAACTTCACCATCCCCCAAAAATCTAAATTGTTGCATTATTATTATTATAGTACGATTTATTATTATTAACAAGTCTATATAATACATATGGGGGTTTGATATTTAGAAATAAGTTAATATCTATATTTATTAAGCAATGATTATTAGAAATGATTTTATATATTAAGCAATGATTTTATTATTAAGAAATGATTTTATACAATAATAAAACTAGTGAAGTATAATAATAATGTCACACTATCGAATTTATAAAAGTAGTGAAGTATTATTATAATAATAATAATGTGATTATCAATATTATAAGTACAGATTATACCAATACTAGTACTGCATAAATATATCAAAAGAAATTGTACATATTACATGTTCATTTTCATAAAAAAAACATAGAATGATTAATACAACCGACGCCTATTTTTTTGGCTCAGGAATCCCTAGCACTCGATAGTGGTTTCGCTTATCGTGGTCGGTTTCAAAGCCACAAATTGCACATTTTCGATGAGTTTTAGATGGAATGATTTTCTCGAGTGCACTCTTGAATCTAGATTGTTTTTTGCGGACCTTTGTTTGAGAAATATTAGGCGGAAAAAACTCTTCTTCTTCTTCCACCTCTGCATCTTCATCGTCATTATCGTATCCCATATCATGATTTGGATCTCCAACTGTGCAATCAATGTCGTCATCTGCCAGTTCAGTAATATTCTCATCCGGATCATACTGGTCAACCAACTCTTTTCCTCGTGCATTCAGTTTATTAAAGAAAAATATAATTTTATACCATTTGAATAAGGTGTTGTTGGTTGTAAATGGCCCGAGGCTGATAACAACTGTCGTGGTCGCTTGTTTGTCGAGGTCGGTGGATTTTCCAACGTGTAATTTTCCTATACCAGACCATGTAATCATCTATTGGGACATAATCAACAACTTTAGTTTGTTGTCCTTCGAGATGATCCATGTATGCCTCCCACATCGAAATATATTCCCCTCTCAAGGCCATGCAATCCTCGACATCAATAAATTTAAACTTTTTCTCCTTCCTAAGGTCACCGTGGTTTTTGGCTGGTGATGGTATGCCTTGCATGAACCCGAACTGTCTCATCACACGATCCGGCATCTGAAATTCCACAATATCAAAGTGGATCAAGGGGACCCCACCAGATCCCAACAACCTGCCTTCAAAATTAAATCCACTGATATCATCATCCCACACTATGTAAGGCCGCCAAACCACATCCCACATAGACTTAATATCTAACTCCCCTCGGTAAAATGACAAATGGTGATGGGGATTCTCACGTCTACCAGGGTAACTGTGGGTTCCAAAATAGGACCATGCTAAAGCCCTAGGTAACCATAAGGATGATTGTGGCCAAGGGTTTGGCTTTCCAATACTTACACGCTCATAAGCCCAAATTTGTAACAACGTAACACAACCATTAATGTATTTAACTCCTTTCCTAGTAGCAGTATATAAAGATCTGTACAAATATGCTAACACTGCCGCGCCCCAAGAGTAAGTTACACAATCTTCAGCGTTGGCAATAAAAGACATATATCGTGGGTGCACACTATTTCTATTCCTATTAGGGAATAATATTGCCCCGCACAACCACAACATGTATGCCTTTGTGTGTCGCCCTACAACATCTTTACTTGCATTCTCGGGACAATTATTAAAATGTTCGTGCAACCACACTAATGAAATTGCACTGCGTTTTTTTGAACTAAAATATTCACCAGCTAATTTATCTCCAAAACAATCCCTAAAATAATTCAAATTGGTGACAGCAAGGGGACCCGTTAAGGGCTTTCCCACCACCGGTAACCCAAAAATAAAGTGAACATTCTCTAACGTGATTGTTATTTCTCCACAGTTTAAATGAAAAGTATTGGTCTCCGGGCGCCATCTCTCGACTAAGGCAGATATCAGACCAAGATCAGTTTGGTGTACAACACCTTGATAACTAAATACTCCAAATCCACATTTATCTAAAAGGATTTTTTGTTCTTTTGTCAAAGCCCACTGATTATATTTCTGATCAGTATATTGACTGGAGCTTAGTTTTCCCCTATCTCTCCCATGATATATGTCATCTGATACATGATCTTGTTGATCATGCAGAACACTTGGATCAATTGGCCCATATTCCCAACTATCCATCTTTTACCTAAAAAATACATCAATTCCGTATTAGTATTAAGCAAAATGACAGTAATAACAATACACACTAACATGCATTAAAAACTGAACAACATGCATGTAATAATAATAATAATGGTAATAAATTAATAAAAAAGTACATAAGCCGGTACAATATTGAGAATTTTAATTTGGGGGGAAGTGAACTGTTTTAAGATATATACAAATTCAAGGCAAATTAAAACAGCTAGGCCCGTGGTGCTCGGGTGGTCATATGACGAGGGATTGATGCTTGAGGTCACGGGTTCGAGTCTGGTTAGCAGTAAAAAAAAATTTCAGTTGTAAGCCGTTATAACCTGTACCGGCCGAACGGTTTTATTAATAATATAATTTTTTTTTTCTTATAAGCCGGTATAGCCTCTACCGGCCGGCAGATTTTATTAATAATATAATAAAAGAAACAAAACAACAAAGGTTTCTGTTGAATCTTTAACTAGTATAATAATATTTGAAAGCCCCTTGTTTTTATTGATTCACATAAGCAAATATAGATCAAATTGATAACTCATCATATCAACAATTTTAAACCCCAATTTGTTCGTGTTAGGTTTGTAATATTCATGAACGCAATCAAATTGCACAAAATTAGCGGAAACGTGTAAAATCAGAGTTTTAAAATTTTACAAACCATAAACCCGGATCACCATTTATGCACAATTATTAATTAAACGAAAAGATAAAGAATAAAATCATACCCTTGAAGATCCGAGCTTCCTCAGGTACAAGTTCACCTCCAATCCTTTTCGCGTTCAACTTGAATCCACCGGGTTTAGTTCTTTCCTTTGATCAACGTTAGCCACTCAAGTGTTTGGCCTCTAGAGGTGATCCACCAAGGAAGGAGAAGAATTCAAGAAGATGGGTATTTGGCAAAACCCTAGTTTTCTATCTCTATAGAAAAGGCGTACTCTCCCAACTATTGGAATTACGTATGTTGTAAAAGTCAACAACTACTCAGCTACACCCATAATAAGACTCCTCTTATTTATAGATGTAGGCAACCCTCCTTAACAATTAAGGAATTGGATTTTATTTAATTAATTAAATTCTTTTAATTAATTAAGCTCCCTAATCTTATTAGGAATAATTAATTAAACTCTTTTAATTAATTTACCTCCTAATCCTATTAGGATATTTGAGAGTACTTTTATTAAATTAATTCCTAAACTCTTTTAGAAATTAAAATAATAATAATTGTAATAATATTAATAAGACTCCTCTTATTAATTTATATTTAATATTTCTAAAATATCAAATAATAAATATTAAGCTATTTAATTTATTCTATCATCATAGATTAAATTAAATATACTTAACATATTATTACGATTATGCCATTAACTTCTTAAATAATTATTCTTCCTTTTATGGTGTGACCCTTTAGGTTCTCCATATTAAACCGGTTGTGAATAAATCAATTAGAACAATTCTAATCTTATTTAAATAAATAAATTAAACTAATAATTTATTTAAATAAATAATATTTATTCTACAATAGGGATAAGCCTCCCTAGCGATCAACGACTTTCCAGATAATATAGATTTCAACATTAATCATAAAAGAACCTTTGAGTAAATAGTTACCGTACAATTCAATCTTTCCACCATACAATGTCCCAATTAAATATAAGACATGGAATTACTGTCAAGTCTTATTTTATTTAATTATATGTATTTCGACTCTTAAATGCACAACTCCAAATAATGCAAATTAGAAACTCCTTTCTAATTTCATTCTGCCTTGGCCAAGGACTACTGAGTTGTCATTTATCGAATTACATAGGACATTTCTCTTCTTTTACTAGAAGTGGTAGATTCTTTATTGATCATACATTATCTCCATGTACAACTTATTATACCCAAGCATACCCTTTGATATACCCTAAGGGTCTTAAGGAATAAGTCAAAGTATAACTCATCATACACAAGATACTATGATGATCTCAAGTCCAAGGATCACTTGTACTACTATCACTACAGGAATTCCTATTGACATGTAAGTAAAACTCCATTAGGTATTCCTTAGCGAGTCACGTTCAGTGAACTTATTCTCTAATAAGCACCTACATACTTGCTTTAGTGTCTCCACACAAATGATCATGAGATCAATCATCCTCATCCAATGAGCAAGCAACGTATGTACCAATCTATCCGGATTCACTAATCCCCAATTTAGTAATCCAACGATTGGGAACTATTTTAGTTTTAAGCTTTCTAAGAATTTAGATCTCATTAGAATGATCATCATCATTATTCTAAAAGCATTGCTTAAAACTATGGGTTTATCACATATTATAAAACAGCATCATGTAGATAATTAAAAGCCTTTAATAAATAAATACTTTTTTTTATTAATAAATGAATAAGATTGTTATAAAGTATATGCTTTATCATCAAACATGATTGGCTTGTGTGCATACTACTTTCAATCTCCCACTTGCACTAAAGCCAATCGTCATGGTATCTCATACTCTTCTTCTCTAAGTGACGATTATCCTGCTGTTAGAAAAGCTTTAGTTAATGGATATGTAATATTGTTCTTGAGAATCCACTATCTCTATAGTGATTTCCCATCTTTCAATGATTCCTATAATCAAATGAAAGTGCCACAACACATGTTTGGATCCAAGATGAGACTTAGGAACTATTCCTAGTTCTGTAATGAACTTTTCATCCAAACAATCAACTTGCAGCTTCATTTATAGCTATTTACTTTGTCTTTATCACTAAACCAACATCTCTTTGTTGTTTGGAACCTTTCCAATTCACTGCACCACCGTTCAAGTTAACCCTTTACCTTAAAATGGATTTTCTGTCGTCTTGGTCTGTCTGAAAAAAACTTGAGTCTGTTAAGCCCTCTAGTTTTAATTCAGGCCCACCATATATTATATCACATTCTTAGTGCTGGTTAAGTACTTTAAGATATTTTTCACTGTCTCACAGTGAACTTCTCCAGAATATGACTGATCAACATCAGGTCGCGTATATTTCATTGCATACATGATTGTCACTCATGCGATCTCTCTTTTAGGAGTCTATGGGGACTATTAAGAGAGATACACTCCATGGCTCATCAACATGAGACAACTCTTGGAGTTTGTCATGCTAAACAACTTTAGCATCAAATGAATATACGTTCCTTGGGTTAAGTCGAGCATCCTTTTAAATCTATCTATATAGATTTGCATCCCCAATTAAGATACTCTTCCCAAATCATTCATGGAGGAATGTTTAGACAACTTTATCTTGATTGATTTTAGCATTGGCATGTCATTCTTTATCCGTATTATATCAACATATAATAATAGAAATTTCACGACACTCCCGCTGACCCTTTTGTACACACTAGGTTCATTCTTGTTTTTGATAAAATCAAACTCTTTTGATTATCATATCAAAATGAATGTTCCATTTTTGAGAAGATTGCTTCAATCCATTTCTCTGAGTGTCTACAACTCTTACCTCATCGTATGTAACTGGATCATCATCTTCTATGATACGTACCTCATCATCATCATCCATGATGAATCCATACCTCCTAGGTATCTTCGGTACTATTCCAGATTTACGATTCGGTTGTGGTACAATAGGTCTATCTATAGGTTCCTCTTATTTGACTTGTAGTGTTTTGTGGTTCTTGAACTTTTCAAGATGTATTATCCTCCCACTAGCCCCTTCAATGATAAACACCTTTATCTTAGAAGGCATCATGTTTCGCAATAAACACCTTTTGCTAAGTAGGATTATAGAACATATACCCTAAACTTACTTTAGGATGTCCCACAAATTTGTACATGTCAAATCTTGTCCCAAGCTTATCCTTTGAAACCTTTTCACATAAGTTGGACAACCCTTTATCTTAACATACTTAAGATTAGGAATCCTCCCTGTCCATAACTTTTATGGAGTCTTGGGGCCGGATTTTGAGATTACCTTTTTCGTAGATTTGCAGCCATTTTTTGGACATGATCCTAGAAGGATACTGGAATATCGGTAAAATCATTATGGACCGCACCATGTCCAACAAGGTACGATTTTTTAATTCAGATACATCAATCAATTATTGCGTATCAGGATGTGTCCATTATGAGAAAACCATTTGAGATGATCTAGAAACTTATTGCACAAGTATTTATTCCTTGATCTAATCAAAGAATCTTAATACTTTGTCAATTTATTTCACTTCTGAATTCTTTGAACCTTTCAAATAATTCACACTTGTATTTCAACAAATACATACATTCAACTCTTTGAATGATCATCTCCTTTTCTTATACTAGTTTGTTCAATTTGCAAAATTATTTTCACGTAAGTCAAGTATACAAAATCCATTAAGTAATATTCCAGTTCTATACAAAACATTATTATTATAAATAGAACAACAATTGTTCTTAATTATAATACCAAAGATTTCATTGTCCAACAATAAAATAGAAATAATGTTTCTAACAAGAACTGGAATACAATAACAACTTATTGACTTAATAGATTTGCCCGTAGGTATTGCTAAACTATAAATTCATATGGCTAATGCAGCAACCTTTGCTTCATTTCCCACACATAAGTTTACTTATATTTGTTTAGCTTTCTACTTCTACTTGGTCCCTTCATAAATCCATATTTATGATAACCAAAGTCGGTATCCAATACCCAAGTAGAACCTTGACTTAAAGAAAAATTTATTTTAAATTATGAACAAATTTATATTTGTAACCGAAACTTCACTAAGTTTCTTTGGTTAGCCTTTGCAAGATGCTTCTCGCAGTTTCTTTCCAGTGTCTAGGCTTATTTCAGTGGAAGCAAACTCCTTTGCTATCCGTATCAGTTTTGTTCTTATTATCCTTTGTTTACACCTTTCTGTTTACCTTCTTTGAATCGTTCTTCTTTTCAGAAGATCCTTTGGCCCCTACCAGTAAGACATGGTCTTTCTTGATTGGAAAGTGACTCTCAACATTTTTCAACATGTTAAGCAAATCAGCGAGGCTGATATCTAGCTCGTTCATATGAAAAATTCACAACAATTATGAAAGGAGTCCGGAAGTGAGTGCAAGATCAAATCTTGGCTCAACTCTCCATCCATGACAAAACCTGTTGTCCTAATTGATTAATCAAATTGATTATGTTAAGGACTTTTATCTGTACCGTAGTGTCATCGGTCATTCTAGATCGGAAGAGCTCCTTAGATATCTGATATCTATCAGTCCTACTTTCCTCACCATCAACTACTTGATGTGCAGGAATATAATAGGAGCATCCATAGTCAAATGTGCATCATCTTGCCACTTTCTAAAAGTAGCAATCTCTTTCTTAGAGGCATTGTCTGCAACCATTGCAGGGATAGGCGTATTAAGGACATAAGATAGCTTTTCAGCGATGAGAACTATTCTCAATTACCTTAACCAATCCGTTTAATTCGGTCCGGTTAATTTAGCATCTAATATGCTACGCAGTGATAGTAATTTAGACATTGTAAAATTCTGTAAATGAATTTGTAATTAACAACATTTTAACATACATTCTTTTATTAATTACCAAAATAATTTAGGTCTTGTTTTAAATTGGTATCCCCACTATTTTCTTCAAACTATATTACCCTCACTTATATAGTTCGGCAAAATCTAAATAAAGATTTGCTAGTGAGAATAAGGATCCCATTTCAAATGTATATAGCCTTGTGTGTGCACAACAAACTATATATAAATAAATAGGTAGACAACTCTTGTCAATTACATCAACTATGTAATTCCTTGTATTTTGCCTCTTAAATCATAATGGTCAAGTGTGTGCACATCCGAACTAAAATGATTTAAGTTAAGTCAGACCCAGCATTTCTATATAAGTGAAGAGAAAACTACAGCCCTTGTGTGTGCACAACAAAGCAGTAATGTTCAATTCCTTATAAACATCATATGTAATAAAAACAACATCTTAAATATTTAATACTCGCCTTGTGTGTGCACAACAAACTCATATTAAATATTCAATACTCTATTGTTTCTATCATGCTAGAAGGCGACGTTCGATATTCCAAATATCTTTGAACGTTACAACTTAATATAAAATATTTGAGGGGTTTGTTATTAATTTGTCTCATCTTGTTTAGCGCGCATGCACATATATATATAAAATACGCGTCATATTAATGAACATGCGAAGCATGTTTGCAAAATATATAATATATATAGTATAAGCATGCACATATAGAATATTATATTCTACATGGATTGATTATGGACTTTTATTCTAGTTTGGTTCACTAGAGCCACCAAGTGAACCAAAAGGTCAAACCCTAGGGGTGCAAGAATTAATATTTAAATATAACTATTACATTTAAACCCGGGCTCCATTACAAACGGGTTTTCACGCGCTCCTTGTTCCTTGATCTCCAATTCTTCAAAATTAATTCTAACTATTCCTATTACAAAACTATTTAAAAATAAATAGAAACCTTGATCAGCAGTCAAGGGGAAATACATAGGAGGGAGATAGAATTTACATTAAAATTTTTTTAGAGAAGACGAGGTACGCAGACCCCATTTTAATAAAACCCATACATTCATGCATCCAACTAAAATAAAATCCAATCACATTGGTCAATAATCCATAATCAATCCCATTTATTATCATACACATCACCATATGCATCAATAAATAACATTCATCTCATGAATAATAAACATTTAATATATATATATATGGATATCATTTAATGGGCAAATTTAGTTAGTATAAAATCTATTTTTGAATCAAAATAAACTCCTTTATTTTAATCCAAATTTAAATCAAAATAAAACTATTTTATTTTAATTTATCCAATTTTGAATAAAATAAACTATTTTATTTTAATCAAAATCTTTAATCAAAATAAACTCCTTTATTTTAATTAATTATGGAATCCAATTCCATGTAAAAAAAAATAATTCCTTTATCAAAGGAAACACGGATTAATTTCCTATTCACAAATAAACTCTTTTATTTTGAATAATATGAAATCCAATTTCATATCTAAATAAACTCCTTTATTTAAGGAAATATGGATTCACTTTCCTATTCATAAATAAACTCTTTTATTTTGAATAATATGAAATCTTATTTCATATCTAAATAAACTCCTTTATTTAAGGAAAAATAGAATCCAATTTCAACTCCAATTAGTTATCATGGAATCCAATTCCAACTCTAATTAGTTAGCATGAAATTCTAATTTTAAAATTAAAATAAACTTTTTATTTTAATTATAAAATAATTAAGAATATATTAATATATACCATATATATAAATAATATATATTCAACCGAAAAAACTTGCCCACGTTAATCATAAACATGTGATGGCATTCAAATGATTACCGAAGACTAAGCCTTGAAATACATCTGGAACATGATTATTTAGTTAAGAATATATATATACATATATATTAAGTAACCTTGCTCCAGGGAAAAAAAAAAAAACTTAACCACGTGGGATCAAACATCCTTTTCAGCAGTCCGCAGTATAAAAGATTTCGGAATTGATTACCGTGCATTTTTATTTTTATTTCTTTAATAAATTTTATATAACAAAATTATGCCCAATTAAATTGTTCTAAACACATATCAATATACATATCAAATTTGAACAATTAATAATTCGCATAAAAGTTTGGCTCTGATACCACTGTTAGGTTTGTAATATTCATGAACGCAATCAAATTGCACAAAATTAGCGGAAACGTGTAAAATCAGAGTTTTAAAATTTTACATACCATAAACCCGGATCACCCTTTCTGCACAATTATTAATTAAACGAAAAGATAAAGAATAAAATCATACCCTTGAAGATCCGAGCTTCCTCAGGTACAAGTTCACCTCCAATCCTTTTCGCGTTCAACTTGAATCCACCGGGTTTGGTTCTTTCCTTTGATCAACGTTAGCCACTCAAGTGTTTGGCCTCTAGAGGTGATCCACCAAGGAAGGAGAAGAATTCAAGAAGATGGGTATTTGGGAAAACCCTAGTTTTCTATCTCTATAAAAAAGGCGTACTCTCCCAACTATTGGAATTACGTATGTTGTAAAAGTCAACAACTACTCAGCTACACCCATAATAAGACTCCTCTTATTTATAGATGTAGGCAACCCTCCTTAACAATTAAGGAATTGGATTTTATTTAATTAATTAAATTCTTTTAATTAATTAAGCTCCCTAATCTTATTAGGAATAATTAATTAAACTCTTTTAATTAATTTGCCTCCTAATCCTATTAGGATATTTGAGAGTACTTTTATTAAATTAATTCCTAAACTCTTTTAGAAATTAAAATAATAATAATTGTAATAATATTAATAAGACTCCTCTTATTAATTTATATTTAATATTTCTAAAATATTAAATAATAAATATTAAGTTATTTAATTTATTCTATCATCATAGATTAAATTAAATATACTTAACATATTATTACGATTATGCCATTAACTTCTTAAATAATTATTCTTCCTTTTATGGTGTGACCCTTTAGGTTCTCCATATTAAACCGGTTGTGAATAAATCAATTAGAACAATTCTAATCTTATTTAAATAAATAAATTAAACTAATAATGTATTTAAATAAATAATATTTATTCTACAATAGGGATAAGCCTCCCTAGCGATCAACGACTTTCCAGATAATATAGATTTCAACATTAATCATAAAAGAACCTTTGAGTAAATAGTTACCGTACAATTCAATCTTTCCACCATACAATGTCCCAATTAAATATAAGACATGAAATTACTGTCAAGTCTTATTTTATTTAATTATATGTATTTCGACTCTTAAATGCACAACTCCAAATAATGCAAATTAGAAACTCCTTTCTAATTTCATTCTGCCTTGGCCAAGGACTACTGAGTTGTCATTTATCGAATCACATAGGACATTTCTCTTCTTTTACTAGAAGTGGTAGATTCTTTATTGATCATACATTATCTCCATGTACAACTTATTATACCCAAACATACCCTTTGATATACCCTAAGGGTCTTAAGGAATAAGTCAAAGTATAACTCATCATACACAAGATACTATGATGATCTCAAGTCCAAGGATCACTTGTACTACTATCACTACAGGAATTCCTATTGACATGTAAGTAAAACTCCATTAGGTATTCCTTAGCGAGTCACGTTCAGTGAACTTATTCTCTAATAAGCACCTACATACTTGCTTTAGTGTCTCCACACAAATGATCATGAGATCAATCATCCTCATCCAATGAGCAAGCAACGTATGTACCAATCTATCCGGATTCACTAATCCCCAATTTAGTAATCCAACGATTGGGAACTATTTTAGTTTTAAGCTTTCTAAGAATTTAGATCTCATTAGAATGATCATCATCATTATTCTAAAAGCATTGCTTAAAACTATGGGTTTATCACATATTATAAAACAGCATCATGTAGATAATTAAAAGCCTTTAATAAATAAATACTTTTTTTTTATTAATAAATGAATAAGATTGTTATAAAGTATATGCTTTATCATCAAACATGATTGGCTTGTGTGCATACTACTTTCAGTTCGTGCACATACATAATATTATAATATATAAAAATATATTCTTATTTTTGTAAAAATATGTCCAATTCGTCTAATTAATATATTAAAAATAAAATTACTTTTTAATAAAATATAAAGTGATCAGTATAAATCTTGCATTATTTTGTTGTTATTATACGAAATAAATACATGCATGGTATTATATACCCTTTAATTCAGTAATAACATGCAGTGATAAAAATCATCAACAGAAATTATAAAAAACTGAACAAATAACAATAAATAAAAACTTACTTGTTGAAGTTTTTTACTCCTCTCTTCCGAAATACTCCCTTTCTACTCTCTGTTATTTTTATTTTATCTAGCTTGGCAAGTGAACTTTAGTTTAACAATATGTGTTCTCAATAGACGTTTAAATAAGCTCATGCAAATGTCCGGTACATGAATTAATTTAGGACCAAATTCAAAGAAATGTCTCAGCTTTTTAGCTTACCGAGCTTGCAGGTTTTCTTTCCCGAGGCGATGTGGCAGAAAAGTGGTCAAAAAAATATGGCAGTGCATTTCCCGAGGCGATGTGAGTGTTCGGCCGGTACAGGTTTGACCGGCTGGATATAAAAATAATACTCAAAATTCGTTCGGCCGGTAGTGGCTATAACGGCTGGAAAAATAAAAAAAATATATATTATTAATAAAAATGGTTCGACCGGTAGAGGCTGTACCGGCCGGTAGTGGCTATATATTTTTGCTGTTAGCTAGACTCGAACACGCGACCTCAAGCTCCAAACATTCGTCATATGACCACCCGAGCACCACGGCCTAGCTGTCATATCTTACCTTGGATTTGGATATATCTTAAAACATTCCATCTCCCCCCAAATTAAATTTTTCAATATTTTATTATTATTATTCGATTATTATTATTATTCTATTATTATTACGAATTGAGTATAAAGCCGTTCCATATTCTATCGGCTTATGTACTTTTAATTATTTTATTATCATTATTATTATTATAAACACTGTCTGGTGAATGAGTAGTCAAACATAATAATACAACACTATGAGAATAGAAAAAAGCTGACATTGATTTGTTGGGAATAGTACATTAGGTTGACTTCTTGAGCATTAACCGCGACAAGATGTACAGGCTGGTCTTTTTACCTTTAAATATTGTCTAGGAAGTCTTCTTATCCTTCCATAGAATTTTTTCTCTGATATTATTTTCTCTTTTCTCCTCTACTCATAATTTGTTTCATCTAGTTGCCCACTTTCACTTCAGAAAAAAGTTGAAGTTCTGATCGAGCAAAATTCATCACTATTATTCACAAGTAAGTTTTTAAAAATGTCATATAATACATCTGAATTTGTTAGTGAAGTTGAAAGTAATAAATCTGATATTGTTCCATACGTTGGTCAATTATTTTGTACGTTGGAAGATGTTGAATATTTTTATAGATCATATGCTCGCAAAAATGGATTCGAGATTAGAATTGCAACTAGTCATAAACATGCTAATACGAATGATATCAGATCTAGGCAGTATGTATGTAAGAAAGCCGGTACACCAATTGTTGGGAAGAGTTTACCTGATGATGAAGATAGTAGTAATAAAATAACTAGACAAAGAGACTCTATAGGACGAACAATGTGCAAAGCTAGAATATATGTTGTCCACAATAAGAAAGAAGACAATTGGCGTATATCTACTGTAGAATTAGAGCACAATCATCACTTAGTGACCCCCACTAAAGTAGATTTGATCGAGACTCACAGAAATATTACTCCTGTTGCAAGAAATTTAATTGACACTTTAAATAAGTCGGTATTGGTCCTAGTAAGATGATGAATGTTTTGAGCACAATGGGAGGTGGGTTGCAAAATGTTCCTTTTTCTACTGCTAATGTTGAGAATGTGGTGCGAGATTTAAGGCGTGATTCTGCAGATGAAAATGATGCACAAGCTGCTGTCAATCATTTGAACAAACTTGCATCCGGATGTGCCAGCAGATTTTTTTTTCGAGTGAAATCTGGTGAAAACAACCGCATAGCTTGTATTTTGTGGGTTGACGCCCGATCAAGGTTTATGTATCAACAGTTCGGAGGCGTTGTGACATTTGATAGTACATACCGGACAAATAAGTATGGCATGCCGTTTGTTCCATTTGCCGGGGTCAACCACCATTATCAGTCTATATTGTTTGGATTTGCACTGTTACGAGACGAAACAGAGGATACTTTCGTTTGAGTTTTACAGACATGGCTTGAAGCCATGGACTACAAGGCACCTACAACCATCATCACTGATCAAGACAGAGTCATGAGTAATGCTATTGCTACGGTACTTCCAACTAGTCATCATTTATTGTGTTCTTGGCATATTAGCAATAAATTTCCTGAAAAATTGCATCATGTTTATTATGCGCACCCATCGTTCAAAAATGATTTTAACAACTGTGTGTATAACTCATTGTCCATCGAGGAATTTGAAGAGCGTTGGCATATTCTGATAAGTTCCTATGAATTGTATACTAATGAATGGCTTGGAAGTTTGTATGATGTACGACAGAAATGGATTCCAGCATATACAAAGAGATATTTTGCCGCAGGAATGACTACCACTGGAAGAAGCGAGAGCATGAATGCCTTTTTTGATGAGTATGTTAATGCATCAACAGGTATGCTATGTTTTGTACTGCAGAGTCAAAAGGCTGTAGAAAGACAGTTTATCAGGGAGAGGAAGGCCGACTACATAACAAAACATCGTAAAAGGATTATGGTACTCGGTTCATCTTTAGAAGTTCATGCTGCACAAGTGTACACAAAAGAGATGTTTAGACGTTTCCAACGTCAATTCGTCGATTCCATGAAATACAATGTTCATAAACTTAGTGAGATGTGTGACACTGATACTAAGGTTTATGCAGTGTATAATGCAGATGCAACTGAAAGTGGTGGAAGATATAAAGAAGTTGTCAACAATCGACAACTTGGATCGGTGACATGTAACTGCCAAATGTTTTCTCACTCTGGTGAATTATGCAGGCACATCTTGAGATATTTCATAGCAAAGAGTATTTCACAAATACCGACCGACATGATCCTTCATCGGTGGACAAGAGACGCGAACAAAAGCAATGGTGAAGACTTACTCTTTAACTCCACACCTGCTGACTTCGAACAAAATCAAGCAATGCGCTACAATCATTTGATGGATGATTACCAGGAGTTAGCGAGCAAAGCGGCTTGCTCAGTCCGAGGTTACAAAACTGTTCTTAAACTGAATGCACGAGGAAAAGAGTTGGTTGACCAGTATGATCCGGATGAGAATATTACTGAACTGGCAGATGACGACATTGATTGCACAGTTGGAGATCCAAATCATGATATGGGATACGATAATGACGATGAAGATGCAGAGGTGGAAGAAGAAGAAGAGTTTTTGCCGCCTAATATTTCTCAAACAAAGGGCCGCAAAAAACAATCTAGATTCAAGAGTGCACTCGAGAAAATCATTCCATCTAAAACTCATCGAAAATGTGCAATTTGTGGCTTTGAAACCGACCACGATAAGCGAAACCACTATCGAGTGCTAGGGATTCCTGAGCCAAAAAAATAGGCGTCGGTTGTATTAATCATTCTATGTTTTTTTTATGAAAATGAACATGTAATATGTACTATTTCTTTTGATATATTTATGCAGTACTAGTATTGGTATAATCTGTACTTATAATATTGATAATCACATTATTATTATTATAATAATACTTCACTACTTTTATAAATTCGATAGTGTGACATTATTATTATACTTCACTAGTTTTATTATTGTATAAAATCATTTCTAATAATCATTGCTTAATAAATATAGATATTAACTTATTTCTAAATATCAAACCCCCATATGTATTATATAGACTTGTTAATAATAATAAATCGTACTATAATAATAATAATGCAACAATTTAGATTTTTGGGGGATGGTGAAGTTTTAATGTAAAGAGAATTCCTTGGCTGATATTAACAGCTAGGCCCGTGGTGCTCGGGTGGTCATATGACGTGTGTTTGAAGTTTGAGGTTGCGAGTTCGAGTCTGTTTAGCAGCGAGTTGCTTGAATAACATAATTTTTTTTATTTTTTAATACCAGCCGTGACAAGCTATACCGGCCGGATTTTTTTTTTAATTTTTTAATACCAGCCGTATGAGCCTGTACCGGCTGGGAAAGAAAAAAAAATTTAAAAAAAGGTACCAGCCGTATGAGCCTGTACCGGTTTGGGGGATGGTAAAGTTTTAATGTAAAGACAATTCCTTGGCTGATATTGACAGCTAGGCCCGTGGTGCTCGGGTGGTCATATGACGTGTGTTTGGAGTTTGAGGTTGCGAGTTCGAGTCTGTTTAGCAGCGAGTTGCTTGAATAACATAATTTTTTTTATTTTTTTAATACCAGCCGTATGAGCTTCTTACGGCCGGGAAAGAAAAAAAAAATTTAAAAAAAAGGTACCAGCCGTATGAGCCTGTACCGGCCGGAAAAAAAAATGTACCACTTCAAACTTTATTACGGCTGTTAAAAAAAAAAAAAAAATACAAACCGGGACAAGCTCATCCGGCCGGAAAAATAAAAAAAAAATGTACCACTTCAAACTCTTACGGCTGTTAGAAAAAAAAAAATTCTACCGGCCAGTACAGGCTCATACGGCTGTAAAAAAAATAAAATAAAAAGTTTTATATTGTTTGTTGCTTTTTTATTTTGTCCTTGGTTTTTTTTTTTTTACAGCCGTATGAGCTTGTCCCGGTTGGATATTATTTAATATTAAAAATTCAATTTATTGGTATAAACTGACAACATGTTGACTATGGTGGGGTCCTCATATTAAAATAAAAACCGGTACAAGTTCTTACGGCTTGGTAAATTTATGTTTCATCTCAGCCTTCCAATAAGTTTATCAACGGTACAAAAAGGGGTTGTTGCACAGTTCTCATGGCAACCGGTTGCTATGGAAGGGCTCATATATATGTATATATATATGTGTGTGTGTGTGTGTGTGTATGTGTGACTGAAATTTAACATTTTATAAATGAGAGAGAATGAGATAAATATATGATAAATGATATTATAGACAATTAATATTATATTTAATGTTATACAATTATTTTTTTAATTCTTATGCACAACCCTAAAACCGTGGAGTATACAAATTAAGATAACTGTGTGACCTAATAATTATGTTGAACCACTTCCTTACCTAGGTTAATCTATTAAGTTGGTTTATGTGAAATATCCAACAAAAAAAGTTTTCTCAAATAAAAAGAAAAAGAATTTCAAAGATAGAAACAAATGGTTGGAAGTAGATATATACACAAATTCATAGACGATGATCATGCAATATTCAAGACAACCATGTAAAAGAAATTCATCGTTTGCTTGAAAAAAAATGGGCATACTTATTACATATGTTATGAACCAACCTTGATTGGTGAGGATAGTGCATACTTATTATACTCCCTCTGTCCCATAATAAAAGTCTTTATTACTATTTTGGGTAGTTTCATGTTAAATGTCTATTTTCTTTTAATAATCAAACTTTTACACATATTTTCCTATTATACCCGTAGCATTAAATATCTCATACTTTTCTTATTCTAATTCTCTCTTCATATTTAATAATATTATTATGGACAATTTTGTCATTTTATTCATCTTCTTAATATGCGTGAAAAGTCCACTGGAATTTTTATCCTGCGACGGAGGAAGTATATGTTATGAACTTGCCTATTATTTTTCATAAAAACTTATATAATATAACATGTGGGTGGTGGATTTTGCTTATTTAATACTTCAAAAAATCAACCCATCACACTCTTGGATACCATAATTAATTATTAAAAAAGTGTTAAGAGATTTAATTAGTTCTCATCGAAGGTTACCAATCATCCTGTAATACTTTTAGAATATTTACGAGCATAATTTCATATGGATAAATATTGAACACTATGATACAAAATCATATATAAATGTAAGATGATTTTAAATAAGGAAGTATTATTTTCACATGTGTTTTTAATATTTTCATATGATTCTTTCTCACGTGAAGGTGGAATCCACTGTATGCTCATGTGAAGTATGTAAAAATATCAAAAATACATATGAAAATATCAGTTCCCTTCTAAATAATATCAATTAATGTAGTTAAATGAACACATTGTGTGACTAAAATGTTTAGTGAATAACAACCTAAAATAGCTTTCTTACAAAATGTGTATACTGTGACATTATTTTAACTAAATCTCAATTAATTTTAACTACATTTGGGGGTTTAAAGAATCTCAATCTATCATATTCACATCTCTGGATCAAAGTATTTTGTGCTAACTATGCAAAGCCACTCATTTCCTTCTGCATACTATATCAATCTACATTCTAAATAACTTAGTTCCAAACTCCTTTGTCACAATCTAAGAATGCCAAATTTAAATTATTATTTTTTTTAAATCCACTTTTTTGTGTTTTTTTCCTTTCAATCGTCAAGTGAGAAAAATCACAAGACTTATTTTTTTTTTAAATCTAATGTTTGAATATGTTGTCATCTCTCAAACCTTACTGCATTTTTTCTCCAGGGCTCCATTCCCAAAATGGAATCCATTTTCCCATCCAATGGTTTCCCCTTCAACTCCACAAAATTAATGGATATATATATATATATATATATGGTGAATTATCTTGTTAGGTATGTGAATTGAGGAACAACTGTCTGTTAGGCCTAACATTGACACAATTGTGTTGATATCAGGTTTAACAATCACATACTTTCAACTGACAAGGTCAGCAACCAACAAAAATTTTCCTTTCCAAGACAATAGACATTTTATGAAATTGCAACCTCTTGACCCCCCCCCCCCCCCACCCACCCACCCACCCACCAATTTTTTGGTGCTCAAATAATGCTAATTAGAAATCATAGTTAGGTACAGAATCGCTGGCTTGTCCCAAAATACTTTACAGGAGTACTTTACAACCTGTTTGTGAAGAACCACCACCACAGATTCAGATTTTTCCTAAATACCAGCACATATATAGCTTGTATTCAAATCAATTTGCATGTACGCTCTCCATTTGAAAATTAAATATACATTTCTATTTTTAGACTATAAAGTGACCGTAAAATTTCTAACATGTCATTACTTTTATTCTTGGTTAATCGAGTATTATCATGTCATTACGACTACATTTTTAGCTAATGATAAGAATAAGTTTGTGTAATTAAAGTTTTCCTTAAATGTTTTTTCCTCCATTTCCTTAAAAATGAAATTGTTTTACAAATGTATCTCTCATTTTTGCATTGTATTGCACTGGTTTTTAGTTGTACCCCAGATCCCCCTCCATCCAATCTGAAGCAAAACCTTCCTGTCTTGAATTTGTCTTTTCATTTCTTTAGACTAATTTCAAGGGATCAACTACACAAACACCTTCCTTCAAAGTCTGATCCCCAAATGAATTTTTCAGTATGTTTTATTACATGACCAATCATTAGGGATGTAGTCAAGATTAATGTGGTTGATTTGGGACATCTATGATTTTCAAGCTCAAAGGTTGTGCAGTAAAAGAAAAAAAAGAAAAACAGAGACCAACTTCCATTGCTTAAGAGACTAGTCTTAGATACAGTTACAGGGATCTATACTGGTTTATTACTCCTCCTGACCTACAAAAAGAGTCCATGTAGTTTAGAAATGGTGGCATGTTAGTAAACTTAATGAGATTATGTCATTTTATACCATTGTCAACAATAGTACAAAATAACAGAATGAGACTCTATTTGCAGGACGAGTATTATATTGTTAAATTGATTTCAACAGAAGCAAATGGCCATAAACCCACATATAGAACACAAGTCTGTGAAACTAATAGTTCTTAATCTTTTAAGTAAAAACAAACCACCATGAAAAACTTCTATACATGGTAGCCAGGTCTAAAATCTTTCTGTCCAGGCTAAGCCTTGCGCTCACCTGGAGAAACAGGTTGAGCTTTGATATCCGGTGACTGTTTATTGGATATCGAGATCAGCTTAGACCTGTAGTTTTTGGCTCCGTCACCATTTATACCTTCACCCACAAAGTCACTGCTGAGTTTGTTTGGCAATAGACTTGGGGAATGATCGTTGTCTGGTACAGAAAAAGAGATGGCAATGAGCGACTCTCGAGTCAACTCCTCAGACGTCTCGTTTCCAAATTCTTTCTTATCCATAAAATGAGAAGTGCTCCTGCAAATATGCAAGTATCAATTTTGAGAGTATAACCACATAAAGATACAACCAGATCATGGGTAAGATTTTATTTTATTTTATTTAAAAACCCATCCTTAGAGCATCAGTTTTGTTCAGTATCAGGACATTATGCATACTTTTTTACGCTAGCCAAGTTGCTCAAAGTCTTTCAATTACAATTTTCTAGGATGGGTAAGATTATGCATACTTTTTTTCAAGAGTGCATTAAATCTAGGCTCAAATTTCCTAGAACGGCACCTACTTTCATGTTGAAAAATCCTGTGTTTCCAAGAATAAATTTAGTTTTGGAGGCACCTAGCTAATGATGTAGTCTACATCACAAAGCTCCAAACAGAAGAAAAGGAGAATGGTTTGATTTTGCATCACCCAAATGGAAAGGAACTTTCACGTACAACCACAACAAGATCTGAGCAGAAGTATGTCCAATATGTAAGCAGACTGTCCAGAACAAAACCATGACAAATGAAGCACACAACAAATCATCACAACTAATCATGTTCTTCTATATATAGAAATATGAATTCAATCCTTTGAGTACCTTTCATCTCCATATTCTTAACAGTAATCATTAGCCTACCAACGTTTTACCACAAAATAAAAGACATTTTGAGTCAAAACTCTGTAAGCTTGCAAGTGAAAAGGATGCTCCCCTTGTTGGTAAGGAAAAGAGGAAAACAAGTGAAATTGGAAAGTTACTCTTCCTCAGGGCCATAGGGCCATAAAGCCTTTCCTTCCAAAAGCTGGTGGAGAAAAGGAAGAAGCTAGACATGTCCTCGATTGGCATAATTTATTACTTTCAAATTTGTCAAATTGTACAACATTGAAATTTTAGTCAAGACCAATAGCTATATATTGGGTTCGTCCCCTCCCTTTATCAAACAATGTAAAAGGGATATCCCTTCCCCTTGCTCAATTTTCATGAGGACACGAGCACTAGTGAAACCCTAGCATATTTAAGCAATGAAAAATCTGAAGATAAGTGAAACAAGATAAATGAAATCCCCAAAACTCAAAGAAAAAACCATCACATTTATGTTGTAAGAATCATCAAAGAGATTGTGAAATATTTACAAGGATCAAGTGATCTTAGTCTATATCATCTCCCAACAAGGCTTAGACACTTATAATGGTTATAAACATGGAAATAAAATGCCAACTATTATGATTTTCTTCTTAAAATATCTACATAAACATATCCATATGCATTTGTATGTGTGCTTACATAAATGTGTCAGTAAACATAACTCTGAAGGAATAAGATACGCAGAACGATAACTATACAGTAACCATCCAAAGCATTTGACAAGCATCAGTTGAATACACCAGCGTGAGCTGCATGATCCACTTCATCGATTAGCAAAAAGAACTTGAGTAAATAATTAAACAATGATTTATAAACAACAAATAAGCACGACTACAAGAGGACACCACCACCGCTACCTTCATAACAATAGCTTAATTTTTCTACTTAAAGCTTGTACCGTTAACTCTCCTAAAAGTAGAACTAAAGCAAGCCGCCTATCTTACTACCTCAAGGTTAAGAGTGTAAACGAGTCGAACCGGAGCAAACAGAGAGCTACTCGAATTCGACTCGAAATGAAAAAATTGTACTCGAATTCGGCTCGAATTCGAATTATATTTGAAAATCCTACTCAGATTCGACTCGACTCGAATATTTATTACTCGAATTCGATCCGAGTGGACTCGAATATTTATTCAAACTACTCGCGAGCTTCAAATTCAAGCTCGAATTCGAATCTCCACATAATAACTAGTTTTATAATAAATATAATTATAAATTAAATTTGTTATTTTACTTTAAAATGAGAAAATATATTTATTATTACACTTTACAAATATAAAATCACAATTAAAATTAAAAACAAAACAAAATAATAACTAATTATCCTAATTTGATTTAAATTTGTATATATCATAAGAGAATGTATCGAACATCTAATCGAATATGTATTAACCGAGTATGTATCGAATCACAATAAAAAATTGGAGTAGTTTGAATCTTAAACGAGTCGAGTATAACCTGGCTCAGATTCTATTCATATTTTTATTTGAACTATTTTTAATGCTCAGATTTGGATCATATTATTAACGAATCCGAGTGTCGCTCGTATTTTTTCGAGTCGAGCCCGAACTGTGTATTGGCTCGTTTACTGCCTTACTCAAGGCCTATGACGACAATGACAGTAATACAGTCATTAAAGGAGTAAGTTAACATAACACACCCAAATACACTCGCTCTATTCCAAAATTAGAGATACATTTTTTTTTAGAACTATAAATGACATGATCTTCCTAATTTGTTGTTACTATCATTTCTAACATTACAACTACACCACTACTATAAAATTTGTTAGATAGTATAAAGAGAATATTTGGAAAAAATAAAATTATTCTTAAAGTCGCCCTTTTATAAATCTCTCTAATTTTGGAACCAATGGAGTATATTCTAACTATCAATCTGAACTTGAATAAGAAATTTTTAAAAACCAAAGACCCCATAAAAGCCAAGTATAAAATATCCCTTACTGCTATAATATCATGGCAAACTTTAAGCCCCAACCCCACCAAAAAGACTTCAACTTGATTTCCAAACAAAACTTATCTTACCCTTTTAAGACCCAAAACAAATTAATATGCAAGTCAAAATTACGGATTTGGCTCCCCTACATTACGCGTTTCCTCTAATTCCACCTAATACACCAAGATTTTAATAATTTTGTTAGTAATAATCAAAATATGTTAATAGATACTTGATGATATTTAGATCAATCTTACAAAAATTAGAATCATAAAAAATATTCTCACCATTAAAAGTCACATAATTTTCATCTATTGAAATTTTAATTAAAAATCCTCATGTTCATCAAATGATGAAAAAGTGTCATATTACTTTCATTTTTGAAACAATTATGCTATTCAATATAACAAATTAGTTGACCGGTATCGATTTCAATTATACTATTTACAACTATAAAAATATGGTTTATTGGATGAAATTGAAGGGTTGGTGTAATAGAGGGGATCCAAATCCCAAAATTCCAGAGTTCTTTATCACAAATACCCACATAAAAATTAAGTAAACTACATTGAATCGAAGGCAAGTCACCAAAAGGACTTCAACTTGACTTCCAAACTAAACTTAACTTGCCCAATTAAAGCCCTAACCAAATTACTATGCAATTCAAAATTTCAGAGTTTTCTATCACAAATACCCACATCATTATTAAGGAAATTACAGTGAACCAAAGGCAAGTCACCAAAAAGACTTCAACTTGACTTCCAAATAAAACTTATCTTACCCTTTCGAACCCCAAAACAAATTAATAAGCAATTCAAAATTCCAGTTCTCTATCACAAAAATACCCACAATAAAATTAAACAAATTACTGTGAGTCAAAGGCAAGTCACTAAAAAGACTCCAACTTTACTCCCAAACAAAACCAATCTTACCCTATTAAAACCCAAAACAAATTAACATCCAGTTCAAAACTCCAGAGTTCATTATCACAAATACCCACATCAAAATTAAGAAAATTACAGCGATTCAAAGGCAAGTCAAAAAGTAGTCAACCCAACAAGCTAAAGAATCAATCAAAAGTCAAAATCCTCAGATTCTGTTCAAGAACAAAGTTTCTTTGTATATAAGTCTTAAGTTAGAGAGAAAGAGATAGAGATTTCCAGAGAGACAAAAGAAAGGGTGGCTACCTTTTTGTAGAGCTTGACGTAGAAGAGGTTCAACGTCTTCAAAGTTCAATCCTTTCCATATGTGTGTATACTTGATTGGTCCAATGGGCTACGTTAACATTTTTAAATTTAGTGGGTAACGCGCCGCGCGCGTGCCGTTAAGCATAGCCTTATCCAACATTTTCATGTTTTTTTTTGGACTTGTGAGGACTTGTCTATATTTATTTTTTTTCCTCCCATATTAATTAGAGTTACATTAATATTTAATACTGCATTTTTAAGTTTTAAAATGAATGAACAAGAAAATAAAAATGAATTAAAATATTTTATTGTGCATTATACCAGACACTATTTTGTGAAGTGGTTAGAAGAAAAAATTGAATCTCATTACAAACGTATACATAGAATCTTGTAAAAATGTTAAAAAATCGGTTGCAAATGGATTTTCAAGAAAAGTAATAGAATTAAAAGAGTAAAATCGCTCACATACACTTACGTACACATTGATATAACTTACATAATTTGCTCTGTACGTAGGTCATACCAATATACATGTCAGTATAGCAGTTTTTATGTGATAGTATATTTATTAGAATTAAAATTCAAATGAAATAAGAATTTGATGGAATTTGACTTTCATGAAATTTTTCCCTCCATTTTCACTTCTTGCAACAATAAAATTAACTCAATTGTCCCGAAGATGGATCCTATAAACTTAACTTCCAGTCATTCTTGAAATAAATTTTCATTTAAAATAAGAAGAAAAAAAAAGCACAAAACAAATAAAGAAAAATCTTCTTCATCTCATTGGGTTAAATACAAAAGAGCTGAGGAAAAACATGTAAAAAATAAAACTGTAACAGCAGTTTATTTTGTCTCCTCCCTCCCCACCCTGCACTTCGCATTCACGTGCCCATCATCAACTTATCATGCGATTCTCTCTCTCTCTCTCCACTGTATATTGGTTGCTCCCTATTTCTCCCAAGTCAATCAGCTCACTCCCATTGACCCTAAAATCTATCAAATCCCTTCCGATTCAAAATACCCACTTAAAATCAGCAAAAGTAAAAAAATACCCACATAGGGTTTTACTTGTATATATAGAGTGAGAGATTTGTGTGTGGGTTTGTTCTTGTCTATGTAGAATTCAAACATGGGCTGTTTTCAGTCCAAAACCGCCAATGTTCAGTCTCCAGACCAAGAGCTCGAACCCAAACCAGATCTGGGTATTCTTTTATTTCCTTTATTTCATACTAATGTATTATATACTCTTTGATTGTATGCTTATATAGTTGTATATGTATTGATTACACTTAGATAATTGGATGATAATTGTTAATGAGATAATAAGAGATGAATTTATACATAACTACTACTATGTTCTTTTTTGGGTTTTAGTTTACTTGATGCAATGTTAAATGCCCATTAAGCTAATGGAGTTCAATTTTTAGAAGGGTATATATCTATTATTTAGTATCAGTGCATGTGGGTGTATTTTGAATTTGTTTTTGGGATATTGATTGAATTTAATGCTGTTGGAAGAAAATGGAGACCAACTGGATCAAGATCAAGTACCTGCATTTAAAGAATTTGCTCTTACAGAGCTCCGGACCGCAACAAATGGGTTCAGTAGTGATTTGATAGTGTCAGAAAGTGGGGAGAAAGCTCCCAATGTTGTATATAGAGGCAGGCTTCGAAGCAATCGGGTTGTCGCCATTAAGCGCTTTTCAAAGCAGTCCTGGCCTGATCCTCAACAGTTTGTGGTAAAAAAAGTTTCTTTTCCTCGTTAGGGTTGTTTGTTAATTCTGTAGTTTTATATCTTGCTGATAGTTCTTGCACTTTTTGGCCTATTAAAAAAATACTTTTTATAAATACTTTCTGTTTAACGTTTTTTATTGCTTTTCGATTTTGTTTTTTCTTTGCTTCTTAATCATGCATGATTATTAGTTTGGTGTCTTTCGAATTTCCAGGGAGACTTATGACTATTTTGATAAATTAATTAGTGGCAAGTATATAATTCCTAATGATATTCTTTGCAGACGGAAGCTTCTGGAGTTGGCAAGGTTCGACATAGTAGATTGGTTAATCTGATTGGATGTTGCGCCGAGGGAGATGAGCGTCTATTGGTGGCAGAATACATGCCCAATGATACACTCTCAAAGCATCTTTTTCACTGTATGATCTTTCATCTTTTTTCGTATTCATCAATCTCTAAGCTTACCTTGATAAAAATGTTCACTTCTAGTTAAAGTTCTTCTAGTTCTATATACTTGAATAGATTATAGTAAACTTTCCTGCATTTTAAGAACTATAAGAGCATCCCTTAGAATACCAAAAGTTACTATGATCGCCCCTTATTTTGATGTTAGGAGTAGGTTCCTCCTTTTATGATCACTGTTAGCAACCTTACTAGAATATATTCATGGCAGCTTTTATTTAAGAACCAATCTTATGACTTCCCTCATTTGTGAACTATTGCAAAAATATCACAAATCTTAGTTGACTCATCGAGCTAACAATCATCACTGTGATGAGCTTGTTGGTATGCCAATGGTAGGTACTGTCATGTTATATAGGTTGTGTTGGTGGTCAATGAAACTTTGGTGGTGGCTTCAAGGATCTGGGTAAGGTAAACAGATGAAGCAGGTCAAATAACAGATAAAGTGAAAAGAAGAATTCAAATTCAGAAAATTTGCAAGTTAAGGGTATTTTAGTATTCTAATAATATATTCTTCTTTTATTTAAAAATTATTATATTTAGTATTCATGGGAAATTAATGTTGTTTACTTGGTAGCTTGTGCATTGGAGGTATGTGTAAGTGTAACCTTTTAAACTATCGGGGCTGTAGATGTAATTTTCCCCAAAAAAATGGGTAGCTCCGTGATTACCCTTTACATTTATATTTTATGCATTGCTATGTTTTTGGTCATTTTGCACTATGCTTAAAGCCTCTTAGTCAATGGGGCATGCCAATCAGGTCATTAAGACTTTAACCACTTGGATTCATAATGTTGAATAATGAGTGCTATTGATGACTAGTTTCCCACCTATGGTTGCACTTAGCATAGGTCTAGGTTGTTCTTTGTAGTTATAGCTGCAGCTTTCCTGATTTACTTTGGGTAATTCTTCCAATTAACGATTGCTACAGCCTACATGTGCTGGGTTCATTATGTGAGCAACAATGGCATGAAAGTTGGCTTGAAACCAAAACCTGTATGGTAAAACTTTGTTACCGTCTTTTCAGAAGAACTCTTTACTATTTTGAACTAAAGAACTGATTGAAATATATATATATATATATATATATATATATATATATATATATATATTTGGGGTTTCCATTGTTTTGGGATTTGGGAAACCGAGAATGAGATATATGAACTTTATTTGGTGCAATGTAACTTCACCAAGATACCTTGGTTTGACAAATGATATGCCAGACGTGACTAATTGTTGGTTTGTCTATACAAATCCATGTATTAATAGGTATTTTATCCGAGTGCGCAATGCGTAACTGGTGCCTATTGTGAAGTTGTATGGTTTGTGACGAATATAAAGATGTAGCAGAAGTCCTTTGGGGACAGCTTGTCGTCCATCAAAATATAAAATACAAGCTAAAAAGTTTGTGGTGTCTGAGGATTTAGAAATATATTAGAAACATGCTTTAATTACACATTCTTTTAGAATTTTCTGTAGAAGAGGTTGTCAAGCAATTCCATTTTTGAGAACTAAAACAAGATTTATAAGAAGGGGTTGGCACATCTAATCATATCCTAGGGAGAGAAGGAAAAAGGGGTGAGGGATTGGGAGACCCTAATTGCAGATTCCTTTTGGTACTTACCTCCCCTCCCCCCCCCCCCCACGTGGAAATAATTATACAAATAAATAAGCTCTTGTTGTAATCATTTTTTGTATTGAGAATTTGGGACATGTGGTTCGTTTCACGTGTATATTATTATATATCCATATTTGTATGAAAATATACCGCACAAGGGGTTGGGTAGAAGCATATTCTCCACTTAAATAAGGGGAGGTCACATGACTAAACTTGCTAAATCTAAGGGGTACCACACAGATTTATGCGTGACCTTACACAATGAATGATTGTGAGGAGGGTCATGTGGAGGGATCAGTTGGTTGTTGTGAGAGGTCCAGTCATCCTTGATTTTTCTCTGTATACATGTATATATGTATAATTCGAATCATAGATGTTTCTACCACCACGATTAATAATCTTTTCTTACTGGATTTAGTTTCTTTGAGGGACAACTGCTTTATTTTTTATGTTGCGCCATTAGGCTAATTTTTTCCTCCACTTTAATTGTTTGCTGTAGGGGATAAACAGCCTCTGCCCTGGGAAATGCGTGTGAGAGTTGCACACCATATTGCACAAGCCCTTGATCATTGCAATGCTGAGAATCGAAAAATCTATCATGATTTGAATGCGTACAGAGTTTTGTTTGATGAGGTAAACATTTTATCATTTGTTTTCAAAGATAGGTAGTCTTCTCTGGAAAGTGTTGTAGCTTTTTGTGCTCAATGTTGTATACGGATATTTACATGCTCAAGGATTGGTTGGATACAAAAATATTTCGTATGAAAGAATTCAACTGCAAAGACATAACATATATTGTTTTTAGACATGCTTATTTTTTTATTGTCAACTCTAGCCCCAAGTTGGGGATCCCGTTACTTACTAACACTTAATATGTGCGACATAAAAAAGCTATTTATCCTGCATTCCTCCACTCCCCTTTGGGCCTTTAAGTAATGTCTTCTAATTAATTAAGTAAATAAGTTTGAGTTTTTGAGAGAACTAGTCATGTAAAACGAACAATCTTATTCATTATTCATTATGAAGTGGGAGAGGAACACATGTTCCTTGATACACTACTCTATATTAAATTAATTATGTCAAAACGCTCTTTAAGTTTTTTTATTAGATTATAATCTATTGAAATCTATTTTCATTTTTGAATTAAATTCCTCCTCACAATTATTATTAGTGTTATTTTTAAGTTGAAGAAAAAGATTTTATTGATGAATAGAGAAGAAATTATAAATGAGGTGGAGGACAATTACTCTTAAAAGAAAATAATACTAATACTAATACTAATAATAAGTGGGAAAATGGGGAATTAGTGGAGCACTACTGGCCAATCGCAATGATGATTATATGCCAAAGAAGCTCCTTGAAAAGCTCCCAGAGCACGAGTTAAAAGAGAAACAAAGTAAAACACTATCTTAAAGAAAATCCGTATTCGTTGACAAACCACAAAAAATCCTACCATTTTACTTGATCCAAACTTCCCCACATAATGGCAAAACAAGTACATTTTCAAAGAATCCTCTTATTAGTTGTACTGCCAAAACCCCTAAATCTGCATAGGAGAAGATCTTCCATCGAAGGAGGACAAATCAACATTCATCCATCACGATAAACAAGCAAACACTACAAAAGCCAAGCCATGAGACAATGAACGACCAAATGAGAATGAGACTCACTATCGTCTATGCATTTAACATGCACATCAATGGAGATAACAATTTAGGGACTACTACTCTGATGCATGTCGTAAGTGCTTTTCCGGCCATGGGTTAAGGACAACACAAAAGCCTTAATTGTTGAGGATACCCTTGCTTTCCAAATATAAGAGGCTATGGAAAATGACCAACTAGACGATAGCCCAATAAGTAAGAGAAAAAAGACCGAATAGAGAATTTGATCCTCCATTCATAACTTTGATAGAATTGTTCCTTGTATTTGTTTACAAGCTATCTGGAAATAAATGATACGTAATATTATTCTCGCTAAACTTGAGTTGTTCTTATGTCAGGAAGGTGACCCCCGGTTATCCAGTTTTGGACTTATAAAAAATAGTCGAGATGGGAAGAGTTATAGCACTAATCTGGCTTATACTCCGCCTGAGTTTTTGCGTACAGGTATTCTTGCATAGCACACTAACTAAATATGATAGTGGAGACTTCAAATCCTGATTTAGTTCAGTTCAATTAATTGGTGTAATTATTATTCAATAGTACTTTGATGATTAAAGAATGGATACTAAAAGTGATGCTATTTGATGTGTATGATTATGGTTGGTTATAATCATTGGGTCCACCATACATGGTGGGTCATCAACTAATTCAAAATTTACACATCATTTTGTAAGTTATTTCTTGTAAGAGTCTTTTGTATGTATAGCATTACTAATTATTATATAATGAACGTGAGCCATTTTGAGTAAACTATCTGAAATATGAGTCGGGGTATTATAAGGCTATGAATTTATATCCAGCTCGTATGATTTGGTGCTTTGCAGGTAGGGTTGTTGCAGAGAGTGTGATCTATAGTTATGGAACTGTACTTCTGGATCTTTTGAGCGGAAAGCATATCCCTCCAAGCCATGTATGATTCATTCTATCGCTTATAGCAGCTCAGTTGTTCTCCACTACTTTTTGATTGTTTCTCTGAGACTCTTATCAATTTTTTTGTGTTAATATAATTAAATCTTTCATAAGAAATTTCTACTCTCTCTGTGTCTCTATTTTGTTGGATTTTTTTAACAAATATCTAGGTTTATATAAGAAACACTTGCATAATCTTTTAAATTTTAATAATCATAAGCTTTAAGGCTCAAATTTATTATTGGACAGTTCATATTGAACTATTGTTGTTGTCCTATACCAACCTTAATATTCTTCAAAGAAAGTCCACAAAAATATAGTCACTTCTTTTTTCAATTTTTTTGAAGTATGGAGGTGGTACAATGATTTAATGTATTATCCAAGAACAACAAGCTTTTTTTCTATAACAAATTGGAGATATCTTTAATTCATTAAGTTTGTTGTCTTGTACCAACCTTAATATTCATAATTCTACCGCAAGACCTCTGCTTCGCATCGGGTAATGAGCTTGTTAAGATCTAATAACCTGATTGGACTATATATCATAATTTCACAAATCACAATTTGCTTGGTCGTTTGTTTATCAACTTTTTAAGTCTAGTTACACCTTTATAATTAATCACGACAAAAAAATTAAAATTTTCAAAATTTATACTTAATTATTGATTATAGGTATATAATTATTGGTAAACAGATTACCTATCAGCAAATAGATAAAGAACTATTATAGCGTCCATGCTTATTTCTCTCTCTCTCTCTCTCTCTCTGTGTGTGTATATAAATATATAGAGAGAGTCAGACTGAGAGTGAGTGAGTGTATGTTTTTATCAAGTTATTAAATCTAGTTACATCATTAGAATTAATCACTGCAAGAAATATAAAATATTCTAAATTTATACCGACTTATTGATAATGAATACATAATTAATAGTAAAAAGATTACCTATCAGCAAAAGAATTACGAATGCATATATAAAGAATTGTCATAGTCTACATGTTTGTTTGTACGTCTATCTGTACACAAACTCAAAAAGAGAGAGAGAGAGAGAGTCTGTATGGAGAGAGGGAGAGTATGTGTGTATGGGTGGGTGTGTTCAGTTTATGCATGGCAAAAAGGAGCATTAGGAATGTTGTTTTGCATTGTTGGGAAGGAAGTTTTAATCTACTGTTGGCTCCTAAGATAATAATGGCCATTAGCTGATAAAGTAAGAAGGAAACAGGTCCAACACTGGACATGTTTGTGTAAGTTTTTGGACATTTCTGACAATAATCTGTGGTATGCTACTGTAACGGTATTGGTGATTTTTGATAATGGTATTGGTTCTCATGAGATAATAATGTTAAATATTTTTTCTATATTATTGAGTATATCCTTGCAAATCTGTACCAGCGTTGGCTATTAATTTATTGAAACTCAACCTTATTCTCTTTTCTGTTAGGCATTGGACTTGATCAGGGGAAAAAATGTTTTGTTGCTGATGGATTCATCATTAGAAGGACAATATGCAAATGAAGACGCAACTGCATTGGTTGAACTTGCTTCAAAGTGTCTCCAGTATGAGGCTAGAGATCGGCCTGATATTAAGTTTCTTCTTACAGCAGTGGCACCCCTTCAAAAGCAGAAAGAGGTGAATTTCATAAGTATACATATAGCATCATAACATAATTAATTTAGTATCTCATATATTAATAACTTGATTGTTTTATTTACATGAGTTTCCTTGACATTGGTATTATTAGGTTGCGTCACATGTTCTGATGCGTCTGACAAAAACTACGGTGGTTCTGCCAACAATGCTTTCTCCTCTTGGAAAGGCTTGTGCTAGGATGGATCTTACTGCAGTGCATGATATATTGCTTAAAACTGGTTATAGAGATGAAGAGGGAGCAGAGAATGAGGTGAGCCAATTTATTTTGAATGCCTACAAAATAGGGATAACATACTAAAAAGAAAAAAGTGTTTTATCAACCTAATCTGAAAAGCTTGAAGAATTTACTAAAGAAAATAGGGATAACATACTAAAAAGAAAAAAAGTGTTTTATCAACCTAATCTGAAAAGCTTGAAGAATTTACTAAAGAAAAAGACTGTTTCAATCTTACATGATGGTGAAATGGTGTGTGGAGATGTTCTTTTTTTTATTGTATACTTTTTTAATTAATATTCGGTAAATGGTATATTTTTATGCTAACATAGTTATTATAAAGCTATCATTCCAAGAATGGACACAGCAAGTGCAAGATATGCTAAATACAAAGAAGTTTGGAGATATTGCATTTAGGGACAAGGATTTCACGAGCGCAGTGGACTACTATTCAAAGGTATGCTTTAATTCCCATTGTGCATTCATTTACTGCCTTTTTCTAGTTTTATGTTTCCTTTCTTGTTTCCCTGCTTTCTGACACAATAATATTTTCAGGAGCCTAGTGAACCATCTACAGTGTATTACTTATATTTTCAGTCATACAATCCCACAAAATAAAAAGAAACTTCTAGTTTCAGTTGTATAATATATAAGCTAGGAAGCAGGGACGAACTGGCGTAATACTCCGATTCTCGGGGACTCTTAGGATTCTCTCCTCCTTTATAACTTATGTATTTTGAATTATCTATGATTAAGTTTGTTATATATAACTAGATACATAAATATTTAAATACTTAATAATAAAATATATGCCAAATCCCTTAGCACCCGAATCCCTGTATTTTGAGATTTGGCGAATCTCATATCCCCAAATGACGTACCCGTATCCCCACACCCATATCCATGCTTCTTAGTATATGAGTATATACCTATATACAAATATATATTATATCGATTTCTAAATATCATCTGACAACAAAATTCCCATAAATGGATGCAGTAGTAAACTAATGGCGCACGACTCTTAGCACTCATGTTGTTTGTTTAGATTTTACATGTTAGGATTTGGGGGCTTGATGATATTACTTGGTAAACTAATGGTGCACGACTCTTAGCACTCAGTAGTAAACTAATGATGCACGACTCTTAGAACTCAATAGTAAACTAATCGTGCACAACTCTTAGCACTAGTAGTAAGTAGTGTTAAGTCTCATCAGAGGATAAACGGGTGATTCCATAACATTATGTGAAACTAATGATTGCTGTCGATATAATCAATGGCAATTTATTAACATAACAATCATGAGGCAGCTTTATGAAACTACTGCCCTACATATTTTTAATAGCTGGCCTAGATGCCCTTCCCTGCCTCCCTGTTAAGGAACACCTTTTTATAGGTTTTTAAATTAATAGGAAAATATGAATTAAAAATCCTCAAACACAAGTAACAATGATTAAGCATAGACGACGGTTGTATGACCGAAACCGTCGCCGGGTCCGTCGCTAAAGGGGGGTGAGCACGGGTGAGTAAGATAAGGGGTATGCACTTGATCCTTGCTCTATATATATATACTAGCTGGGTCCCGTGCCTCCGGCACTGTATGGACAATATGATTTATCCCAAACTTTGAACGACCAAAATAATTTATTGAGTGAGCGGAAAATTTAAAGTCATTTGTATTTTATTAGATTATTAGATAGATAGATGTATTTTATTATATAGATGTATGAACGGTGGGATTTATCCCAAACTTTGGACGGCCCAGATGATTTATTGAGTGAGCGGGAAATTCAAAATCATTTGTACAAATGATTTTGAATTTCCCGCTCACTCAACCGTCCAAAGTTTGGGATAAATCCCACCGTTCATACATCTATATAATAAAATACATCTATCTATCTAATAATCTAATAAAATACAAATGACTTTAAATTTTCCGCTCACTCAATAAATTATTTTGGTCGTTCAAAGTTTGGGATAAATCATATTGTCCATACAGTGCCGGAGGCACGGGACCCTGCTAGTATATATATAAGATAAAATATTTTCTGAATCTCCTCACACCCGAGTTCCTTAAGATTTGGCGAACCATGGTATTCCCCTATGACGAATCTGTATCCCTCTTAGCATGTGCCGGTTTTACATGTTCTCTTTTGTAACCTTTTTTTCCGCATATTATCTAGTTTGTTCAGTTCTGTGGTTATTCATTGAATACCCTAACAATTGGTACTCGACATAAATTTGGATTATTGTTCAAATTGCAGTTGGTATCTATGATGTCAGTTCCTTCTGGTACAATTTTTGTGAGGCGAGCTATCTCCTACTTGATGATTGGCCAACCAGAACTTGCGCTGAGGGACGCGATGCAGGCTCAGGTGTGCTTGCCTGAGTGGCCTACTGCCTTTTACATGCAGGCTCTTGCCCTTTCCAAGCTTGGAATGGAAACTGATGCTCAAGACATGCTTAACGATGGAGCCGCCTTTGAAGCAAAGAAGCAAAACAGTTGGCGCAACTAAATTATGAGCAGATGCTGGAAATCCCATAGATCGGGTTCATTCTGCAAAATTTCAGTTATCACACCACTAAAAGGGTCAACAAGTAGATTCCAGCCAGTGAAAATTTGGCGCGGTGAGGGTTATTTATTTAAGATTGTACTCACCCACCCCTGTTGTAGACTATAGTTTCCATACTAAAATGTATAAATCACTCCTGATAGGGGAAAAAAATAATAGTTGATTTATACAATTTGATTATGTATTATTATATTCAGTAGTTTTTTCTGTTAAAAATTGTTTACAAATCTATTCCATTAGGTATTTTTGATGAAAGCTTCAAGGAACAGTTGCTACAAAGAAGAAATCATTTGGCATGAAATTAGATAGTGTATTTTATAGGCTGCTGTTATTTTCTGGTTCTTGGTCAAATGATGGAATCATTTGTGATTTTCTTCACTATTTTCATATAATATAATATGAATGCATGTATTTTAGTAAGTATTTTTGCTATTTTCACGACTCTTCTACGCGTACATGAAAGTTGGATATGAAATTTAGACATGAGTATATTTGAATTTATTTATTTGTATTTTGCATCTCATTGAGGATAAAAATATAAATATGTAAAATTAAAATACATGTCTAATTTTTATGTTATACTTTCATGTCCACATATAATTTTTGCCCTAAATACTCCTCAAACTCGAGCCTACGAACTACTTGGATAGGGTATACTGTGTAACCAATTCTTTTCAATAAAACTAGGATTTGATGAACACGAGTTCAAAATATAAAAATAAATATTATGCACGCACAAATTTAAATATATATCAGTCCATTTTAAGAGCATATCTTTTATCCAACTTATCTTGCATACCCCTTTAATGAATGATCAGGCGACGGTTTGTCCGTTGTTATATATAGAACCGTCGTAGATAATATATAACGACGGACCGAACCATCGCCCGATCCATCGATAAAAGGGTATGCAAGATATATTGGATAAAAGATGTGTCCTTGATCCTTTATATATATATATATACTAGCAACAGTCTCGTGCCTCCGACACTATGGACGTTGGGATTTATTCTAAATTTTGGACGACCCAAATGATTTATTGAGTGAGCGAGAAATTCAAAATTATTTGTATTTTATTAGATACATGGATGGTGAGATTTATCCCAAACTTTGGACGTCCTAGATGATTTATTGAGTGAGCGGGAAATTCAAAATTATTTGTATTTTATTAGATATAATTAGATATATAGAATATAGATATAGATAGATAGAATTAGATAGATTGTATTTTATTAGATAGATGGATGGTGAGATTTATCCTAAACTTTGGACGGCCCAGATGATTTATTGAATGAGCGGGAAATTCAAAATCATTTGTGTTTTATTAGATAGATATATTTGTAGTTTTTTTTTAACTTTAATTTTTTAAATTAAGTATTATAATAAATTAATCAGAACAAGCGGAAGAATTTTGATTTGTCTGAGAAAATCACTAAATATTAAAATAATAATACTTGCTCCAATTATAAATAAGAGCAATTTATTGAGACATAAAAACTAAAGAAATAATTTATATTCTTGAGACATCAGGCACATATTTGTTGTATATTACTACTTTGTTTAACTAATAGGAGTAGTATATTTTGAAATCAAATTAAATATTAGAGGTGATTTAGTTCCTCCCCGCAGGTGACGCACGCATTCCCGAACTCTCTTATGTCTCTATCTCCCCCAGTCTATATTCACTAAATTGATTATTCTGAATCAAAATTTAATCAAATCCCTAAAAGCTTCTCATTTCACCTAAACCTAACTCGTTCTCGAACTCGTCCATGTTGAGGAGAAACTCACTAGTGAGTTTCTCAAGGAAACTCATCATCCCTCCCACAAACCCTAATTCCTCTCTCTTTTCGCTCCGATTTTCATCGTCGATAATTGACCATGCAAGATCCAGCTCCACCATCGCCAATACACCCTCTTCTTCCACGGGGGCCGTCGCCGATTCAGCGAAGCTAGGATTTCGGGATTTCGGCTCGGCGGCTTCCATTGAAACGACTTCGTCTTTGGCTGCGGTGTCGGTATCGAAAGCAGTTGATGTGGTTCGGCACTACGGGCAATGTTATTGGGAGCTCTCCAAAGCTCGGCTCAGGTTAGTGGAATTTTACATTTACTCCTTCCTCCGTCCCAAATTGATGGTGCCATTTGACTTTTTGACAACTTGGGCAATTTTGCTCGATTATAGAATTATAACAATCATGGATAAAGCACGAGTTTAAAATTTCAAGTGAAAAACATGCAATACTGATGTTATAAGAAGGCACAGGTTATAAATGTTTTATTTTTATGTAAAATTAGTCCTCCTTTAAAATGCATTTAGCTCCAAATTGTCTAAAATTAGTTATAGGGACATTGTCTGTAAAATTGTATAGCATGGGCACCCTTCAATCAGTCTTTCTAGCTGGCCCGCTGGGCTCTTCTAGGAACATATTTACTGATTATTTAACAAATAGAAAATTTATATATTCTTGAGTTGATGCCGCTCTGAAGTTTATACACAAATATACTTGGATTTATTTACCCAAAATAATTTTTTTAAAAGAAGGAAAATATAATCTTGGGATTCTAAGAAAAAGAGTAGATTTTGGCAGCTGCATGTACCCTTTTTCCTTGTAAAATGTTTAGCATAATCTTTTACTTATTCTGGACATTGACACCTGAGGAGGAGTTGTTCACCATGCATGCAGGTGTTAAGTATCGGTAGTTCTTTTTGTATGTGCCTTTGCATTTGTTATATTCTTTGTTCGGACTTCATTTAGGAAGTAGTATGTCAGGCCTAAATTGGTATCAAACCTAATTTGGGGAAGAATTGGGGTTAGAATGAGCTGAATTGGGATTGATTTGGTGAATTTGGTAGTATCGGATGATGAACAGTGGGATATATCTATATCCTATTTTGTTTTTTAGTTTTTTCCCAAGTAAATATATATTGTAAAGAGCAAAAAAAGGGGAACATCAAACCGGAACACACTATGTATACAAAACAAGGGGATACAAAAGACACAGCTTGCAATATTGAAAGCTTTATACAACCACCAAACAGAACTCAAAGAGTTCCTATACTAAACTTCACCAAGAAATCAATAAAGGAAACAATACGCTAAGAGAACTGGGAGATTGAAGGCTTTGGAAGAAGAATTACTGAATTAGGGTTGTAGATATAGAGAGAGAATGTAGAGACAAATAGAAATAGAGAGATAGAGAGAGAACATAGAGATAGATAGAAATACATAGATAGAGAGAGAGAGTGGCTAAACCATTTTTATTCATATTCAACTTGGTTGCAATACATGCCTCCTCAGTCCTCATTCTATTTATACTACTCAATGGCTCAATGCTAAAATAAGCCACTATCCACGCTAGCTAATATGCACATAACATGTGACCAAGAAAATAGTACTAGCCATATCACTACTACTTCTAGAAAAAATCATATGCAAGTACTTGGGATATTTTGGCAGCTCCTGTGATTAGTGTTTAGTCACTAGTGTTTCTGAAGGATTTATAAATTACATCTGTATATATAGATGTAATTTTTTTAAAAGAAGGGGATAATTTCTCTCTTAACTGCGCAGAAATATGTACAAAACACGTGCATCCAAACACAGTCACAGGTGTTATTTGGTCATCCTTGCCCTTTGTATACATCAGTGTGCTTGCCTCCTTTTTTTCTGTTATTATGAAAATTTTCTGATCATTTTATTTTTTATTTTTATAATCATTAGTAAATAGTAACTTTATAATAATTCATATTCTTGCAGCATGCTAGTTGTTGCTACTTCTGGAGCAGGATATGTTCTTGGGAGTGGCAGTGCCATTGACTTTTTGGGGCTCAGCTGCACATGTGCTGGTACAATGATGGTTGCAGCATCTGCTAACTCCTTAAATCAGGTTTGTACCTTATATCTAATAATAAAATTATTTAAAAATCAAAATTTTAGCATCCCTTTATGAGGATGTTGCTAAGACAACAAAAGTCCTTTTTAAGAGTTTTTGCGTAAAGGCAATTTATGGTTGCCTGGCTGGTGATCATTATGATTCACAGTTTTCAACTTTACTTTGAGTACATGTGATATCAATTAGTTTATTATGAAAAGTCTGTTATTTATACTTGCATTTTATATGAAAATATGTTTTTATCAATTACTGATGAGTCTTGAATATATATTTTGTGTTATTACTTTTTGCGATTTTATGGTGTTTTTAGTCCATGTCATTGCATGTTCCCTGTATGTGCTTTTATTATTCAAACACTCCTTGTTTTGGTTGTTTGATGATTCGATGAATAGCTTTCGATCTGTTTGTTTATTACGGATGCAATTAACGAAGTGTAGTCCCTTGTTTTCAGTTTTCAATTACTCTGGTAGAGTTTCATTTGAGGTATTAAGCTTGAATTGTGCTCCGTTTGAAATACATTGGAATTGATTCATATTGATAAATCACCTTTCTGTCCTAGGTTTTTGAGATTAAAAACGATGCCAAGATGAAGAGAACAATGCGAAGACCACTACCTTCAGGGCGTATTACTTTACCTCATGCAGTCATGTGGGCGTCTTCTGTTGGTGTAGCTGGCACTGCTTTATTGGCATGGAAGGTGGCCAAATAATTTCACAAACTTCTCTCTTTTCTTCTTTTAAGATAAAAATTTAACAAACCTCTTTGACAGCCATTTTTCTATTTTGTGCATATTCCTCTGTTCCTGACATGTACCATGAGTCTTAGGGCTAATAGCAACTTCTGTGACAAGGTTTTTTCAGGCTAATATGTTGGCAGCTGGTTTTGGAGCCTCTAATCTCGTTCTCTATGCATTTGTATACACTCCACTGAAGCAGATACATCCGGTAAATACTTGGGTTGGGGCTGTTGTTGGTGCTATTCCGCCCCTTCTCGGGTAACGTTTTGTTTGATGCAACTTTTTACTTTTCTAAGATCATCCATCTTATTGATCAACTTGTTTAATGCAATAATCAAATTGGTGAGTTTTATCTCATGTGACATAATTCCGTAGTATCTGGGGAAGAGAAAATATGTGGGTTTTGAATTTTGGTTTCAGTAATGGACCTAATTGTTCACATCCTTCTTGGAAAGATATTGACCCGAAGTTCTTGTTTTTGATGATTGATTATTGGATTGTAATGTGTCAGTAATGCGTCATTTGTAGGTATGATTTTACCTATAGTACTTGTGGTACTAACTATTTGCATGAGCATTTAGGATAACACAGAGATTTCAAGGGTTTGCTTTCTGTTGTTGCATAACCTAATAGATCTAATATTTTTAAATTACTTTTTTTTTAAAAATACAAGTCTTGAAATTTTATTAGTGTGCTACATGTTATTTTTATGAAATTTCTTCGAGAGTTATAAATTACTACCAGAATCAGTATTCAATTTTCTGATTAAAAGAATGTTTTACAAAAGAATGTCGACACTGTAGCATTGCTTCTCTATAAGATTTACAGTTCATCTCATTGGCTACTTTCTAAGACTCTTTATTCGTGATTATCAATTTGCTATATATATATATATATATTTATTTATAGGTGTATTTTTTTATTCAAGTTATGAGTTATTAGCTTCTTTGTATAAGGATAAATAAAAGTATATTTCATTTCTTTTTTGAGTAAGATAATATATCCGTGCCTGTAAGATAATATATTTGTGCATCATTTCTTAGAGATTATTGACATGTTATTTTAGGATATTAACATAAATTGCCACTCGAATCTGAATGGCATCATAGCTACACGAGGGAAAGCAATGCTGCCCACTCTGCCACAAAAGGGGGCCGCTTTCTTCATATATGGGCATTTCCCGTGTTTGATAATTAATGCTCAGACTTCATTTTTTTGTTTTTTTAGGTGGGTTGCCGCTTCTGGACAGGTTTCGCTCAATGGGATGATTCTCCCAGCTGCTCTCTATTTTTGGCAAATACCACATTTTATGGCCCTTGCATATTTATGCCGTGAGGATTATGCTGCTGGAGGGTATTAATCTGAGCTGTTTTGAAGAGTAAATAATAAGAAACTTATTATTGTCCATGATTTGAAAGCTATACTCACAACTTGCTGGAGTCAGTGGCTAATTTTTATTTTTTTTTCATTTGTACTTTTCAACTGGTCCTATATAAAATACTTCTATAAAGATCTTCATGATTTTGGCAATTGTTTAGACTTGTCTGTCCGCCCCCCTTTTATTGGTACAGTTTTGAAAAATGATGAGGAGCAAGCATATTTTATTGAACCAAAAAAGAGATGGACATATTATGAATGGAGTTCTTAAATATTTGGTAATGCAATCTAACGAAGCATTAAGTTGAGCTTGATGGGTAAATAAATCGACTTTATAACTAATAGGTTGGTAGGGATTTTCTGCTGCTATTCATAAAGATTTGTTGCCGGAGGGTAGTTTCTTTTGCTCTGTTGAAGTGAAAATATTATCAAGTTAGTATTATTTTTTATCTAAAAGACATACTTGCAACAGTGTGGGAGTTGGTATCTCATCATTGTTCTGGGTTTCAATGGGTCTACTGAGAATACTTCTGTAAAGATCTTCCTGTGTCTGACAGTGTAGACCACTCTGTTCCTTGCCCCTTTTATTGGCACACTAATAGCCTTAGTAATTTGCTTAGGACTGGATTCATACCTTGTTGAATGAAAAAAAGAGGATGCATATTATGATTCATAAAATATTTGGCAATGCATCTAAATAGATGAATTAAGTTGGGCTTGTCGGGTAACCTTCTCTGCTATATCTTAATAGGTTGGCAGTAATTTATTGCATGCAATTTGTCGTCTTTATTGTCTTGATGCAGTTCAATTGGTTTGTATTCACTCTTCCAGTTCGTTTATCATTTTGTTTCATTTCCAGGTTTAGGATGTTTTCTCTTTCTGATGCTTCTGGCCAAAGAACAGCATTGGTGGCTTTGAGGAACTGTCTGTATCTCCTTCCATTGGGATACTTGGCCTATGATTGTGAGTTTCCTTGTAGCTAAAAACATTTTAGTTAGAATTTCTGCATTCTGTCTTCCTAGTAAAATTTTCAATAAGAATCTCCAGCTGTCGCTTCGTTGTGAAAGTAAACAAGTTTTGTATGTGATTAAATGGAATGATTCTAAATTTTCCCAGTTAGTTGCTTTTAAAAGATTTTTTACATGCTAGAATACTGACATTCAAATGATTTTTTATTTTTCTTTTGGTATTCTAAATTAAAGTATTAAATGAATAGCTTACAAATCAGATTTCAGCATGTGGCTTTCTATATATGATTTAAATGTACTACTTTAATGGTTTATGTGCAGCTATTTATCTTTACTATTTCATTTCTAGTTGGGTATAGTCACAAAAACAGTTTATCAAGACTCTTCACTATTGTCCAAGCAAATCTAATGTATGCTGGCCAAAAAAAAAAAATGTATAGTTGCTTTTTTGTTCCTCTTTGTTTTATTCCGTGTTGGAAAGTTGGTAGTCATGAACGAAATGACAAGTCACTGAGGAATGGTGCAATACATCTGAGGTTCTACTTGATATTATTGATTGCCATTTGAAATTTCTTTCAGTCGAAGTGCTCTAATTACTATTTTCTTAGGGGGCATAACGTCTGGCTGGTTTTGTCTTGAATCAACAATTCTTGCTCTTGCGATCACCGGAACAGCACTGTCATTTTACACACACCGTACTACAAAAAATGCCAGGAGAATGTTCCACGCCAGCCTTCTATATCTTCCTGTATTCATGTCCGGGATTATGTTTCATCGCCTTTCTGATAACCAGCAGTCCTTAGCAGTAGAAAATTCACAAACAATTGTTGACCTTTCGTCTTCCAAAGAAGCTTTTGTACAAGAGACTGGAAATTCCGATCAACGGATAAAGGTGAAACGCATCGCTGCCAATGGTAAAAATTGTCCACCTGTAGCATTTGCCTCTGTCGCGCCATTTCCTTTTCTGCCAGCTCCTTCATATGCTAATTATTAATTTACGAGTCTTCGAGGTTTTCTCTGGTTGAATAAATGTTACAATAGAAAGGTCGCCCTATTTTTACTACCAGGTTTTACGTGTGGTGTAATAAGTTATAATGTGGTTTGTTGATTTGGTCCTTTTTGTTTGTCAATTTTACTGGCTTGTGTCGGTTGTATGGAAGAGGCAATACTGGTTAAATATACAAGGAGAGACACTGTTATATTGATTTTATTGAGATACTATTTCTTGTTCTGCTACATTGATGTATAGTATGTGGAACAACTGTGTTTTCCTTTTATCATTTTTAACAAACATAAATATGGTGATTGTTCTTGTTTATTGGCTCGGAATTTCAGGGATGATTATTTGAGTTAGATTTTCTCATGATTTTGGAAATAATTTGTGGGATGACTGCATGAGTAATTATCTTTCGGTTAAATTTAGAAAACAAAAAATAGTGTTTGGTAACTGTTTCTGTTTTTAAAAAAATAGAAGCAAAATTTATTTTAACAGCAAATAAGTGAAAATATAAAAAAGTTTCTTCTTCAATTTTAGCAACATAAAGAGTCATTCCAGCTTTAATTAAGATCAGGCTATGATCTTGGTAACAACAAAATTTTGAACTCTACCTCTTTATAAAAGTAAATAAAATTAATATTCAAATATAATTATTAAACAATTTTTTTAACTAGTGAAAATAGGTAAAAATAGAAACATGAAAATAAATTTTGAAAGCAAAAGCATGAAAGTTAAAAAGATTATTAAACAATTAGTTTTGTTACTTTTGGAAGTGAGACGGGAAAGTTCAATAAACTGACAAGTTTTGCTTCACATGAAGTTAATACGAAAGTGCATAAGATAAAGAAGGTTCGAACAGATTTTAAAACCCTAATTGTGTAATAAATTGTCTATGCAGCAAATCGAAACCTTTGCTTAGATTTTTGAAAATGTAATAATAGCAGAAGGTGAAAGTGATGCCTTAAACAAATTTAAAAAGAATAAAATAGAGGGAGTAAACTTTAAGGAAGAAAGTAGTACGGGAGTGAATGTTAATAATAATAGGAAATGGAGTGATAAGGTTTGAATCAAAAATATGAGTACCTTAAGTACTGGAATTGAAGGAGGAGATTTTGCCAAAAGCTCATAATTCTAGGTTTGCAGTTCACCTTGGTAGTATCAAAATGTATAAGAATATTTGTTGACATTTCTGGTGGTCGAACATGAAAAGAGAAGTAGTTGGGTTGGTAAGTAAGTGTTTAACGTGCAAGAGGGTTAAGGCAGAGTATCAGCGAGAGAGTTATTACAACTATTAGAAATTTTAGAGTGGAAGTGGGAACATATTATGATGAATTTCGTTATAGAACATTCAACCACACAAAAGGGTCACGATGTGATTTGGGTAATATATAGAAGTTCGTTTAACCAAGTCTGCTCATTTCCTACCGATCAAGTAAAATTTAACCTAGACCTTTTAACCAAACTTTACATTAAAGAGGTTATATCTAGACTTTGGGTTTTAATTTCGATCATGTCTGAACAAGACCCGCAGTTTACATCGAATTTCTGAAAAAAATCTTCAAGAGCGGTTTACATCAAATTTTTGAAAAAAACCTTCAAGAGGATTTGGGTACGCAGTTGAGGTTAAGTACGGCTTCTCATCCTCATACGGATGAGCAAAGCGAGAGGACGATACAGACATTTGGAGGACATGTTACGGACTTGCATGATGAATTTCAAAGGGAGCTGAATGCCACCCTATGAAGCGTTATATGAGAGGAAATGTAGAACACCTATATGTTGGGACGAAGTCGGAGAGGGACAAATGCTTGGGCCAGAAATGGTTTGACAAACGGTTGAGGTGGTTCGAATAATTTGAGGAAGATTGTGAGCTGCCTAGGATCGACAGAAGAAGTATGCAGATCAACATAGGTAGAAGAGAGACTTTGAAGTCAAAAGTCATATATTTTTGAAGGTATCCCCTTGAAAAGGGAAGATGCATTTTTGGAAGAAAGAGAAATTGAGTCTGAGATTTATAGGACCATTTGAAATTCTAAAAAGAATAGGGGATGTTGCTTATGAAGTAGCCCTACCTCCAGAATTACAACATATTCATAATGTCTTTCGTGTTTCAGTGTTACATCCTTATAAATCGGATTATAAATACGTTATAAATTATGAATCAATTCAGGTCGAAAAGGACCTAAGTTATGAAGAAATTCTTATTCAAATTATTGATAGAAAATAGCAAGTGTTAAGAAATAAAATAATACCTTCAGTGAAGGTAATATGGAGAAATTAGTTCATAGAAGAAGCTAATTGGGAGCTTGAGGATAAAATAATGCAAAGCTACCCGCATTTATTTAATTAGCATTGTACTTGTAAATATAATCTTATGTGATTAATAAAGGATGATTTAGTGACCTAAGTTATGTGTTATGTGATTGAATATATGTGATTTTAGTATATGTATAGTTATAGAATATACATGTAAAACTTAAACTTGGAAACCACTATTCATAAAAACAAAATTCACCATTCATAAAATTGTAAAGTTAAATATGAGAAAGTCAATAATTTTGGCTAACCGAATTAGTTAAGAAAGCTAACTAAAAAGTAAACTAGAAAGTAACCAAGTTAGTCTTACCAAAAAGGGGAGTCAAAGGCTTGGTAGGGCCAATGCTTGAAGCCAAAGGCTTGAGCCAAGACTTGATTCTTGGAGCCAAAGGCTTGATCCAAAGGCTTGAGCCAAGACTTGATGCTTGGAGCTAAAGTCCAATACTTGGTGGCTACATCTTGTTTGCCTATAAATATGAGCCCCCATCCTTCCTTAATCTTTTTCATTTACACAAAAAGCTAAAAGAGATAATACATAGTAAGATCAATTATTATTGAGATGAATAAATCAAAAGGCTTGCATAATCAAGAAATTGTAAAATTTGCACATCAAGAGGTAATTTAAGACTTGTCTTTGTATCTCTTATTATCATTCATAGATTCATATGTTAGGATTCATGAATTGATGCTTGTTAGGGTTATGATTATGTATGTAGGTGTTAGTGAGTCATAAATGATAAAAACTAGCTAATTAACCCAAGTGGCAACTAGTTAGAAAAACCAAAAGCATGAAATGGGAAACCAAAATCTAACGTGTTTTCATAAAAATCAAAACCATATGTTTGGAATTTGGTCATGAAATATAAAAGAAAAGTTGTAGATCTAGAAGTTACAAAGACAAAGGAAAAATAATCACTCAAAAATACTTTGTAGAGTGTCCGTAGTGCATTTTTGAAGCAGTTTGGGTCAAGCTGCCAAAATTTTGCGAGAATAGTTTTTAAATTTATGTTTGTAAAATTACATAAAATCATATATTTAGAATTTGGACATGAAATACAAAGCAAAGTTGTAGATATGGAAGTTAACTAAGAGTAGAAAAAAGAACAACATTAAAATTCATAAATATGAATTAATTATGAATTAAATAGTGAGTCGGGGTATTGATGAAATTGATTCTGCTAGTAAACATTATTTAGTGTTGTTTTTGACTTTTTGAGCTCAAGAATTTTGGGGTTTGTGCCACTGGTACGGGTAGTTAGACCATGTTATACCTAGGTCATTGTCCAAAGATGAGCCAATTCTGATTTAATATGAATTAGTTATGAATTTTATAAGTTTTGTAACCGGTTATCGAAAATGTTTAAAAAAAATCGAAGTTAGGGGTGTAGTTTGAGGCTAGTTAAAGTGAGCCAATTTAAGGAGTCATATTATGACTAATTAGTATGTCAACCTCATTACCTATGTATGTGAGACCCCAAATTTTATGAATAAAGATTTAAATTTCTCGAAATACTTTTTTTGAATATTATGGTGTGAATTTGATATAATGTTATATTTGTAAGACCCCAACTTTTATGAATAAAGATTAATTTCTTTCGAAATATATTTTTGAATATTATGGTGTGGATATGATATAATGTTATAGTTGTGAGTAATATTTATAAATTTTGCAAAGTAAGTAAGTGGTTATATAATATTCGATTGGTCGGGGAATATTCGTTTTAAAAGGGAATGTTCGTACGACGGCACAATCATTGGTGGACCCCACAACGGAAGTATTATCGTAGTAGAAAACGGCAGAATTATCTTGTTATAAAAATAATGGCGGAAGTGTTACCGTTAAAATTGTTGAACTACCCGGTAGTAAAAGTACAATAATACGCGTGGTTGTATAGTAGCACACGGTATTGGTTATTGTTGCTTATGTGAGAAGTCATTCAGTTATACTCAATTATTGCTACAGTAATTGTTGCATCATATCTTTCATATTATTGATTCGATTATTGTCACAATATCATCTGCATAATATGTTATATTATTAAATCAATAATTGAGATAACAAAGTTATTTATATTATTAAATTATAATATTTATAATGTCTAGAAGTTCTGTCAAGGAGAGGTTTGGTCATCTAATTGCGCGCTAATAAGAAAAAATCCTTATCGGAATGCCACCTCTTTCCTGGGAACAATCTGGTCGTTAAATATTGTAAGTTATAATATTAATGATGAATAAGTTTGTGTTGATTAATGATGAAATTGATAGTTCCATTGTGTTGGGATTATTAGTGTTAGTGGAAATCGACATTTATTTTGATAATATTTGATGTCTGGAAGTTATCGGGTAATTAATCGGATAAATGAGTAATTAATTGCTATTAACTCACATGATTATAACTATTTGTTCACATGTGTGTACTATTGATTCACATTCTTGTACTATTAGGGGAGTTGGTGCAAGATTGATAATACTTGCATGACTAAGTTAAAAATGGAGGTATAGATGGAGGTACTATACTATAATTCGTATATTCACATGTTTAGAACTATTTGTTCACATGATTTACTATTGAATCACATTATTTACTATTAGGGGAGGTGGTGCAAGTTTGATAATACTTGCAGGACTAAATTAAAAAGGAAGAAAAAGAGGAAGGTATTATACTGTAATATTTCAAGCCCCAAAACGTGCAATTATCGAAAATATATTTTCTTATAAATAGAAGCTCATTATTCCTTCATTTCTCACCAATTCACTAAAGCTATAGAGCAATTATTATAGAGAGAAATTGTAGAGAGAAAGAAGAAGAGAAGTCTGCTACCTCTCTACTCCAGTATCCAATTTCTTTCTAAGGTAAGGGGTATTATTTCTTTCGTATTCGTGAAGAAAGCTATTGTTATTCCATCCATTATTATTCTGTTGGAATAACCTGTTTATGCGAAGTACCACATACATGGTGAAATTCTTCTGTTATTCCATTCTTCATTATTATGTTGGAATAACCTGTTTATGCGAAGTACCGCATACATGGTGAAATTGTTTTGTTATTCCATTCTTCATTATTATGTTGGAATAACCTATTTATGCGAAGTACCGCATACATGGTGAAATTTTTCTATTATTCCGTTCTTTATTATTCTGTCGGAATATCTTGTCTGTGCGTTTATGCCGGACCTGATTCTATCATTTATTATTCTGTCGGAATATCCTGTCTGTGCGTTTACGCCAAACCTGGTTCCATTATTTATTATTCTGTCGGAATATCCTATTAGTGCATTTACACATGACCTGGTTCCATTATTTATTATTCTGTTGAGAATAACATGTCTGTGCGGTCTATCGCATGCATGGTGAATTCTTCTGTTATTCCATTCTTTATTATTCTGTTGGAATAATATGTCTATGTGGATTACCACATGCATGGTGAATGATCCTTTGTATTCATTCCTTATTAAATTGTGGAAATGATCTGTTTACGTAGATTATGATGAAAGTCATAATAAAAGCATTGGACTGAGGAAAATCATGGGTATATGTAGTATTAGTAAGTGTTATGATGAGTTATGTTGGTTATTATGTGAGAACATGAAAGTTTCTTAGAAATCACAAAGGGTTAAAAATTAGATTTTGGTGAAAATGGAACATAAAATTCAATTGACTATATCTCCTATTATATTTCAAATTTTTGAGTGTGGTTAAGTTCCAGAGTTAGATCTATGAGTTTTCTAACATATCCAAGTGGAATCACTGGAAAAGGTGTTGTAGAATTTTGTGTGGACTGATTTTAGCAAAGGAGTCAAAAACTGCAAATTACTAAATAACTACTGCCCTGAAATTTAAAAGGGAATTTTTGGCCACTTAATTTGTGAGAAATATTCCGGCCTTTGGGACATGAAAGTATATGTTATAAAGTACCTCCTGTCCAAAAATGAGCTCATTCTGACTTAAAATGAGCAAGTTATGACTATTTCAATATTTAGGTTTTTGCGACAAAAAATGTTATAACTGTAGTTCTATAACTCCGATGACCATGAAATTTAAAGTAGAAGCTCAAGTTAACATGTGTAAGATCCTGGCAAGATTTGGGAATTTTTGGAGTTAAACTTGAGGTAGCTAATTTCTTAAAGAATTAATTAGAAATTAATTTTTGAAAAATAGTAAATGAATTTTAAAAATTTCGAGAAAAATTTATGTTTAATATGAGACTATATTTTGCTAAATCCCAGAAAATAAATATTTTTGGGACTGATTTGATATTTTTCATGAAAATAATCTAGATATGAGTAAATGAGTTAAATATGTTATGTTAAGTAACAAAATTGGAAAATAGGATTTTATGGCTTGGGAATCCTATATAGAGTATATGCAGATTTTTGATAAGAGATTTGATCATTGGTGATAAAATCTTACGAGTATGACATTTTTGAATGATTAAATGCATTACTTTCTAAAGTGTAAATAATTGAAATAAATTGTTTATAAGTTTAAGAAGTGATTAAAATATTGTTAGAATATTAATAATATTAGATTATGAGTTATTAAGTGATTGATAATATTTAGATAAATTTAAAGTCTTTAATATTTATCCTTGTTTTCGTTTGATTAATACTTATATCATTGTCATCATCCTCATGTTTATATGGTGACGAAAGTTATCTTTGGCTTACATGCAAAGATGGACAGTTGATTATTGAATTGTATATCTTTGGCTTACGTGCAAAGATGGACTGTTGATTATTGGTTTTATAGTTGTATATCTTTAGATTTCGTGTAGAGATGGACTTGGTATGATTATGACCAGGGATCATTCGGTATAATCATGACCTGTAATGCTGTAAATAAGGTGGTAAAAGTCCTTAGTGGCCTGTAGTGCATTAATGGACAGTTTTTTGATATGATTATGACCAGGAATTATTCGGTATAGTCATGACCATTGATGATTTAATGAATATCCTTGGCCCGTAGTGCAGGGATGATTCGATGATGTGGTTTATTTATTAAGCTGAGTCTCAGCGATAAAAATTGGTGACAACAAACTTTTAAAATCATAGAAGATAGTAGATTTTATTCTCTACTTGACTTTTCTAATTGATTGTTTGTTCCGTTGTAGTTAAACTTGATGTCTATTGTATTTTATCAGTTTAACATTGTTGAAGGCTAATGATAATTTATCCTGCATTATCTTAGTCATAATATTTCTTACTGGGGCTAGTTGAGCTCAGCCTTTCTTTCACTGTTCTCTTCAGGAAATGAGAACGTAGCCAGGACTAGTCGGGGATCGGAGTGATGGTCCGAGATGGTATCATTAGTAGTCCTCACTATGGCATGACATGCAATATATAATTGTATTGAGGACCTAAGATGTGTGTGTCGTATTTTATACGTCACTTAATAATTGATTTTGGTGACCAACAATAGAGTGATGAGAACCCGACCCTGAAAGCGTCAAAAGTGCACCGCAGTAAAATGAAGAGAACAGAAATCTTCTCGTGTCCCTTTGGAGACTTGAAATATTTGCTGCTGTACTTTATATGACATGTATTAATTTGAGTATGAATATTGTCGTATTATATACGTTACAATATTTGTATTAAAACTCACAATATATATGTCGTCGTATTTTGCACGACTGTTGTATAATTAAGTTGTATTTGAATTTATGTACCATGTATCTGGCGACTCAAGATGGGTGATGAATACCTGTTTTTGGGGCGTCACAATGTAGGTTATCAAACTTAGCATAAATTGTAAAAGACAAAACAGACAAGTTTTTCTTGAACCTTATGCTACAATATGTTTTAATTGCTTATAGTTCATTATACTTGTAATCTTTTATTATTAAGAGTTATTTGTCATTTAATTCGGCTTAACTCGAGAATTGATTTATTCCTTTTAGAATAATTATTCATGAAATATTGAATTATTATAATTCTTTATTTGGGATATGTTTATTGTGTCAAACCAAATTATTTTGGGGCGATATATGTATGCTAGTAACTGAGTTGAACAACCCTTATTCATGGGAGAATATATGATTTTTTGGGAAACCGATTTAAATACTGTTGATATAAATTGTAGCAATATAGTTGATATTATGCATAACATATGATATTGTTAGGTTGATCCCCTATAAATATCTATGGAGAGTTCTAAGTCTTATGATTGACGAAAAATGATTAGTTCTTGGTTTAACAACTCTCAGTTTACGATATAGACAATTGTTGAAATCTTTTGTTAAACTAGTATTCCTTTGAATCAGATGTATGAGTTCTATTCTATGTTATGTAGTAGACTTGCTAATCAATCTGTTACTCATTCTTGTGAATAAATTTCATTTACAGCTAAGAAGGAATTTCCCGAAGGTTCTGGAAGTAAGGGGAAAGGAAAGAAAAGTACTTAAATAATAATCTTGCATTAGTTTCTTTCTTTATTTGTAAGTCATAATGACTTTTTGTAATTAAAACAAAGAACCGAGGATCACATTTTTTTTTGCTAAGTTTGAAGTGAACTGAACATCCTTGCCTTTGGCAAGAATGGATCCCAAAACCTAATGCACCCAAGTCTTGTGAGTAGTTTTTTTACAATTGAGCCATGAGGGGCTTGATCTTTTTTTATTATCACATTGTGTTATGTCTTTAAGTTCATTTCAAGTTAGTAGATGATAGGTCAAAGGATCTTATGGTATTATTATTATTCTAGATTAACATTATTGGCAATATCTAGAACGTTCTGTTAAGAAAAATGTTGTCTAATTGAGCACCGCTTTAACAGAAAATCCCTTCTTTCATGAGACCGGTCTGATTGTCAGTATTGTGAGTCTATAATACATATACTCAGAAGGATTTAGTGTTATATAGTGACCTCCAGACCATTGTAGCTAGTACATGAATTTTGGGATGTCATATCGAGTGTTCGAATTTTTCACGCCACAAAAATTGAAGACATTAAATTATCTATCTCTTCGCGCTAAAAAAATACCTCGATTCATTTAGTGTTTGAATATTTATGAGTTACTCCTTCTCATTTTCATTTTATGTTCAAACTCAATTTATTTATTGTTCAAGTTCCTCGAACTCTTTTTGAGTTTAAATTTTTGCTAGTTACTTGAATAATTTTTTTCAATTAGACTATTAGGTACATTCATCAAGTCAATTCACATCTAATTTAATTAGGGTGATTATATTCTTTAAGTATATATCTTGTTTCACATTGAATATCTTGAGAAAATATGTCTAGTGTTTAATGACTTGGGTCAACTCTTCTTATTGTCAATTGGTTTTGAGTTAGAGAGCTTGATATCTTTATATGCTAGACTTTAAGCCCGTTTTATAAATCTAACATGGTATCAAAGCGGGTTATCCTTGAGCCTAATTAAACACTCTTTTTAGCCTTCATTATTTCCCACTTCCAGTCGGACTTGCTTATCATGTGTGGGTCCTGATATTATCAGGTTCGCGTACAACCCTCAATACACTATGTTACATGTGAGGGGGGCTGTTAAAGTATTTATCAATTAGTTTTAAGTTAGAGAGCTTGATATTTTTATATGCTAAACTTTGGACCCATTTTATAAATCTAACATATATCAATATAGAATGATAGACAATTTTGTTGATTATCAAATTAGAACTAAGTCGATGATGTCATAGCCTAGTGGTTAAGAGTGAGATATTATGATCTTTTGGTCATAAATTTTATTCTCACACGTACAACCATCAATACACTGGGTTGCACGTGTGGGGGGTGTTAAAATATATATTAATTGGTTTTGAGTTAGAGAGATTGATGTCTTTATATGTTAGACTTTAGGCCCATTTTATAAGTCTAACATATATCAATAAGCTGGTAGTGTTGGTTGATTTCACAATCAAAGAAAACGTGCAAGTATATACGGTCAACAAGTAATAAAGTGATAAGATAGAGTGTCGATCCCACAGAGAATTCTAATTAATAAATTCCAACTACTAGCACTATATCAATTCAATTTTATTTAAACAACCATAAATTGTGATTTTTTGAATTAAGAAAACTAAATTAAACAATTAAAAGAGATTATTCTAAAAGAAAGAAAATAAACAAAAATAAGATTTGAATGAATGAATTCAGATAAATAAGAATTAAGACTTCAATATCCCCAATTATAAACTAGAAACTAATTATCTAATTATCCCAATTATTATGCCTACTGAATTGTTAACAGAAATTCTCAAATGCCAAAAGTCCTTTTCCAAGTGATCAATTGACTTCTTTTTAATCCAGATTAATCTTGTTATATTCATATGCAAAACAATTGAATTAAAATCCTTCAATCCCAATTCCTTATGTGTTACATGCGGTGAACAAATATGTTAGTTCCCGGAGGCACGATAGATATCTAGAAGGGGGGGGGGGTTGAGTAGATATTTAAAACTTTTTCTTTTAACTAGTTTAGGTTGATGATAATCAATACACAGCGAATGAGCATTTAATAAATCTTATATTAGATATCTTGAGTTAATGAGAGTGAGGCAGTTATGACAGTTATAACATGTATAGCAGTTATAACAGTTATAGCAGTTATAATGAACACAATAATTTTAAGTGGTTCAGAGCCCTTAAAGCTCCTAATCCACTCTTCTACTCCTTGAGTAGGAAATCCACTTAGGATGTATGTTACACTTCTTGAATCTCATAGATTCCTTCTAAACCAGCAATCTAGGTACTTAGTTCACTCATGAACTCTTCAAGTTCAGCAGACTTGGTTTCTCATAGTTCACTTAGAACTCTTCAAGTCCTTCTGACTTGGTTCTCTTACTTCAGTTGATTGAAATGTTGTTTAGATCGTGATTGATGCTACTTAGTTGCTATTAAGCACTTGTTCGAAAGAACTGAGTAGCTGAGCAAGCTTCCTCTTTCAGATAGTAGAGTTGAGCGTTGAGTGTTCTTGTGTATTTTTGTTTAATGCTTGCATACTCTTCTCATCTGTTTTTGATCTGTATATATGTGATCTTGAAATCTATCCGTTGAAGTCATTTGATGAGCCATTAAATGCGGTTGACATTTTTGAGCTTTGATGGAGACTTTTCTGCACATCTTCTGAATTGCACTCTGGCCCACTAACACAACAGACTGCTTTCTCACCTAACACCTCAAAAGGTGTTTTCCTCTGTCCAATGGTCTTTTTCTTAGCTTCTTGAATACGTTTTTTTTATCAATACTAAGGATATCTTTTGTACCGTTAGGACTGGTGAGAGCTTCAACGTTCAAAACCCATTCCATATTTGTTGTGTGAGAGACCCCAAATTTTATGAAATAAAATTATTCAATTTTTCTATTTTAGTAAATGGTTAAATTGATAAAAGGTTAAAGTTAAGGGTGATATGTGAAAAATTTTCAAAGTAGACAAGTTGTCATAAAATACCCGGTTACTATTCACTCTAGTATTATTCACTCGGGAATTTGGGACACTTTTTGTGTCAGAGTATTATTCACGAGTTACTATTCACAGAATACTATTCACCCGAAAAATATATTTCTTTTTAATCCAAATTATTTTTGGGTATAATATTATTCCATGAAGAGATGTGTAATTTTTCAGACCGTTGGTTGAAATTATAATAGTATATCAGTTGTCACGGATGGTTTTAATGTTTGCTTACAGGAAAGGGTAATATATATAATTATATTTTATTAGTTTTGTTTTATTATTAGTAATAAAACAGGAAACTTCTCTTTCCTAAGAAGGAACTGGTTGTCTAAGTTTTGTTTTAGTATTAGTAATAAAACAGGAAATTTCTGTTTCCTAAGAAGGATCTGGTTGTCTAAGTTTTATTTTATTATTAGTAATAAAACAGGAAACTTTTCCTTTCCTAGGAAGGATCTGATTGTCTCAGTTACTATTTAGTCCATTCTCCTATAAATAGATGCTCATTCCTTCATTATTTCTTATGAATTTATTGAAACTCTAGAGAGAAAGAAGAAAAATATTCTGCTACTTCACTACTCCTATATTCAGTTTTTCTAAGGTATGGGATATTATTTGTTGTACTCGTAAGGGGTATAATTTCTTTCGTATTATGAAGAGAACTTCTGTTATTCCATTCTTTATTATTATGTTGGAATAACCTGTTTATGCGAAGTATCGCATACATGGTAAAATTCTTCTATTATTCCATTCTTTATTATTATGTTGGAATAACCTGTTTATGCGAAGTATCGCATACATGGTAAAATTCTTCTATTATTTCATTCTTTATTATTATGTTGGAATAACCTGTTTATGCGAAGTATCGCATACATGGTGAAATTCTTCTATTATTCTATTCTTTATTATTATGTTGGAATAACCTGTTTATGCGAAGTATCACATACATGATGAAATTCTTCTATTATTCCATTCTTTATTATTATGTTGGAATAACCTGTCTATGCGAAGTACTGCATACATGGTGAAATTCTTCTATTATTTCATTATTTATTATTCTGTTGGAATAACCTGTCTGTGCGGTATATCGCATGCATGGTGATTTCTATTGTTATTACATCCATTATTATTTTTTTGGAATATCCTGTCGGTGCGTATGACGCCTGACCTGGTTCCATTATTTATTATTATGTTAGAATAAACTGTCTATGCGAAGTACTGCATACATGGTGAAATTCTTTTATTATTCCATTCTTTATTATTTTATTGGAATATCCTGTCTGTGAGATTACGCATGACCTGGTTCCATTATTTATTATTCTGTTGGAATAACCTGTCTGTGCGGATTACGCACGCATGATAAAATTCTTCTGTTATTCCATTCTTTATTATTATGTTGGAATAACCTGTCTATGCGAAGTACTGCATACATGGTGAAATTCTTTTATTATTTCATTCTTTATTATAATGTTGGAATAACCTGTCTATGCGAAGTACTGCATACATGGTGAAATTCTTTTATTATTCCATTCTTTATTATACTGTTGGTTATTGGTTTTACAGTTGTATATCTTTGGCCTGTAGTGCAAAGATGATCTGTTGTTTGATAGCTTTGACCCATAGTGCGAAGATGGACAGGTGTATGATATGATCATGACCACTAGTAATACTAACGAATATCCTTGGCCGTAGTGCATGGATAATTCAATGATGTGATTGGCAGGATCATGACCATTAGTTAACAGTTGAATGTCTTTGGCCTTAGTGCACTGACAGGCAATTGATTGGTATGATCATGACCATTGGTTTTATAGTTGAATATCTTTGGCCGTAGTGCAAAGATAGACAACTGATTGGTATGATCATTATTATTACATTTGAGTATCTTCAGCCTTTGGGGTAAGGATATTGAGTAAACGTTCTATTAAGACTTTGTGGCAAGAAGTAACTGTTAATTCACATTATTATAAATATGAATTGTGAATTTAACTAACATCTTTGGTGGTTCAGGTGAAGACAAGTGTTGAAAGTTCTATTTGTCTTAAGTATAACAAAGAACTGTTAATGAGTATTACAGGAATAAAATATTAACGATGGACTTTTAATTTAGAGGAGATAGTAGACATTATGTTCTACTTGACTCTTCTAATGTATTGTTGATTCCGCTGCAATTATGGTGGAAAACTTTTATTATCTACCATATGTTACAAATCTCTGATTTATTATGGATAAAGGTTGTTGATAAATTAATTATCTTAGCCATGATATTCTTTACTGGGCTAATTGTGCTCACCCTTTTGCTTCACAATTCCTTTCAGGTAATAAGAGTGTAACTGGGTCGAGCAGGGATAACAGGGAAATAGTGGGATGGTCCGAGACTGTCGAAGTTTCTCAATACATTATAAAATGGCATGACATGCAACAGATAATTATATTGAGGACCTAAGATGTGTGTGTCGTATTTTATACGTCACTTTGACAGCGTCAAAAGTGCACCTCATTAGAATGAATATGATAGTAATCTTCTCGTTCTTCTTTGAGGTCTTAAAATATTTGTTGCTGTATTTTTTTATGGCATTGTAACAATTTGAGTTTGGATATTGTCTACGAGACAATATTGTATTAAAAATCACATTTTAACTGTGGTCGTATTCGGTACGACAGTTCAACAGTTGTATAAATGAAGTTTGTATTTGATTTTTATAGTGTGATATCTGGCGACTCAGAATGGGTCGTGTGGACCTATTTTGGGGGCGTCACATGTTGGAGACTATCTTCAAATGAACGATAGGGCTTGATGTTTCTGACACAAGGCAGATGACACTCTACTATCCATATCTTAGTGTCTTGTCATATTGGTGCTTGTTCTTAAGAGATCACTACGATTTCTCACAAAGATTTGCACACTACGATCTTTTAACACTACGACCTTCACTTGCTCGTCTTGCAGACTCTGCATTTCCGAGAGCACACTACGATCTCTGACTTAGATTTGGCAAACGTCTGGACCACTCTACAATTCCTGGAGAGGCCCTTCAAGGCAAATACACTACGATCATCTCAACACTACGATCCTGCCTTAGTTTCTGTATTCTGTTGATCAGCCGGATAGACTACGAGCCTATCTATTTCTTTCTAGCCATAAATCAACCTAACAGATTTGATTTCTTTATCTATACAAGTGAACATTAAAGGCTAAGATCAACCTAACAATTTTGATCTATCACTAAGTCCTTGTATATATATTCTTTGAAGGACTTTACATAATCATGAGTATTTTTATAAAACATCAAATCACAATATGCATTCTTCCAACAATCTCCCCCTATTTGATGTTGACATAACCAAGGAGATTTGTTGTCATGATTATTAAATTTTATATGCAGTTGCAGTAAAGTAAACATGACTTAGTATTTCAGTGAGCAGCTGAAATTTCTAGAGAATAAGCATGAATTTATTGATGTATGGAGACAGATATTACATTTAAGATTGACTACATCAGTACAACTTGAAATTCAACATATCTCTATTTCTTTGGCTTTTTGCTTCTTGGAGGATTTGCATATTCCTCAGCTATCCTCTTTCTGCTTGCTTCATCTCTTCTGGCCAAATCTTCCAGCTCACTTGGGCTTAGTCTAGGATTGTTATCATGCTTATTCATGAATACAGGATCTCCAATTGGCATTCTTAGGCCTGTTGTTATCACCACACGAGAGCTGGTAGTTGGCCCTTGACCCCTTAATGGTTGAGCCATTAAAATTTCCTACTGATCAGATCGTTGAGTCTGATGGCTTGATCGTGGAGTCTGCTGAGTGATTTGCCTTTCCCTTGATTGGAATTGTCATTTGCCTCTACCCTTGCCTCCCTGATCTCCTTGCCCTTTATTCTCCCCCTTTATGTCAGCATCAAGGGTTCGAATGTCTTTTGAGAGGCGAGTGACTCCTTGGACAAGCTCGTTGAGTTAACTCTGAGTTTGAGTAATGTCCTCACAATTCTCTTGGATCAAAGCATCAGAACGAGTTTCTCATTGTTGAAGAATGTCGAGGACAGTCTCAGTCTACTTCATTTGACCCATAGAGAAGTCTTGAAACTCTCTGACTGCAGTTTGAAGACTTTTGATGCTCTGTATCATTAGATTGTTCTGAGATTCTTGTATTTTCTGTAATATCAAGACAACATCCTGATGCCTTTTAGCTGTAAGAAAGTGAATATCGTCCCTGTCTTTTATGCTTTGAAGCATTTCTTTGATGATCTCTTTGAGTGTTTTAGAAAGCTCGGAGCTTAGAGAGCTTGGGAGATTGTTTGCAGCATTGATCATTGATGTCAATCTCAACTGTATAAGTGCAGTATGATCTTCAAGACTCTCGTCGAGTTCCTTGATTACTTTCTTAGACATTACCGACAAATCAGCCTTTTTGGATAGTTCTGACAAGATTTCATTTAGATTTGGAATTTGTGAGGGAGGTGATGTGCTCTTGAATTGATCTTGCAATGAGTAGAGGGCAAGTTCAAGATTGAAGCATTCATTTCTAGATGAGGAGGGAATATCTGATGGAGGGGCCTGGGTTTGGATGGTGAAGCTTAGTGACTCTACGATTTGAGGTGGAGACTCTACCATGGGGCTAGAGTCAGTGATCGTAGAGATGATTGGTTGTGGGAGCATTAGGGAGTTGATCTTATTTGGTTCCTTAGTTATTGAATTTTGGGATTCTGTAACTGGAAATTGATTCAGTGGATGAAGAATCACTTCCAACCATTGTGGGATTTCATAAAATTGATTGAATGAGGCTGATGGCAAATGATTAACTCTGAAAAAGAGTTGGGATAGATAGTACCTCAAGTTTGTTCTTGAGGAGGAATTGTTGGTGAGAAGCTTCTTGGCAAAATTGAATTTTCTTGGGAATCCATTGGCTAGTACTGAGATAGCAGGATATTCTTTGAAACTCCAGAACATGTGATCCCAAGAGTTCAGAATTTGAGCTCGGTAGAAGGGCATCATAGGAAGATATGCAAACAGTTGCTCATAGTTGGCTCTTATGTGCCATCAATGCCTACAACTATGATCTCAATCTCATCATCTTCTTCTCTGTTGTCACTGGAGTATTCCATTATGTCAATGGCTTCATGACGTTCTTGCACTGGTTCTTCATTATCTCCTCCAGAAGTCTCTTTTTTTGCTATGGAGGTGTCATGATCCTCCCCCTCAGCTTGATCATCCTTGTGTAAAGTCAATAGCTCCCCTTCAACTGGAGCATCCTTTGGCAGGAGATCTTCAGGCATCTCCCCCTCAGCAGGGGTATCTTCGATCATCAGATCTTTTGGTGTCTCCCCCTCAGCTGGTTCCTTTTCAACAGACAGTTCTTTGTCTTCCCTCTTTAGAGCTTTCTCATTGAGAAGAATATACTTCTTGACCAGTTTCCTTCTTGGCTTTTTAGGCTGTGCCACAGCCTCAGGACTTTCTTTAGTTTTGTCCTTCAGATCAACCAAAATATTTGATGCAGCTGCTTCCTTGTTTGGTCTGAGCTCTACGATCAGAAGATACTTTACGATCGAAGAGATTGATGGCTTTTTATTCTTGTGGCTGATCTTACTCATCTTCAGCAGTTGAGATATAGTTACTTTATCTTCTTCTGCCTCAGCCTGTTGTTCCTTTCTTCTTAGGATCCTCAGAGTCTCAATATCTGAGGACTCTACAGGCTTGTTGGTAGAGGATCCCTGAGGTTCTACTGTACTTCTGGCTTTCAGTTTTCTTTCACCTTTGATTTTTCTGACCAAAGCAATGGGTTCTTCCTTGCTAGCTTCTTCCTCTTCTTCCTCAATTTCTCTGACAACATACATATTTCCTGGCACTCCTGTTCCCTTTATCTCACCAGTTCGAACACTGGATTCAGACATCATCTTCACATTTTCAGCTGGATTTCTTTTCCAGCTCTCAAACAACTGCTGGGTCATTCGGCGATTTGGATTTATGGCTTCTCCTTCATCATCCTCAATTAGGTCACCAAGAGCAGCCTGTAGGATAATGCTGATAAATCTTCTGTAGAGCATCTTCTGTGAGCTCTTTGATTTCTTTGAGCTGATTAACCATTTTCCAATCCACTCAAGTAATAGAGCCCCATAGTTGAGTTATATTTTGTAACATATGGCAGTCATGAGTTTGAGTTGTACCTCATTCACAGAGTTATGACCTGAGCTCTTACAGCATATGCATTTTCCAACAATATAAGCTAGAAACTCATACCTCTGTGGAAAATCCTTCTTTTTGTATCCTTTGACAGAGTGTGATTTCTTGTGATGCATCTTCTTGAGACCCTTATGGAACTCTATGCCATCTAAGGAAGGATACCCTTCGGATTTGAGGCCTAGGGCTAGATTGATATCTTCAGCCTTTAGCCTGATTTGGACGGACATCACTTTTTCCGTGATGGTGTTGTTTTCAAATACCCCGTTATTGTAGAACTCTTTTACCAGCTTTGAGTTGATCAATGTGTCTGTACCCAGGGCTTCTTCGAGATCTGCCTTCTTCAGTAGCGCCAATGTCTTGTGAAATTGGGGTTCAGCTGATTTAAATTCGCCGAAACAGAGTCTGTAGCCGGAGACAACACTGGAAGCTGTCATTAATTTCTTTGTAGGAAGTGAGACTGACTGAGCTTGCTACTGATTTAGGGTTTTTTGTTTAAAAGAGGAAGAGAGAGATGGTCTTTTGAACTTCAGATTTAAAAAAAGACAATTTTAATTTGTACTTGAAACTTCCCCCTCTCTATTTTGCTTAGTGGGACATGTGTCAAATTTTGCTTGGCTCTACGAATTTTGACAGAGAGGGATTGTACTGAATTGCCCTTAACTTCTTCTGGGATGATGTATTCTTTAGTGGGACTACGATCGTTGAGATGGTCCTTGGAGTCGTCGAGTCTATTCTACCATCGTTGAGTCTGTGTAGCAGTCGTCGTGTCTGAGCTGTACACGTAGAGTCTGAACTGCGATCATTGAGTCTAACTACAAATCGTAGAGTCTGATCAAGTTCTCGTTATGAACCTTTAGTTTAGCATTCTTCTTGGTTTAAGGTAGCTCAGGAAGGGCCAACCTCTTGAATAAAACAAGGGTTAGGTTTGTCCCTGAGGCACTTATCCGAGAGAATGCTTTGATTTATGCTTGATCATCATAGGGTTCTCCTTTGGTTTTGTTGATGAAGCTCTGCTATCATTGAGTCTGTACTATGATCGTTGATTCTGTTCAGCGTTCATTGCGTTTTATGACACTTTGGCTCTACGATCATGGACTTCCTTTGATCATGTCTTTGATTTCGAACATAGCTTTTAAATCTGTATGGTTAGCACAAACTAGAGCATAATATTTTAGGTTTATAAGTTAAGCATGCCTAGTTCACTTATCAATTTGTTGAATCTGGATTCATCTAGAGGTTTTGTAAAAACATCAGCAAGTTGATTTTCAGTAGGGATATATTGTAAAGATATATTTCCATTTTGTACATGATCCCTAATGAAGTGATATCTTATTTTTATATGATTGGTCCTAGAATGCATGACAGGATTATGAGTTATAGCAATTGCACTTGTGTTATCACAGTGAATATGTATGGATTTGAATTCAAACCCATAATCTGCTAGTTGATTTTTCATCCATAGGATCTGAGCACAGCAACTGCCAGCAGCAATGTACTCAGCTTCTGCAGTTGAGGTAGATACTGAGTTTTTCTTCTTGCTAAACCAGGACACAAGTCTGTTACCTAGTAGTTGACAAGTGCCACTTGTATTTTTTCTATCTATTTTGCAGCCTGCAAAATCAGCATCTGTGTATCCTGTTAGCTTAAATGAGGATTCCTTGGGATACTAAAGCCCCAAGTGGGGTGTACCTTTGAGGTACCTGAAAATCCTCTTTACAGCAGATAAATGAGATTCTTTAGGACAAGCCTGAAATCTAGCACAGATGCATGTTGCAAACATTATATCTGATCTACTGGAAGTAAGATATAAAAGGGAGCCTATTATACCTATGTATTGAGTTATATCAATACTTTTACCTTTTTCATCTTTGTCAAGCTTGGTTGCAGGAGCAATTGGGGTTTTCATGGGAGAAGATGATTTCATGCCATACTTCTTCAGTAAGTCTTTAATGTAATTGGCTTGGTTTATGAAAATTCCTTCATCAGTCTGCTTTACTTGCAGTCCAAGAAAGAAGTTCAGCTCACCCATCATGCTCATTTCAAATTTGCTCTACATAAGCTTGGAGACTCTCTTGCATAACTTTTCATCGGTAGAACCAAATATGATATCATCAACATAGATTTGAACTAATAAAACTTTATCTTTATGCTTTCTAAGCAATAGTGTGGTATCTACTCTACCTCTAGTGAACCCATTTTCAATAAGAAAATTAGTCAGTGTCTCATACCATGCTCTAGGTGCTTGTTTAAGACCATATAAGGCTTTGTCTAATCTAAAGACATAATTAGAAAGAGATGGATTGATGAAACCTGGAGGCTGCTCTACATAGACTTCTTCTTGAAGTTCACCATTCAAGAATGCACTTTTGACATCCAACTGGAAGACTTTGAACTTCATGTGAGCAGAAAAGGCAAGGAATATTCTGATGGCTTCTAGTTAATACTTGCAAATGTCTCATCATAGTCAATGCCTTCTTCCTAAGAGTAGCCCTTGACTACTAGTCTAGCCTTATTCCTGGTTATCACCCCATCTTCATCCATCTTGTTTCTGAAGACCCACTTGGTTCCAATTACAGGATGGTTCTTTGGTCTTAGAACCAATCTCCAAACTTTGCTTCTCTCGAACTAATTAAGTTCTTCATGCATGGCCTTTACCCAGCTAGAATCTTCCATAGCATCCTCTATCTTCTTTGGTTCTATTTGAGATAGGAAGCTTATATAGAAACATTCATTTTGAGTAGCAGCTCTTGTTTTGACTCTTGTATTCGGATCTCAAATGATTAGATCTTGAGTGTGATCTCTTGCCCATCTGCTTCCTATTAGGACATCAGTTCTTATGCCTTCTTGTCTCAGATCTTCAAGATCTATTTCTTCTTCTTGATGTGGAGGTTCATTGTCTGGCATAAGCCTCTCTACTATCTCATTCTCTTGCTCAACGATTTCATTATCAGGCACTATGATTGTAGTATTGGGCTCGATGACCTCGTTCATAGTGTCTGAACTGTTAGTCGCAGTGTCTTGAGGCATTTTTTTGTCTAAGTCTGTTTCATCAAAGATGATGTGAATCGAGACTTCAACACTTAGTGTCTTCTTATTGAATACTCTGTATGCCTTACTGTTTGTGGCATATCCAAGAAAGATTCCTTCGTCTGATTTTGGTTGAAACTTTGTCAAGTATTGCTTTCCATTATTGAGAATGTAGCATGCACACCCGAAGATATGAAAATAGCTGACATTAGGTTTTCTTCCTTTCAACAGTTCATAAGGAGTCTTCTTAATTGTAGAGTGTATGAGTGATCTATTCTGAGTATAACATGCAGTGTTGACTGCTTCTGCCTAAAAGTACTCCGGCAGATAAACTGCTGCTAGTAGAGTCCTTCCAGCCTCTATTAATGTTATGTTCTTTCTTTCAGCAACTCCATATTATTGAGGAGTTCGTGGAGCAGAGAAGTTGTGACTGATGTCATTGTCCGAGCAGAATTGGTCCATTTCTGAGAAGTCAAATTCTCTACCATGATCACTCCTTATAACCTTGATCTTCTCTCCCTTCTCGTTCATCACAAACTTGAACATTTTGATCAGCTGGGAGATTGTCTCGTCATTTGAGGTTAGAAAGAACACCCATGTAAATCTGGTGAAGTCATCGACTACGATCAGAGAATATCTTTTTCCTCCAAGGCTTGTTATTAGAATTGGTCCAAATAGATCCATGTGTAGCAGCTGCAGAGGCTTGTCAATTGAGTTGATAGTTTTGCTCTTGAATGTGCTTCTGGTCTGCTTCCCAAGTTGAAAAGCATTGTAAGGCCTTTCTTTAACGAAGTTGAGCATAGGTAGGCCTGCAACTAGATCTTTTGAAGCTAATTTGGAATACTTTTGAAGTTGAGATGAGATAATCTTCGATGCCATAGCCAGCTCATTTCTTCAGATGCTTTAGCCAGAAAGCATATTGTCTCGTCTGAGCTTAGTTGTCCAAAATTTATTGTGTAGACATTTCCTTCTCTTGTCCCAGTTAGCTTTACTGCAGATGTCTTCAGGTCTCGGACTTGACATTGGTTGTTGAGGAAAGTTACTTGATGACCCTTGTCGCAGAGTTGGCTAATGCTTAGAAGGTTGTGTTGTAGTCCTTCCACATAGGCCACTTTGCTAAAGGATACTGCACCATTTCCTACTTAGTCATAGCCTCTTGTCTTGCCATGGCCATTATCTCTAAAGATGACCGAGGGACCCTCCTTCTCTATGTAGTTAGACAGAAGGGCTTTGTTCCCTGTCATGTGCCTTGAGCATCCACTGTCCAAGTACCAGGTTGTGATCGTGGAGTTCTTTTCCTGAAAAAATATTAAGCCTTCATTTTGGTACCCATACTTGCATGGGTTCTACATTGTTAGTGCCCTTGGGGACCCAAATCTGCTTGATTTTGGGTCTCATATTGTAGTGACATTTTGCAGCCTTGTGACCAGTAGTGTAGCACACAAAACATTTGATATGATGCATGTTTGTGTGTGTGTGAAATCTATTCCTCTATTTGGACTTATGTGGGATATTGGTCATCTTCTTGTTGGGCTGATATTCCTTCTTCCATATGTTCTCATGTTTCATGGTTTGTGAAGAGTATGTCCTACTTTTACTGTACCTTCCAGGTTGGTTCGTCGAGTTAATCTCATTACTACTCTACGATCCTTCGAGGTTGGTGAGTAGGAGCTAGGTTACTCTTCTCTTTTCTGAAACCTAGACCAGCATGAGATCCCTTGCTCCTAGGAATATGGATTGAATCAGCAGAGCAGGGTTTGATAGGCTCACCCCTCTATGAGGATTTCACAAATATAATGCCTCTACTAAAACCTGAGGCATTAATAGTATTAACATCTTTTGCTTTTTTCACACATGACTCTGAGGTAGATCACCCAAAGCCTAGCCCTGTTCTATTAGAGACGCTTCTCTGATTAGAGATTAAAGAGTCCATGGATGAAGAAGATTTATTCCGTGTAGAGATTGTCTTTTCTAGATCCTCAATTTTTGAGGTTAGACTAGACTCTCTTTTTTCAATGAGCTCATTTATTTGTCTCAAGAGCTTATTCTCAGTTTCAAGCTCAGAGAAAGAATTAGTACTGAGAAGGGTTATTTCCAGTTCTTCTTGAACCTTTTCTTTCTCCTTTTGAAGAAGTGAATAATCCTTAGACAGAACTCTAAACCACTTCATGTATTGGTTTAGATCAGATGTTATGCCATGTAATGCAGTTCTAAAATCATCAATATCTACATCAGGAGAGTTAAAGTCAAATACCTCATCGATACTTACTTCATGTATGTTGGAGTTATGTTTTTCCCTTTCATTTTTGGTCAATAAGCAGAGATTTGCTGTTTGAGGATCTTCATCATCTCCAGATTTAGGAGTCGAGTCATTGTCTGAGTCACTACACGATCCTCCAGCTACAAGACCTTTGTCTTTTTTTACTGGCCTTTTGTTGCCTTTGTATTCCTTCTTTACATGTGTCTTCTTTTTGAGTTCTTTTCTAAGAGGTTTGTTGCAGTTGGCAATGAAGTGACCAAGTTTCTTGAAGTTATAGCATAGGTCATTCATTTGCTCCTGGCTTCTGTAGTTGCTAACTTTCTTTGGTTTGCTGGTTCTGCCTTGTCTCATGAGTCTTCTTAGTCTTTTAACCAGCATTGCAAAATCCTCATCATCATCTTCATCGTAGTCAGAATCAGCTTCAGTGTTGATTTTGGAGGTGTTTTCAGTTACTTTGAGAGCAACACCTTTGTCCTTCTTTCTTCCTTCAGATATCATTTCAGCTCGTTGTGTCAGCTCCAGTTCGTACGTGAGGAGGTTGCCATATAACTGTTGAACAGTCATTTCATGTAGATTCTTTAATTCTCTAATGGCAGTGGTTTTGGCATCCCACTTGCTTGGTAAAGCTCTCATGAACTTTATGATCAGATCTTTATTTGGATAGATCTTTCCATAGGCTCGTAGAGAATTGAGCAGAATATTGAATCTCTCGTGTGTAGCAGTGACGTTCTCTCCTTGAACATGGGCAAACATCTCATATTGTTGAGTCAAGAGAGATTGTTTGTTTTCTCTAACTTCTTCTGTTCCTTCATACATAATGAGTAGTGCTTCCCAAACCTCATTTGATGTTTTGCAGTTGGCCACGTTTTCAAATAGATCATCTTCTAATGATTGAAATAAGATGTTCTTGGCCTTTTTGTCAAGTTGGACAGCTCTCTTCTCGTTCTCTATCCATTCTCCTTTAACCTTAATCTGTACTCTGTCTGGGTCATCTGTAGTTGGTGCAAGCTTTGTAGGAACATAGGGCCCATTTTGAACAGTTTTAAATAGATCTTCATCTATTGAATCCATGTAAGCTTGCATCCTAACCTTCCAGTTAGCAAATTTATCTTTGTTGCACATAGGTGGCTTGCTGCCTCCTCCAGTCTTTGATTCGCTTGGTAAATGTGCCACTGGATCTACTCAAGCTTTATAGGCTGTATTATAGAACCTGTTCTGATACCAATTGTTAGTTCCCGGAGGCACGATATATATCTAGAAGGGGGGGTTGAATAGATATTTAAAACTTTTTCTTTTAACTAGTTTAGGTTGATGATAATCAATGCACAGCGGAATGAGTATTTAATAAACCTTCTGTTAGATATCTTGAGTTAATGAGAGTGAGGCAGTTATGACAGTTATATCAGGTATAACAGTTATAACAGTTATAACAGTTGTAATAAACACAACAATTTTAAGTGGTTCAGAGCACTTAAAGCTCCTAATCCACTCTTCTACTCCTTGAGTAGAAAATCCACTAAGGATGTCTGTTACACTTCTTGAATCTCACAGATTCCTTCTAGACCAGTAATCTAGGTACTTCTTAGTTCACTCTTGAATTCTTCAAGTCCAGCAGAATTGGTTTCTCACAGTTCACTTAGAACTCTTCAAGTCCTGCTGACTTGGTTCTCTTACTTCAGTTGATTGAAATTTTGTTTAGATCGTGATTGATGCTACTCAGTTGCTATTAAGCACTTGTTCGAAAGAACTGAGTAGCTGAGCAAGCTTCCTCTTTTAGATCGTAGAGTTGAGCGTTGAGTGTTCTTGTGTGTTTTTGTTCAATGCTTGCATACTCTTCTCATCTGTCTTTGATATGTATATATGTGATCTTGAAATCTATCCGTTGAAGTCATTTGATGAGCCATTAAATGCGGTTGACATTTTTGAGCTTTGATGGAGACTTTTCTGCACATCTTCTGAATTACACTCTGGCCCACTGACACAGCAGACTACTTTCTCACCTAACACCTCAAAAGGTGTTTTCCTCTGTCCAATGGTCCTTTTCTTAGCTTCTTGAATACGTTTCTTTTGATCAATACTAAGGATATCTTTTGTACTGTTGGGACTGGTGAGAGCTTCAACGTTCAAAACCCATTCCATATTTGTTGGAGTCTATCTTCAAATGAACGATAGGGCTTGATGTTTCTGACACAAGGCAGATGACACTCTACTATCCATATCGTAGTGTCTTGTCATATTGGTGCTTGATCTTAAGAGATCACTACGATTTCTCACAAAGATTTGCACACTACGATCTTTTAACACTACGATCTTCAATTGCTCGTCTTGCGGACTCTGCATTTCTGAAAGCACACTAAGATCTCTGAGTTAGCTTCGGCAAACGTCTGGACCACTCTACGATTCCTGGAGAGGCCCTTCAAGGCAAATACACTACGATCATCTCAGCACTACGATCCTGCCTTAGCTTCTGCATTCTGTTGAGCTGCCGGATAGACTACGAGCCTATCTATTTCTTTTTAGCCATAGATCAACCTAACAGATTTGATCGCTTTATCTATACAAGTGAACATTAAAGGCTAAGATCAACCTAACAATTTTAATCTATCACTAAGTCCTTGTACATATATTCTTTGAAGGACTTTACATAATCATGAGTATTTTCATAAAACATCAAATCACAATATGCATTCTTCCAACAAGATATTTCCATTCAATTCACGAACCTAATTATTCACTTTGCAAATAACTAAGTCACACGTTATCATGCCCAGTTCTAACCCTAGAATTCCTCTTTCAATTCCTTCTAGAGTAACAAGGTAATTATTGGCCAAATAATTAATCAATCAGCACAAGGCAAAATAAACAATTCACTTCAACACAAATAATTGGAATAAATCAAATAATTAATTCATAGCTATAAAAGGTTCAATTGAAATCTTAATTAAAGAAATTAGTTCATGATAGAAATTAAAACCAACAATCTTTTGCAAATCATCCATAAAGAATTACATAAATTGAAAGAATGAAGAAGAAGAAAACTCTAAGTAAAATCTTCAATGTCTCCTTGACTCCTTGCTCAGCCTCCAATTGTGTAGATAGTCCATTCTTTCAATTAAAATAGCTTTTATATACTCCATTTATCCAAACTCTAGCAATCCAAATCCAAATTGGCTTCAAACAACCTCCATTCAGCAAGTCAAACAATGGTCAAACGCTTCATGGTCAACTGACATCACGGCCCAGCGCCCCAACGATGGGATCAGTACTAAGTGTAGCGCCCCGGCGCTGGTTCTCAGAAAAATTACCACAATGCCATTTTATAGCTTAAAATTCCCCAATCACTCATATAGCTCCCGACTCTGCAAAACAACACATAAACACAGTAAAAATATTCCTAAATGACTCGAGAATACAACCATTTAAGCCCAAGTATATCTAATTTATGGGTATATTACCCAATCATCAAATACCCCCAAACTTAAATCGTTGCTTGTCCTCAAGCAACAAAACACAAAACAAAACGAAAAACTAACCACCATGCAAATGCAAACTATCTATACGTTCTTAATTCTAGCAATCGAATAACACACATATATTCATAGGCCTCAGAAAAATCACAAAAAACATGCTAATACATCATGTTAACGCAGTTCAATAATATCCCAACAATCAATGAATCTAAATCTATTATTACTGATACCGTGAGTGTGTGTTCAATAACCATGCTAACCAATGAAAGGCAGAAATATGACAGATAATAAATTTCTTAGTAAGCATCATACAGTGTAAACTTGAGAATTTATTAAATAAGCTTGATTCAGCTGAATTCAAATAATTACCAAAATTCAAGGGTCAAAATAGAATACTTATGCTTTTTTTTCATCATAACTAAGCATTGTCTTATTCCCTTAGGCTTTTTGGTGTTACCTTAACGAGCTTTCGACCAATGACTCCCAAGCCATTAAGACCTTAGGGCGCTAGGTGTAGAGACAATCCCCTCGGGCTTACTTACTCAAGTAACAAAGGCCACAAAACTAGACAAACATGCCACGGTTTTTTTTATTATTTTTTTATATATATATTTTTTAAAGCTTATATATTCCAAATATTTCTCCCCCAAACTTGAATTTATGTTTAAATTCAGTCTTCACTAGCTATTCAAATTGTTCCTTCATTTCACTAGCATTCATCCTTTAAAAGTCTATTATCTATCCATTTAATACTTCCTTAACCAACATGGTCATTTTTTTAAAACGTGTTATCCTTATAATATCAGTGTCAAACATATAAAGATTTAAATCATGTCAAGAAAATCATATCACTAGCTTAACAATCCTTACTAGATTGTTCATGCAATTTTAATTTCATCATTGGCCCCAAACATACGTACTATCAAAAGCTGGAATTAACATGCAATACTAAATGCAACATTTATCCAACAATAACAATTCAAATTATCCACAGACTATTAACAATAACAATTTATTAATGCAAAAAGAAATTAACTACCCCCAAACTTATCTAGAGTAATATCCTCATGCAAAAAATAAAACAAAATAAAATAGAGGACTTCCCTGAAGAGCTTATGCCTCGGGTGGAGCATAATCATCCTCACTCATCTCTAGATCGGAAGGGGGAAACACAGGCAAAATAGGAGCAGTGGGGAACTGGCTGAGATTAACACCCGGGAACAGCTGAGCATTCATGGCATTTTGCGCAGCAAACTGGTCAACCAAGTACTTGTAGATAACATCTTGATGTTCAGACAAACGGACATTCTGGGACTCCAGGTTGTAAAACCATCCATCAATTTCACGTTGGACTGCTTCAGGAACCACACCACGATGAGATGCGGAGGAAAGACCATAACTAGGTGTAGCTTAAGGTGGTGGAGCTTGTTACGCTTCAACTTGGGGAATTATAAAACCCAATCCCCTAGGGTGGTTCTCCCCACCTGTCCACACTTTATACCTGTTGATCAAATTGGGGTCCAAAACGGGCATTGGCATCTGAATCATCTCATCCGACTTCCATTTTACCCCAAACTTAGCACACAAAACGCAGATGAGACACGGATATGGTAACCCTCCTGTGGTACCTCGTCGTGGCGCTCTGAGAATAGACTGTTGAATAAGGTGACCAACATCAATTTTGAAACCTTTAATTATCAAATATAACAGCACTGCTCGCTCCTTCGTGACATGGCTCACATGTGTGCAAGGCATCAGTTTAACGCATAAAATGGCATACCAAGCCTTTTCATATAAGCTGAGGTGTGACGGAGGAAATGTCATGCTACCCCGTTCATGCATGGTCCATGTAGTTCCCGTTTGACAAAGTTCACGGATAATTATTTCATAGTCAGGGCCTTGACTCACAAAATTAGCATACTCGTCGTTGAGTCCTTATAATGGCAGTTGATAACAACCGTTAATGTCTTCTTCGCCAATTTCGACAGTCTTGCCCCTCACAAATACCCCATAGTGGTAGTGCTCAGGCACGTTGGCGTAAAATTCTTTGACAATGGCAACTACTGCTGGATCGATTTGTTCGGTGAGTGGAAACCAATTTCTTTCAGCAATCATGACGGCCATGTCCCCGTCCTTGGCTTGATCAGGCCTTAACCCGCATTCGGGGATAAGAGATCGGGTAGCCATCTTGTTGTAGCGTTCCTGTGCCTCAGCAAAAACAAATCTTCGATTATCAAATTTTGGTGGAGCGGAGGCGGACCCAGAACCTTCGCCGCGTTGACGCTTTGAAGCCATGTCAAAATTCTTTGCCGTAGAGATGATAGATGAAAATTGCTTTGTAAAAGGAAATCCCAATGATGTATGTGGAGTTGTGTTTGGTATTGGGACGTTATATGAAGGTTGAAGATCAGTTACCATATGAGGAGTGTAATCGTGTGAGGAAGTTGGAAGGGGTGGAGTTGGAAACCGCGTATTTGAACTCAAATAGGATTCTAATTGTAAGACACGAATTTTTTTTTAATAAAATGGAATTTCCTCTATTTACTATTTTGAAATAATAAGGGTTTGTTTGATTAATGTGGTTAGTTATGGGTAAAATGCGTAAATATTTCAAATAAGTAAGTGGTTATAAAATATTCATTGTTGTCGAGGAATATTCGTTTGGTTGTGGAATATTCTTACTGTCAGATAATATTCATACGACGGCGCAGTCTTGTGTGGGCCCCATAATGGAAAGAGATTGGATGAAGAAAACGACAAGTATAAGTTGTTTATAAATAACGGCGTAGTAGTTACCGTTAATACTGTTGGAATACCCGGTGATTAAAACATAGTAGCACACGGTATTGCACCAATTATTGATTCTTATGCAAGAAGGCACTACTCAATAATTGTTACAGTAATTACTGTTCAATATTTTATTTTATTGATTCAATAATTGCTACGTTGATATTTTATATTATTGTTATTTCAATAATTGTCACTGCACATTATTTTTCATTATCAGATCAATAATTCATATTATTGGAATAATATTATTAGATAACATTATTGGCAATGTCTAGAAAGTTCTGTCTAAGGAGAGGTTTGGTCACCTAATTGCGCGCCAGTAAGGAGAAATCCTTATTGAAAAGCCCCCTCTTTCCTGGGAACGACCTGGTTGTCAGTTTTGTGATTCTTATTTGTGAATAATTAATTATTGATTTATATGATAAGGAAAATATTTATTTTATGTGGATATAGATGGAGAAAATTTTTAATGTGACAATTATTGAAAATTGATATTTTATCTTTTCTGATAAAATAATTCATTTAAATATATTATTATATTTTAATAATATAATAATGATGATATTTTTACAATGAATGTGTAATATATAAATAAATGAGTAAGAGTATTTTTGTTACAAAAAAAATGTTTAACACATGTTTTGTGTTACAAAAAAATGTTTAACACATGTTTTGTGTGTTGATTAACCCCATTTTTGACTGAAATTTGATTATAGCCTGTAAAATCATTCGTATGTGGATTTCGATCAATTTCTGTTTGGAATTTAGAAAAACTTTCTTCTGCAAAGTTGTAGAGAATTAAATTTTCTATGGAATGGACATAAGATTTGAATTTTTTAGATAAAAGGGCTATTTATTATGAATTATTGAAGTTCCGGAATATTGAGTCTGAATTGATTTTGTTACAAAAATTATTTTAAACATGGTTTTCATTTTTTTTGTGTGAAAATGTGTTTTTGATGTGGTGGGCTAAGAAAAATTTGATTATAAATATATTATTTTATTAATTTTTCTGCTTTGGTGTTCTAAGCATTTTTCTATAAATAGGGTGCTTAGGTTAGAGTTAAAAATCACACCAGAAACTGAAGTTTTCTCTCTCTATATTATTGAGCGTATTCTTGTGAGTATTTTGATATCTTAAGTGTTGCTATACGGTGCAAGTTTCCTTCAGCATTATATCTAATATTCAAGCCAGAAGTACTACTCTTTTGAGGTAAGGGATGTTATTTTTTTTAGAAATGATATTATTTCTTTCAATATCGTTATGCCGGAATATTGGTAAGATTTTTCTTGTGAAATTCTGATCTTTTCATGTCGGAGTTACTATTCATGAGTTACTATTCACGAGTTACTATTCACAAGTATTATTCACGAAGCATGAAGATTTTTCTTGTGAAATTTCTATTTTTAGTGTCAAAGTTACTATTCACGTATACGGTACTATTCACGTATACGACACTATCCACGAATACGACACTATTCACAGAAAAATTAATTTTTATTTTCTATGTCCAAGATTGTCTATTATGGTTCCTATCTTTGATTGGATCTATGTTTTGGTCTTTATTTTTTGAATTCTGCTCCACAATAGTTTATTATGGAGTATTTTTGAACTTGGATTGTCTAAAATATGAATCCTTAATATTTGTTGTTTTGTCTCACTGGATTTATTTTCTTTAAAATATTTTTTTCATCATCCTCAGTCTTAAATGATGATATAACTGAATATCTTTGGCCTGTAGTGCAAAGATGAATGATTTCTTGATGAATATCTTTGGCCCGTAGTGCAAAGATGAACAAGTGTTGAGATGAACATGACCGACTGATTAATATCTTTGGCTTGTAGTGCAAAGATGACTATTTGATTAAAGATGTATATTGATTGATGTTACATGGATAAAATATCAATGATGGACTTTTAAATTCATAGATGATAGTAGATTTCATTCTCTACTTAATTCTTCTAATGAATTGTTGTTGTCGCTGCAGTTGTTGATCTAAAACTTGTTGTCTATTGTATTCTATCAGAATTTTCCCTGTTAAAGACCAACGATAATGTGTTCTATATTATCTTAGTCATAATGTTCTTTACTGGGCTATTTGATCTCACCTTTTTCCTTTTTGTTCCATTTTTCTTCTCAGGAGGCGAGAATATAGCGGGAACTAGTCGGGGTGTGGAGTGATGGTTCAAGATAGTTGTTTTAGTAGTCCTCACTATTCTATAAAATAATGTATCAATAATTGTAATGACGACTTTATTTGGGTGTGAATATTGTCTAGATGACAATATTTGTATTTAAACTCATAGTTTATGTGTTGTCATATTTTGCACGACAAATGTATTAATAAAGTTGTAGTTATTTATGTACCATGTATCTGGCGACTCAGAATGGGTTGGATGGAATGAACCTATTTTGGGGGCGTCACACTAATTCTCTTCCTCAGCGCTGGGGCGCTAAGATTTGGCTTTGTTATAGCGTTGGGGCGCTGAACGTCAGGGCCTGATGACCGCCTCTAGCGCCGGGGCGCTGTGAATAGACTACTCTCCAGCGTCGGGGCGCTGCACTGTAGGGTTTGGTGATAGGTCTCAACGCCGGGGCACTGCATGTCAGGGATTGCTGTTGAGCCAAGCGCTGGGGCGCTGAGTTTGTGGTCAAATCAAGCGTCGGGGCGCTGTCCTCAGTCTTCACGTGTGGCCACTGTTCTGAAATCTCGACGTGCATTGTGTAGACATGATACAGAAAGACTGTTAGGCAGAGCATATACTAATAAATAATAAAAAGAATGAAATAAAGTACACACAAATATATTAAATGAAGACATATGAAACATATTAAACTAAAAAAATTATGGTGTTTCCTTCCTAAAGCGCTTGGTTTCAAGTCGTCAGCCCGACTTTGTTGATGTGCTTAGTTGTCCATTAGTTCGGAGAGGTACATGACCGTGGATTGACGTTCGATAGGTCCACTCCAGTAATGTTTAAGTCGTTGACCGTTTACCTTAAATTTTTATTTTGAATTCGGTTCTTTGACCTCAATGTTTTCGTGTGGAGTGACATATATAATCACGAATGGCCCGGACCACAGAGATTTCAATTTCCCAGGAAATAAACGCAATCGTGAATTAAAAAGCAAGACTTGTTGGCCCGGTTCAAATGTCCGATCAAGAATTTTCTTATCATACCAGGCTTTGACTTTCTCCTTGTAGAGTTTTGCGTTTTCATAGGCATTGAACTAAAATTCGTCCATCTCATTTAATTGCAGTATCCTTTTCTCACCCGCTTCTTGTAGATTGAAGTTAAGTTTCCGTATGGCCTAGTGTGCACTGTGTTCTAATTCAACCGGGAGGTGACATGCTTTTCCGTAGACCATTCTGTAGGGTGACATGTATATAGGATTCTTGTAAGTTGTTCGATATTCCCATAGAGCATCGTCAAGATGCAATGACCAATCTTTTCGTGATGGATTGACCACCTTTTCTAGAATTTACTTGACCTCCTTATTCGAGACCTTTGCTTGACCATTGGTTTGGGGATGATACGCGGCTACAATTTTATGACGAACCCCATACTTTACAAGAAATTTAGTGAATTGCTTATTACAGAAATGAGTTTCCTCATCACTTATTATCGCCCTCGGCATCCCAAATCGTGTGAAGATGTTTTTATTTAAGAATCGGAGGACAACGTTGGCATCATTGGTGGGTAAAGCTGCGGCTTCTACCCATTTAGAAACGTAATCCACCGCCAACAGAATGTACTGATTATTGTAAGAGGATGGGAAAGGTCCCATAAAGTCGATTCCCCACACGTCGAACAGTTCAACCTCCAAAATTGTGTTGAGTGGCATTTCATTGCGCTTGGAGATATTACCCACGCGTTGGCACCGATCACACTTCAGGACATAGAGGTAAGCATCTTTGAATAGAGAAGGCCAGAAAAATCCCGATTTTAACACTTTGGCTGCGGTTCGATCGTCAGAATAATGACCTCCGTAATCTGATGAGTGGATATGTTATCCATCTCTTCATGTGGCACACATCTTCTAATCATTTGATCTGCACAAGCCTTAAACAGAAATGGTTTATCCCAATAATATTGCTTAACATCGTGGAGGAACTTCTTTCGTTGCTGCGAATTCAAATCCGTGGGTAACACCTTACCAACCAAGTAATTTACATAATCTACATACCATGGCAATGTCGTTATTACTCGGAGAAGTTGTTCATCCAAAAATTTCTCATTAATCATGACATTGTCTTTTTGCTAAAATTCTGTATTTTCCAACCGAGAAAGATGATCCGCCACCTGATTTTCGGTACCTTTTCTATCCCGGTTCTCCAAATCAAATTCTTGTAACAACAGTACCCACCGTATTAACCTCGGTTTGGCATCCTTCTTCTCAATCAAATACTTAATGGCAGAATGATCAGTATAAACGATTACCTTGGTCCCAATAAGATATGCTCTGAATTTGTCGAAGGCAAACACAACTGCAAGTAATTCTTTTTCAGTGGTTGTGTAGTTCAACTGGGCATCCGTCAACGACTTGCTGGAATAGTAGATTGTGTGAAAAATCTTATCGTGACGTTGTCCCAATACTGCTCCAACTGCGTAGTCACTGGCGTCGCACATCAATTCGAACGGTAAAGACCAATCGAGCGCCACAATAATTGGAGCTGAGACCAATTTCCTCTTTAATACTTCAAAAGCCTCGATACATGACTGATCCATCTTGAAAGGCACGTCTTTCTCCAACAGGGAACATAGGGGTTTTAAAATTTTGGAGAAATCTTTATTGAAGCGTCTATAGAAACCCGCATGACCCAAGAAGCTCCGGATTCCCTTCACAGATGATGGAGGGGGTAATTTCTCAATTGTCTCAATCTTCGCTTTGTCCACCTCTAACCTTGCTGCAAAAACCTTATGCCCCAAAATAATCCCGTCTTTCACCATAAAGTGACATTTTTCCCAGTTAAGGACCAGGTTAGTCTCCACGCATCCCTTCAACACTAAAATCAAAATTTTCAAACATAAGTCGAAACTATCACCAAACACGGAAAAGTCATCCATAAATACCTCCATATTTTGTTCGACCATATCTGAGAAGATCACCATCATGCACCGTTGAAAGGTTACTGGTACATTACATAAACCAAAAGACATACGCCGAAACGCAAACGTACCGTATAGGCATGTGAATTTAGTTTTTTCTTGATCCTCCGGGGCTATGGCAATTTGATTGTATCCGGAATATCCATCCAAGAGGCAATAGAACTGATGTCCCGCTAACCTATCAAAAATCTGATCAATGAACAGCAAGGGGAAGTGATCCTTGCGTGTGGCTTTATTCAACTTGCGGTAGTCCATACATACTCTCCATCCTGTAACTGTTCTAGTAGGGATGAGCTCATTAGCTTCATTCTTCACCATTGTCATACCCCCTTTCTTTGGTACGCACTGTACAGGACTCACCAATGAACTGTCCGAGATTGGGTAAATAATGTCGGCATCCAACCATTTTATGATCTTCTTTTTCACCACATCCTTCATAATGGGGTTTAGCCTTCTTTACAGCTCAATGGTTGGTTTTTCCCCCTCTTCCATTAAAATCTTATGCATATAATAAGATGAACTAATTCCCTGGATATCCGCTATAGTCCACCCAACTGCTGTTTTGAACTCTCGCAAGACCCATAGTAGTTTCTCCTTTTGCTTGTCAGTTAACTCCATTGAAACAATAACTGGTAGGGTAGCATCTTTTGCCAAATAAGCATATTGCAGATGAGATGGTAGTGGCTTTAATTCCAACACAGGTGTCTCTTCTATCGAGGGTTTGAACTTTTTACCTTCCGTTTCGGGCCTATCAAGGGTATCAAATGATTGATTGCTTTTTCGGAAGAAAGATGATGTATCTATCCATTTGACATACTCAACGTCATATTCAATACCATCGTCGTCCATCCCGAACAAAATAGATTCTAGTGGGTCTTCCGAATAATTTCTACTGAATTTGTGATTAACTAATTCCTCCATGATATCCACCCGCATACACTTACCTTTTTCTTTCAGATAAGACATCGACTTGAATACATTAAAGGTGACTTTTTGATCCTCAACTCGCATCGTCAATTCTCCTTTTTGCACATCAATCAAAGTTCTTCCTGTTGCTAAGAATGGTCACCCAAGAATAATTGGAATTTCGCTATCTACTTCATAATCCAGGATAAAGAAATCTGCGGGGAAGATAAATTTATCCACTTTGACTAAAACATCCTCAACAATACCTCGTGGATATGTAACCGATCGATCCGCCAACTACAAACTGATATTTATCGGTCGTGGTGCTTGAAGTACAAACTGGCTGTAGACGGACAATGACATCAAATTTATACTGGCCCCCAAATCACACAATGCTCGTCCCGAAAACTGATTTCAAATTTCACATAGAATATTAAAGCTACCTGGATCCTTAAGCTTCGGCGGTAATTTATTCTGAATGATCGCGCTGCATTCTTCGGTCAATGCCACTGTCTCAAACTCACCCAATTTCCTCTTTCTCGACAAAACCTCCTTCATAAACTTAGCGTAACTCGACATTTGTTCCAAGGCTTCAGAAAAGGGGATGTTGATATGCAGTTTTTTGAAAATATCCAAGAATCGTGAAAATTGCTTATCCAACTTGGATTTCTGAAACCTCTACGGATACGTTATGGGGGGCATTGTGATGGTTGGTTCCGGTTCTTTCTGTTCTAAGGTCTCATCTTGACTTTTTCTGGTGCCCACAACTTCCTCTATCTCACTTGTTGTGATGTCCTTTTTTTCCTTATCCTTGACTGTTTCCTGCAAATCCTTTCTACTTCGTAGAGTTACAGCCTTACAACGCTCATCTCTGCCCGGATTTTTCTCTGTGTCACTTGGGAGTGTTCTAAGTGCTCGGTTATTCAGTGCATGTGCTATCTGCCCCACTTGATTTTCTAGATTCTTTATCGACGCACCTTGGCTTTTCATATTCAGCTCTACTTGATTTAATTTTTTGTCTTGTTCCTCGTTCCTTTTGTCAGAAGCTCTAATGAATTTTTCCAAGGCGTCTTCCAAACTTGATTTCCTCTTTGGTTGTTGTTGAGTCTGATTTTGAAATCCGGAAATGTTTTGCGATCTAGGCACTTGAGCTTGAGCTTGATTGTTACTCCATGAAAATCTCGGATGATTTCTCCAACCCGGATTATATGCGTTTTGGTTTGGACATGGTTGGGTAGACCGACTATAGCTCCCTACGAACTGAGCTGATTCAGAATTTATGGCACATTGATCCGTAGCATGACCCCCCAGCACATAATTCACAACCCATAGCTACCTGCTGTGTGGATGGTGGACTCTATGTTTTCATTTTCTTAGCTATTACGGCCACCTGTGCTGCCAATACTGTCATTGGATCCACTTTAAACTTTCTCGGTGTTTTTGGAGGGTTAGACCTAGTCATGGGACACTGATAATTATTATTGGCCATTGTCTCTAACAGCTGATATGCCTCATCAAAATTATTAGACATGATCGCTCCACCTGCTGCTGCATCAATACTGGCTCTTGTGGACGCGCGCAACCCATCACAGAATATTCCCAACTGCATCCATTGTAGAATTTCGTGATATGGGCACTTACGGAGCATATCCTTAAATCTTTCTCATGCCTCATATAATGATTCTGAGTCGAACTATGCAAAGGTGTGAATATCATTCTGTAGTTTTGCCGACTTCGCTGGTGGGAAAAACTTAGCTAGAAATTTTTGAGCTAAGTCGTCCCAATTTGTGATTGAACCAGGAGGCAAAGAATGTAACCAACTTTGCGCTTTATCTTTCAAGATAAACGGGAATATCCTCAATCTTACAGCATCTTCCAATACATTGTTGAATTTGAAGGTATCGCAAACTTCCAAGAAACTCAATATATGTTTATTAGGATCATCTATCGAATTACCCCCAAACTGGCATGTATTTTGTAGCATCTGAATTGTTCCCGATTTGATCTCGAAACTGTTCGCATTGATCCCCGGCTCCTAATACTCGACTGAATATCTGTGGTATTTAGCATGGCATAATCCCTAAGTGATTTTTGTTCGTCTCCTGCCATGTTCACTGGAATTTTTTGATCTGCCAGATTTTCTTCCACAGGTGACCCCGTACTATTCAACTGCAATTTTTGGAACTTCCTTTTGATATCGTCTGTATAAGAAAAAAGTTCCTTTTTTGCCCTTGATCTAGTGTGCATACACTCGCAACGAATTCCTGCAAATACAAGAAGAAAAATAAGTAACGTTTAAATTAAGACCGAATTGATTATAACTAATATGGAATTAATATTAATAACGAATTCCCAGGCAACGGTGCCAAAAACTTGTTGGTTGATTTCACAATCAAAGCAAACGTGCAAGTATACACGGTCAACAAGTAATAAAGTGATAAGATAGAGTGTCGATCCCACAGAGAATTCTAATTAATAAATTCCAACTACTAGCACTATATCAATTTAATTTTATTTAAACAACCATAAATTATGATTTTTCGAATTAAGAAAACTAAATTAAATAATTAAAAGAGATTATTCTAAAAGAAAACAAATAAACAAAAATAAGATTTGAATGAATGAATTCAGATAAATAAGAATTAAGACTTCAATATCCCCAATTATAAACTATAAACCAATTATCCAATTATCCCAATTATTATGCCTACTGAATTGTTAACAGGAATTCTCAAATGCCAAAAGTCCTTTTTCAAGTGATCAATTGACTTCTATTTAATCCAGATTAATCTTGCTATATTCCTATGCAAAACAATTGAATTAAACTCCTTCAATCCCAATTCCTTATGTGTTACATGCGGTGAACAGATATTTCTATTCAATTCACGAACCTAATTATTCACTTTGCAAATAACTAAGTCACACGTTATCATGCCCAGTTCTAACCCTAGAATTCCTCTTTCAATTCCTTCTAGAGTAACAAGGTAATTATTGGTCAAATAATTAATCAATCAACACAAGGCAAGATAAATAATTCACTTCAACACAAATAATTGGAATAAATCAAATAATTAATTCATAGCTATAAAAGGTTCAATTGAAATCTTAATTAAAGAAATTAGTTCATGGCAGAAATTAAAACCAACAATCTTTTGCAAATCATCCTTAAAGAATTACACAAATTGAAAGAATGAAGAAGAAGAAAACTCTAAGTAAAATCTTCAATGTCTCCTTGACTCCTTGCTCAGCCTCCAATTGTGTAGATAGTCCCCTCTTTCAATTAAAATAGCTTTTATATACTCCATTTATCCAAACTCTACTAATCCAAATCCAAATTGGCTTCAAACAACCTCCATTCAGCAAGTCAAACAATGGTCAAACACGTCCTGGTCAACTGACATCACGGCCCAGTGCCCCGGCACTGGGATCAATACTAAGTGTAGCGCCTCGGCGCTGGTTCCCAAAAAAATTACCACAATGCCATTTTGTAGCTTAAAATTTTCCAATCGCTCCTATAGCTCCCGACTCTGCAAAATAACACATAAACACAGTAAAGATATTCCTAAATGACTCGAGAATACAACCATTTAAGCCCAAGTATATTTGATTTATGGGTATATTACCCAATCATCAGGTAGACAATTTTGTTGATTATCAAATTAGAAATAAGTCGATGAGGTCTTAGCCTAGTGGTTAAGAGTCGAGTCATCAGAACCTAGTTATTTCAAGAGGCGAAGCAATATTGTAGCAGTGCACGATCTAAAAACAGACCTAGATAAGCCCCTGATATACTAGTATATAATTGATAATATTTTGTGCAGTAGTATGTGGGTTTATAATTATTCAAAATTGTTATATTCATGTCAGTTTAATTTTCATGTCATATACAATTTCCAAGTGGGTTAGTTTTAAAGCATGCACCGAAGCACGTGTACTTATTAATATGGGCTTGGCAAATTTTCAAAAAAGTCTTCAATCATCTTTGCCATTCATTATGGTCTTTCTTATTATTCGTGAACAGAGTCCATCTGGATAGAGAAGGAACCTACATAAAAAATAATTAAGCATGTGGTGGCCTATATATAAAAGATGAGTTGTATCCTTAATTAAATTAAAGATATACGTGTTAATGGCAATCGAAGCATGGTTGTAACCGAGTATTTATTACTTTACATGTTACATCGTTTATATCATAAAAGGTAGAAATAGTTTTCATGTTATATATATTAAATCAAAGCATTAATCACTTTGATTATTGATCCAGGTGAGTAAAAGATGCATCGCTGCTAACATTCTAAAAGGGTCGCCACATGAGGGACAATAATTCGTGTGGGCCCATCATGTCATGAGTCAGCAACAACATCTATATGCTTCTCAAAGCCAACCAAGGCAATCCAAGCCCATCGGCTTCAGCAAAGTAAAATGAGCACATGAAATCAACACTGATCGTCGAGAGAATAACAAGCCTCGGATAGAATGTGTGGCTCTTAATTTTCACAAACGGAGAGTATCTAGCCAAGACATGTGTTTAAACCCTCGTGGCTAAAAGCACGTGGCTCGTGGCTCAAAGCATGTAGCTCGTGGCTCGAAGCACTTGGCTCGTTGCTCGTTGCTCGTGGCTCAAAGCACGTGGCTCGTGGCTCAAAGCACGAAGCTCGTGGCTTGAAGCACTTTGCTTGTTGCTCCTGGCTCATAGCTCAAAACACGTGGCTCATGGCTCAAAGCACGTGGCTCGTGGCTTGTGAATCTTTATGTATATCTTAGAAATGAATTGAAGAGTAGGGTGGAAATATTGAGAGCCAGAAGTTTCTATTTGGCGTATGGTGTTTAGGTGTGGCAAAATTTGTATACTCTCTTATTTTAAGTTACTTATAAATAAGAGACTGAGGGGCAATGTTAGAATGTGATTATTTGGGTCTAGCCAAGGTGTAACTCAATTTATTTAATGGGCTAAATTTGGTGTTAATATGAGATTTGATTGTTTGATTAGTTTTTGATATTCTAATAGTAATGATGTACTTAATTATAAAATTATATTATATTTCTATTTATGAAAGACTTTCAAAATAAAATAAAATAAATCAACAAATTTGCAGTTGCAGATGTATTATAAAGCTCGTCTCATGCTCAACTTTCGTTAATTTATTTTCAAGTTAGGAATCTTTAATTTGTTCTAAGACTTTAAAATTTGGGGAAGTAACACGAGGGACTAAATTTCAAATTGAACCTTAAATTTTAACTTTAAAATTGATTTGCAACCTAAATTTTATTTTGAATTAAATGTATTTTAAATTTTGAGTTTCAATACAATTTTCACCTTTCACACTAAAATTTAGGATGTAAATTATTTTGATATAGAGGGTGCGAAAGGTGCAAATTAATTTGAAATTCAAAATTTAGGGTGCATTTAATGCAAAATAAAATTTATGGTGCAAATCAATTTTAAAATTAAAGTTTAAGATATAAATTGGAGATTAGTCTAACACGGGGAAATTAATATTGATGTTGAGGGATTTCACGAAAGTAATGTTTGACATATTGAGCCATTAAATCTTGTTCAAATGTCTCAGGATTGAATTGTAGAGTACACTTACTACATACTAAAGAAATCAATAATAATAATAATAATAATAATAATAATAATAAAGGGGTACATTTTATCAAATTATTAGAACTGAAAGGCTTTATGTGAAAAAAATAAACTCGTAGGTTATATTAAAAAAAATAAAGTTTAAGGGTTTTATTGGTCATTAAGTCTTATAATTAATACTCCCTCTGTCTCAGGATAAAAGTCCTGGTGGACTTTTCACGCATATTAAGAAGATGAATAAAATGACAAAATTGTCCATAATAATGTCATTAAATATAGAGAGAGAATTAGAATAAGAAAAGTATGAGATATTTAATGCTACGGGCATAATAGGAAAAAATGTGTAAAAGTTTGGTTATTAAAAGAAAGTGGACATTTAACATGGGACTACTCAAAATAGTAATAAGGACTTTTATCCTGGGACGGAGGGAGTAATATTTAAACCATATAATTGATACTCCCTCGGTTCCATATTAAGTGTTGTTTTAGAGAAGAAAAAAACTGATTCCTAATTAAGTGTCGTTTGCATATTTTTAGGAGAAATTTTCTCATATTTTCCTGATTTACCCCTAAATCTCTCTTTTCAAGTGCAACACTTTCCACGTAAATTTATTTTCATAAAAACACAACACCTAATTCCTCTCCACTTTCCAAGGAAATTTATTCCTATAAAAACACTACTTACTCTATTCTATTCTCTCTCTTATTTAAGGAGAGATACACGTTAGTTTACACCTTAATTGGAGGAGAGAGACTACCAACACATAAGGGGTAAATATGGAAATTGGGACCTATATTAATTACAAAGTAATGATATTCTTAATATGTGTGTTTTATGTAAAGGAGTATGATTTTTGGCAAAGCATACTGTCTATTTTGTTTCTCTCTCTCTTTTCTCATAGTTGGTAGTGTTTGATAAAAATTGAATTAATTTGAATCTGAATTTAAATGAGTTGAATCTGAATGAAAAAAGTTGTTTGATAATTGACATATTTGAATAACATATTTTTATTATTTTAACCCTAAAAAAAATCAAAATTGTTGAAAATTTATTTAAAATTACTTAATATAATAGTTAATATTGTATAAAAAAAACTAAATTCAGTCAAAAAAATGACACTAAACCATTCAGACGATTTTTTTTCCAAAACAAACGCATTGAATGGTTAACTGATTCAACCATTCAACCATTCAAGTATCCAGCCCTAAACAAACATTCCCTTTATCATTCATTTGGTCATTCATTTTCTTCCGAGCCTAGAATGTCAATAAGGTAAGCACATCCCATTCCCTCTGTTTCAATTCTACATTGCATACTACTGAACCCTATGTTTGGTCTTGAAAGAAAGTCTAAAAAGGAATTAGGGAAATACATTAATTTAAAATTTAATACGCGGTCGTCAAATTGCATGTCTAATTTTGGAACAGAAGGAATATACACCAACACAGTTGCATATCATGACTATTTTTACATGTATGCACGTGAGAGAGAATCATGTGGAAATATCAAAAATACAGGTGAAAATATCACTTCTCATTATGAATTATGTTCATGTGTGCATACCATGAATTATGTATGCGTGTTCAATTTATCAGATCATGACGCTGAGTGAACTCCAGAACTGATTTACAAGGTATATAAAACAAATGCAGAGATTATACAAAGTTGTATGGCGTGCCACATACATTTGCCCTTAAGACTTTTAGCTTGGTAATTCCTCCTTAATGGATTTTAATTACTATAACTTTTTTAACTCTAGGTTTGTTTCGTTTAGTTTATTGTTAGTTCACACTAATGGGAAACCTACCTTATATAGTATGTGTTGTACCAGCAAAATTAAGTCAGCTGGTGGCACTCAGCCAATCGCACTTGGTTGGTGCTCAACCTTAAAAATGACAATAAAACTAATCATAGTCTGATAACACTTGCTTCCTCTCAAGACTACGTCTATCGCTCTAATGCCTATTAGAAAGAAGTAGTAGTCTTAATCGGTTGACTGGAATCCTATCTCAAGCCCCCCTCCTCCTAGCTTTAGCTATCCAAGTCCAACCTCTTGTCCTGTCCGACTCCAGCTGAAGAAAGGGCCTTTGTATACAAGTTTATTTAATATTAGACTACAAACCTTCTTTCATCAAACCAGAAAGCAGAGAACTACGATTTTGGAATAGCAATTACATATCGAGGGACGTTAAAACTCTCATAGCCTCCTTGTCTGGCTAGATTCCAAGGGAGGTTAGAACTCCCATAGCCTCCTCGTCTGCTTGTCCGACTAGATATCCCATCTTAACTTGGTACAAATAGTTATATCTCATTCATCATTTTAGCAAACAAACAAACAAGCATACCCTTGGTAATTATCATTATTACAAAATTTATATGATTACATAGTTGTTACTATATGGAAAACCATAACTGATGACCTCAAAATGGAAAGATCAGTTTGTCGAGTCAAAATCTCAGGAAGTTCATTTCTCAAAAACTTGAATTTTTCAGCAACAGTTCGACATAGGTCAGCACAAAAATTCTTAATACATAATACTAGTACATTGTTCTAGGTACCTCTTATGACTAATACTGAGGCTTTAGAAGGTATCTTTCTATCCTTCTTCTTCACCATAAAATGACACCAATAAATCATAAGGAAGTGGTGCGGTCAGTTAGATATCTCTTGATCACCCCAAGGCAGTTTATCAGTCTCCTGCAAGTGGTTGATAGGCTACCCAAACAATTATTGTACACATGAATGCTTTAGAACTGCATGCCTTCAACTTATGAGATCTTAATTTCTCCTCAAATACCCTTACATGTTTTGTTACCTGGCACCGTCATTCAATTTCCTAACTTTGCTAAGCTGTTGAAACTTTGTGATCTCTTGGAGTACTCTCTAATTAGCTTTGAGAAGAAAGAATCCTCCCTCTCCAGTAGCCTTGCTGGGGTGTCATACTCCGCTATTCTTCCTGTTCATGGATAAGTATTAGTTTAGGCACTAACAGTTTGTGCAGTAACAAAGACAAAACAGTACATGGGTCAAACTCCGAAAGTAAGACCCACATACTCTTTTGTCTTTTCTATCTATTAGTGCACATAAAATTATTCTTCATCCAAAAGAATAATTACAATATTTTTCGTACCCAAACGCAAATTCATGCACCTGATCAGAAATTCTTAATGACATTCACACACACACACGCACACACACATATATATGTATATGATCATATTATTACCGTCACTAAGGACCAAAACAAAATCGCTGTCTATGACTGTGTGGATTCTGTGAGCTATTGTGACAATGGTTCGGTCTTTAAACTCTTGGCTAATGATTTCTTGTAAAATTCCATCAGTTGCGGAATCTACAGAGGCTGTTGCTTCATCTAGAACAAGAATGCTGCGCTTTTTAAGCAACGCTCTCCCAAGGCAGAATAACTGCCTTTGTCCCACACTCCAGTTTTCGCCATTCTCAACCACTGCAGAGGCATATATATGATAGTTCTTCCATTAGTAAACTTTGCATTCTAACCAAATGATGGTATAAAAATGATTTATCTGACCTGTATAATCTAGCTTCTCTTCTTTTGCACGAACTATATCGCCTAGTTGACATTTGTCTAGAGCCTGCAAAATATATATAGAGCTACTTTAGTGACGGTGATTTTTAAATTATGATAATAATAATAATAATATACTATATATGATTCCTCCATATTGGGTCCTCTCTAATAACTTCATTACTTGATCATCTGGGACTTGCCTTTAACAAATTCTGGAACACAATCAACATGCCTACATGCTCATCTTGTAGCATTGTGAGATATTCCCTTATACTCCCTAGCTCCATTCAACAAAAAGACTTTTTTTCCTAGTCAATTTATGAAATCCAAAAATTCAAAATTGATGTGAATTTGTTTATTTTGAATAATGCATTAGTTAAAATTGTAAACTACTTCAAATACTGAGTACAATAATGTTATATCGAGAAGTAATATAAATTATCTTCAAATTTTGAATTTTAGGATTTCACAAATTAATGACAGCCGTCAGATCATTTACTTCCAGAAGAATGAAGTGCTGGACTTACTTTGCATTCACTTGTATTCTAGATGTTGTGTCTCTTGGATCCATCTAATTATAGCTAGTTGGTTCTATATGGAGGATGGAAAACCATACCTCCCAAATTTCGCAGTCAGAATATTGGTCCAGTGGGTCAAGGTTTCCTCTAACTGTTCCCTCAAACATAGAGGGATCCTGAGGAATGATGCTAAGATTTGATCTCAGGTCATGAAGGCCTATCTTTGATATATCTACACCATCAATAATGATGCTACCCTCTCTGGGTTCTACAACCCGAAAGATGGCTTGTATGAGGGTTGATTTGCCGCTCCCAGTCCTTCCTACTACACCAATTTTCTTCCTTCCCGGAAATGTGCAGGTAATATTTTTCAACACAGATGGGAGATGCTCAGCATAACGAATCTGCAAGTAAAAGCACATTCATACGTAAAGAAATGCAAGTAATAAAACTTTTTAAACTATGATTTTCATTTTTCTTTATTCCTTCTATAGGTAGCATCACTTTAAATTATTCCTACAATATTTCTATAGGAATTTACCTTCAAGTTTTTAAAACAAATTGTTCCGGTTTCTGGCCAGTTTTTTGATGGTCTGCAATTTTCAATAACCAGAGGTGCTTCACTGGTAAGTTTTGAGTACTGAAGAATTCTTTCAACTGAAATCATTTTAATTTCTGCATTGCATATATTCCAAATAACTGATGCTTGCTGAACATTTAAATTGATTCCATATGTGACTGCCAACCCTGCAATGCCTGTAGAATATTCATCCATCCTGATTAGTTTGCTGTGCAAGACCATAGTCTTTTCGGATAAAGAATAAATTTGATATGATCTTAGGTGATTTTCAAGTATACTCCATGATCAAAACCACCAATCCATGCACTTTGCATACATACCCTTGAGCACCCCCTCCACAGAAAATAAAAATAATAATCAAAATCAAAATAAGGCAAGGCAAGTAATCTTTCTTACTTGGATTGATAATTCCTTCTGGGAGAGTCACAAGCAAAACCAGCGAGAAGCCAAAAACAAAATTGGATAACTGGTTCAGCCTGAAAGAAAGCCACTCCATTGCCGCGACATTATGAAACCATGGCCTTGAGTAGTTGTCAACGAGGCAGAGGTTTGTATTAGTGAAGCGGTCTTTTTGGCCAAAAGCACGAATTGTTGCTGCTCCTGATAGTGACTCTGCAAAGTGGTGTAGGATTGGAGCTATTTGTATCCCTGATAAGCGAGCCAATTCTCTTGCAGTTGGTGTATAATATTGCTGCCATCATTAACAAATATTAGATCAAGATTACAAAATGACAACACTTGCACACGTGTGAGTAGCATTTCTGTTGGTTCATGGAATTGGCAGTAAGTTTGTTTCCGAAAACTCAAAAAAGTAATATCCTTATCCTCTATATACATCTTATCATATTGATATTGTCCTTGAGTCTTTCTTTTCATGATGAACTATAAAGTTCAAGTGCTTTTGATACCAGAAGCAAATCGTGTCGTTTGGAAATGTGTAATCAGTTTTGATAATAAAAACTGGAGGTAAAGGAGATGTCTTACTTGGTACCAGATGCAAATGGCTGTTACTGGAATGAAGATGATGAATACTTCCCATGCCACCTGTGACATTACTGCAATGGTCCCAAGAATCTGGATTGTTGAGAAAGCACACCAACCTACTTTATTTGCCAATTCCAAGTCTAGTACACTTTGGTCCGTGGATGCCTGTGCATAAGTCAATTAGATGGATGTAATGAGAATCCACCATTCTGTTGTAACTTCATCAGTTACAGGGATACTTACCCGATTTAAGATTCTTCCGGCCGGAGTTGAATCAAAGAATGCCATAGGAGCACGAAGGACACTGTGAAGCATATTGTGGAAGAGCTTCTCTGCTGTCGAAAGACCAGCTATAGCCAGTAGTGAAGCTCGAACCAACACACAAAGTGAGCTCCCAACAGAAAAAAGTATGTAAATTAATAATATGAAATTCATCCCAGTTACTGGCTCAGCCTCATCAGTTGGACAAGCCCATGCCATCCAATAGTTGCTTGCTATCTGTAACACTTGGAAAGATGACTGTGCTAGAACTATGAGTGGAACTAAGGCGCCGCCTTTCACAATTGTCAAATAAGCCAAGTAGACTTCTTTTCCAATGCTTCCCTTTTCTCTCTCTTCTTCATTCACCAATTTGCCTTCCATTTCTGTTATCTCATTGCAGAGATTGTGCTCTGATTCTTGTTTAGCATATGGAAATTCAGCAATTGAGGTGGATTCTGTAGTCAATTCACCGTCTTTTTTTGCATGTTGAGATGCTCTACTTGAGGTTTCCACTGTTAGGACTGAATCTAGTGCTTGGCTATGAGCTCCAACTAGAACCTCAAATCCGATATTCTGCTTAAGCAGTTCTTCAAATGAACCAGCTTGCGCGATTCTTCCATTTTGCATCACCTGTTGAGACTTGAAGAGTTATAATTTGGTAGGTCTGGATATAAAATTTCTAATATAAATGTTGCCCGAAATTCTCCAAATAATAATAAAAATTTAAGAATCAAGGTGGCGTACCAGGATGAGGTCTGCTGCTGTAAGAAAGTCAACTTGATGGGTAACATAAACTATGGTCTTCTCCTTAAGAATCCCCATTAGGCACTCCTGAGCAGATTACATATAGAAGAAACATCAGTGTTCAATCTCCATATTTTCTGCTTCATATCAGGAGGGTATTGGAAAATTAGAACATGGATTTGGTAGAAATACTAACCTCAAAGAGTTGCCTGCCTGTATGTGCATCCACTGCACTGAAAGGATCATCGAGCAGGTATATATCAGCATCCTGGTAAACTGCACGAGCAATTTGTATCCGTTGCTTCTGGCCTCCACTCATATTTATCCCTCTTTCTCCAATCTCAGTTAAGTCACCGGTGGAAAACAACTCGAGATCCTTAACCAAAGCACATGCTTTGACTGTTCTGTCATACTTGGTGCTATTATAAGAATTTCCGAAGAGAATATTCTCTCTAACATTCCCTGTCAGTATCCATGGCGACTGAGGAACATAAGCCTTCGTACCACTGATCTTCACTGTCCCAGACAGCTTCGTCACCTCTCCTAGTATGCTTGAGAGCAGACTAGACTTCCCTGAGCCTACAGTGCCACAAATTGCCACCTTCATTCCCCTCTTCACTTGCAACTGTATACCATCAAGAGTTGGAGATTCTGATTTGGCATCCCAGCTGAATTTGCCATGTTCAATCTCAATGTCAAATTCTGTTTGATTTGGAGGAACAAATTCAACTGCATTCAACTGAATTTCATCTTCTTGGAGGTAAGACGCAACTCTATCTGCAGAAACTTTTCCCTGTGCTATAACATTGAGGAGATCAGGTAGACTGAATATAGGATCTTGTAGCATTCTAAATGTAGCAAGTGCAGATAAGACCCTCCCAGCTGTAAGCGGAATCCCCATTAAAACACATCCCCCAAAAGTTGCAACAGAAATGAATGTTGGTGATCCCCAGAAGATAAAAGCTGTTACCGCATTCAGTCTAAGTGACTTCCAAAGCCAATTGTACTCGGTTTTCCTCAGGCTTTCTAGCTTCTGAAGATAATGACTGTCCCATGCTTGAAGTTTCAGTGTCTTCATGTTTCGAAGAATTTCTGAAGTGGATTTCATTCTAGCATCCTTGGCATCCATTATCTTAGATTGATATCCCTTCTGAATCTTAGTCATTGGTATGTTGATTGCCATTACTGCCATAGTTGCTGCTAATGCCACCAAGGATCCTAATCCTAGATTTATATGTAAAATAAATATTGCCAAGGAAATTTGTATAGGCAACATCCAGAGTGTGTTTACGTACCACATGAAATCTGAGATTCTTTGGACATCAACACTCATATAGTTGATGATCTCTCCACTTGTGCGGCTTTGGCAGGATTGGCTTGATAATACAAGGCCCTTTTTGTAGATGTGAGATATCAGACCAGCTCTCACTCGAAGGCCTAGCTGGCGAGCGCCAAAAATCCACCGTCTCTGTGTTATTGTCTCGACCACTTTTGCACTAAGAAAGGCAAGTGCAAGTAAGTAGCCACTCCCTAGGCTCCGGGTCTTCTTTTCATTAAGGTATGTTACAAGGTCATCAATAAGGTAGGGGCCAACATATGAGGCTGCGGCATTTATTATAGCAAAAAGTGCATTCATTGCTGCTTTCTTCCTGATAAACATATAGATGGCCTTGTATATAGATGGATTTGTGGTTCCATCTTTCTCCTTAATGAATTTCAGTTTTTCATCAAATGAATGGGATAGAAATTCAGCGGAGTCTCCGGTGTCAACATCTGGGACGTCATCTTGGTTGAGGGGTTTCTTTTTCCCAACTGTGAACAATTGATTGAGCCAAGAAAATGTTACTAGCTGGAGAAATGTAGCTTTTCCATATGGACAGTTGTTTTTCTCTTGTTGATGCTTTTCAGAATTTCCATTTAGAAGTGGGTCGCTGACACCATTAGGAGAGTCGAGGACTATGCCTGTCTTCCCTCGAACTGAAATACCCAGCAGGCAGGTGGACGCAGCAAGACTAAGGAAGTCAACATAATCAGATATACGAAATTGTTCATGGTTTGTAATTGCAAAATGGGCCTCAAGTGTTGCTTGAGCAAGAGACAGCAAGAAGCTGCACAGCCACCAGATTCTCAGAATCCAAGGGAACTTGCTACACTTATCTTTCTTAATTTTGTGTAGTGCAACCAATGTAATAGCCCATGATACTACTTGCATGATTTCTGAGGCTGGTGTCGTCTTACATTGTGCCCCAATTCTACTTTGTGGCAACAATAGAATCATTAAATGAGCTCCCAGCAGCAGAATGGAGGAAATTAGACACACCTTGTACGAGACGCCTACATTTACATCAATTGGGTATTTTTCTCTACCCATTACTTTCGCTTTGTCTTGGCACAATGATACCACAGTTTTCTGCACAACGTAGAGTAGTAAGAAGCCGAGGAACCCTAGTTGCAGAACTATGCTGCCATTCTCCCACAAACAGGGCAAGCTTAGTTGCTGCCTTGATGTCTGAAACTGAAAAGCCTGAACATCTGTCAAAACCACAATATATTGTGAGCATATATATACCTCTGGCTCTTGATACAAGAGTTGACAATTTTCTTTTTCTTTGTTTTTATGATTGTTTCTGCATTTCTAGTACCTTTTCGTCAAAACGTATTTATGAAGTGAAATCTATGCAATTTGAAAGAAACTAATGTTTATTAAATATATGCAACTGCTCATCATGCAAACGACATTCTGCTAATGTTTGAGTATGAATGAAATTAGAGAACAAAACGATTTGAATCGTTTCCTTAAAGTGTTATTTGCCCCCACTCAAATGAGTTTGCTATAGAGTTCTTGGCAAACCACTTCAATTACCAATTGATATATATATATATATATATATATATATATATGAACAGGACATATTGTGCAGTTTTAATCTTACTAATTGATATATATATATATATATATATATATATATGTGTGAACAGGTCATACTCCAATTACCAGATCTGGACTTGGATTTGTATTGGAACAGAATTAAATCCATTGAGTCGATCCGGCTATCTTTTAAATTATATGACTAGACTACAAAATCAAAAAAGGACATGAATGCAGAATGCCTACTCATTCAACTCACATACATGCTGACAAACAAAATTACCTATACATACATGTATGGTTCATGCATGACAAATATATATTGTATGCTACAAAATTAAGTTTTAAAATTATGACCATGCACAGTTGTACACACTTGGGGGAAATTAATAGTCCCATGGACTATTTTTTGTCATTTCTAAGATTATTTATAAGGTATTATATAATATATCTAGTGATGAATGTGGAATTAATAGTCCCCTCTCTTTAAGCTATTAAATGATTTTATGGGATTAAGATTCTGTCGTCAAAAGATTAAATAGTTCGAAGAAATATTAAATTAAAAGAAATAGTTCAATCTCAAACATACTTTTTTACAAACATAACCTAAGAAAAAAAATTTCAACTTTCCATTATTTTCTTTAGAACTCTTGCATCTAAGTGACACACAAACTAATATATATTATAGAAAAAAGTATGATAAATGAACTTATAAGAAGAAAATGAATGTTATTTAAAGTAAAGAGTAAATAAGAGTATGATCACCATCTGTAGGTACTTTACCTTACTTACAATATATATATATATATATATATATATATATATATATATGAGCTATATAATTTGTTTGCATGTTTTTGCACTTTCATTCTTTAAGTTAAGGAGATCTAGCTTACTTGTTATGCTGCTGGGATCAAGCATCTCTTCAGGAAGAATGCTTATTCTCTCTCCAGGTTATAGACTTTGTAGGGGTTCCTCTGGAGATATATTATATCAACTTGAGAATTCTGGAATATAGAAGAGAAAAATGATTTGAGTTTATGATTAATATATATAGCAAGTTTGGTAAGATTATTACTAACATATTGAATCAATCATGATCAGTTTTTGAAATCAAGGCTCACCAGAAATAGAAATGCAAGAGAGTGAGGGCCAAAAGCACTTTCATATTATTGTACAAAGGAATTTTGTATGGGTATGAGCATATATATGTATATGATATGGAGAGAGAGAGAGAGCACGTGATGATAAGTTTAAAGAGCATTGGCTGATTGTTTAACTCATTGATGTTTTTTAGTGTTTTATTTAGGAGGATAATAATGCATGGCATCATCTATATTATTGAAAACAAAAAAGAACGATCAAAATTAAAAATTGAAAATCAAAAGGAACCGGTAAAAAAACATTTGGCGTCTGCCTACTATTACCGTCAAATGTTTAGGATCTAAGTTTATTAACTACATATATAGTTTATTAATCAGAATTTAGAGTTTATTGATCAAAATTTAGGATTTATTAATTAAGGTTTATGTTTATTAAACTTTAGGTTTATTACCCTAACCTCTAATTATTAAATTTTGCCCTGGTTTATTATATATTCTAAATTTTAGTTAATAAATTCTAAATAATTTATTAATAAAATATTTTTTGTTAAAGAAACTCTTATTTTGATTAGAGTCCCCTACTTTTTTTTCCAATGATATATATAATAGGCTTAAATATAATTTATTACCCTAAACTATAGGTCATATTCCACTTCGGTGATCCACTTTTCAATTTTGTCAATTAGATGATTAAACTATTAATTTTTTCCAATCACAATAAATTAAGTTTGCCACGTCAGAAATCACTGACGTGGCTTTTTGGATGGGCAATTAATCAGCTGAGTGTGTATAAAATTTTTTTTTTATTTTTTAATTAAACAATTTAGTTATATTAGAGGGTAAAATGGTCATAGCCATTATCTCTTCCTCCCCCCTCTCTCTTCACGCCCATTTTTACAGAATGCAACAAATGATCTCTCTCTCTCTCTTCACGCCCATCAATCCCAACTTTCTTTTAGCTGAGTTCTTCTTCAATCCATTAATGCTACATCCAAACAAATCTACAGATCTACATAGTTCATATAAAGCATCGCGTCCTCTGATTTCTTCTTAAATCCCCATATTCGTCTACAGATCTACAGATCTCACTCCTCTTCTGATTCCCACTCTACTAGACCACTGCCTACCACGGCTTCGCCGCCGCTCTCAGCCCCGAAGAAGTCGAGTCCCTCCGCCAATCCGACTCATTCATCGGCATCTATGAAGAACCCATTAACAACCTTCACACCATTTGAACCCCTGAATTCCTTGACCTGGAGAAAGAAGAGGGTTGTGCGCTGGTCGTTCTCCGTTCGTCGGAATGAAAAATGCAATCACCGACGTAATTATTTGTGTTTATGGTACGATTTCTGGAGAAAGAAGTTTTTTATGGTGTAATTACTTGTGTTTTTTGGTATGATTTCTTGCGGAATTTTTTCTTTTGGTGGTGTAATGTTAGTGATAATGTTAGCGATTCGGACATAAGCCGGGGGTTTTGTTCGTGTTTGGTATGGACTTGTGGTTCTAGTAATTTGATTGTTTATGGAAGGTAAGAGGGGTAATTTTCCCATCAGAAACCCAGTAGCATCGACCCTTTAATTTTGCCTTTGATTGGTGAAAACCCTTGTTCGGATTCTGGTTGAAGTTTGTTTTTTTATGTAGTAAAGTTGTTATAAATTAATGTGATGGGCATGAAAATTGTGTTATGTGTATAAAGTATGGCCTTTCTCGGCGTTTAAGTTACAATCTGCAGTTGGCAGCATCAACGGCAGTCAAATCCCTTGAACACTCCGACCGCCACCATGGACGACGGTGGTCACCTTGACAATGCCGGAGAGACTTCCTCTGAAGTTCTGATGATAAATGAGGAGTTCTCAACTCTTTCAATCGCGAATTATCGGACCATTTTGCCCTTTATTTAAATAGATTTGTTTATGTAATGAATATAAAATAGTTTTTTTGCCACATAAGCAGTTTAAGACCCCACACAATTAGTCACGTCAGCAATTTCTGACGTAGCGTGTTCAATTTGGTTCAATTGAAAAAAATTGATAGTTTAATCACCAATTGACAAAATTAAAATGTGGATCACCAAAGTGGAATATGACCTATAGTTTAGGGTACTAATTCATATTTAAGCCTATATAATATATACTTTATAAGAATTCATAGCAAATACATATTATACTCCCTCCGTCCCAAGATAAAAATCCTGGTGGACTTTTCACGCATATTAAGAAGATGAATGAAATGACAAAATTGTCCATAATAATGTCATTAAATATGGAGAGAGAATTAGAATAAGAAAAGTATGAGATATTTAATGCTACGGGTATAATAGAAAAATATGTGTAAAAGTTTGGTTATTAAAGAAAAATAGACATTTAACATGAGACTACCTAAAATAGTATTAAGAACTTTTATCATGAGACGGAGGGAGTATATTTTTTGTCTATGTCAAGCATATAAAAAAATGATGGGATCACTGTATGTTGTTATGGAGAATCCCTACAGAGTTGGCTCAACCGGTAAAAGCCTATAAGAAAAATCTTTGAGGTCTCTTCTTCAAGCCTCGTAACTCGTTTGAGTCTATTCAAAATGAGTAATAATTCCTGAATTATTTTATATTTTGTATAAAAGAAGTCTGCTTTTGATCCAAATGTAATTAGTTTATGAAGATTTTGTTTTTGATGGAATAAAGCCAAGCAAAAAACAAAAAAATGGAGATGGAGATGGGTTATATTTAGGAAATTGATAAATTCATAATAAAAAATAATATTTTCACAATAAAATCATTATTATAGATCCTATAACAACGATTTTTATCGTCGCTATACATCTATAGCAATATTTTTATTGTTAAAATATCAAAAAAATATCATGAAAATATTAATTTCCTATATTAATTGATTGTGGTATTATCTATTCAACAATGCTACTATTATATAAAAAGGTCATATAATGATTATATACACACATGCATATTGTAGACTCTCGCTTAATATGTAGAGCCCGCAATATATATATATATATATATATATATATATATATATATATATATATGGGATTCCATTCACAGCAACCGGTTGTTGGTGAGCAACCCCTTTTGGCCTAGCCGCTACAACCGGCCTTAGACAATTTTTTTTTATAAGCCGCTACAGGCTGTAGCAGCTGGGCTAAAAGGGGTTTCTCCCAACAACCGATTGCTGTGAAAGAATACCCTATATATATATATATATATATATATATATATATATGTGTGTGTGTGTGTGTGTATGTGAATATTTTGTAATAGTAACATTATTTTTACCTATTACCTAATCACCGACTATGTTATGAATCACGATGATGTGGTTCGAGTCTAGTCATATGACTTTTAAAAGTGGTGGAGAATTCTTGATAATTGGACTTTGATCATCTTTGTTTTTTGTCCTATTGTGAGCGTGCAATTAAAATGGAGAAATTGGCTACTTTTATTATTGATTTTCCAATCTAAAGTTGGGGAGAAAGTGGAGTGATGACTAATACTTTAACCGGTCCGAGCATGTGTTGTTTTTCATTGTCCTCTCACCTTATGATACTCGAACTATAGCTACATATGAGCTGGTATATATGTCAAATTCATTGTATGTTGATTTGATTAGGCACAGGAAATTAAGATAAAAAAGTCATATTCAATGCAGTGCTGATATACAACGAGAGAGTGATCTCTTTGTCTGCATATCAGCACTGTATTGATCATGAAATGAACTTATCATGAAGTTCACTTTATGCTAACCGGATCCGTAAATGCGATACCGGTGATCGAACTGTTATTTATTTATTAATATATAAAAATATATATTATTAATAATTAATTAAAAATTTTATTTTTTATAAATTAAAACATAATAAAATTGAGTTATAATATTACTAAAATAGTTAATTTTAATATTAAAAAAATCGAGTCATTAGGTCAATAATTGATTTACCAGTTGAACCATCGATACTGAATGAACCGGAGTGCCAATTGATTACAATTTTTTTTTATTTTTAAATTTTTTATATAAACTCATTTAGAGCTTAGGCCAAAAACTATATAGTCCTGGCAGGCTCTTAAGAAAATGAAAGGATATTGATGTGTAAACGTTCTTATCTATTTTCAACTAATTTCTAAAGCAAACAATTCTACTTTTGCTTGAGTTGTACATATGCATAATATTGGCATTGCCCTTGTCTACGTTATTTAGGGAAGAATATTTGGATTCAAGTGGGTTTCTTCAAGTAAATAGCTAGAATTCATTGATGAAGTCTTAGTCTAGTGATTAAGATTGAGATACTGATGCTTTTAGGTTTCGTGTTTGATTCTCATTTAGTTAAATTTATTTCTTTATTGTGTTCCTCAAAATCCATCCATACATATTTACGTATATTTGAGCTCGTTCCCAAAAAGACGACTTAAGTGATAAAAAATTTGTCCTTAAACGGATGACAAAATTATTGTACAAAATTTTAGTTGGACAAAATAATTCTCGACTTACTATCATATTTTAGTTATCTCGATAATCAACCAGTCACATCGCTGATTCTCTCTGCTCAAAACCCAATTAAATATTTCCTTCATTTTTAAATAAGTGTCTTTTAAGATTTTTTGGATATTGATTAAGAAAGTCATTTAATACTATCATTTAATAATTAAAATCTGTGTGAAATTTTATCACTATCCTTTTATGAGAAGTTGAAAAATATTAATACTAATGGTGAGAATTTCTTGGGACAATGAGAGAAGGTAAGGGTGATATAGGAAAGTAAATAATTTATTCTCCTACAAAATTATAAACGACAAATAAATTAGAACAAATTTTTCTTTCTAAAACGTCACTTATTTAGGAACTGAGGGAGTATATTACTCCTTCCGTTCCTAAATAAGTGTCGTTTAAGATTTTTGCACATGAATTAAGAAAGTCATTTAATACTACCATTTAATAATTAAAATCTGTGTAAAATTCTATCACTACCTCTTTATGAAAAGTTGAAAACTATTAATACTATGGGTAAAAATTTTTTAGGATAATGAGAAAAGATAAGGGTAATATAAAAAAATAAATAATTTATTTTTCTAAAAAATTATAAACGATAACTAAATTAAAATAAAATTTTTTTTTAAAACGTCATTTATTTAAATACGGAGAGATTAACTTATACAAATATCATAATCATCATCATAGTATCACCATCCGCTGACAGGATATTGAAATGCTAGATTCTAATCAATTGTTATGGATCAATTATTCCTTTCTTCCCCCAAAATAATGACTAAATATACAAATTTTTTAATTCTCAAAAAAATAAAATAAAGTACATTAATATAAAAATAAATATCATTTAATGAGATTTATTAATATAAAAATTAGAATACTGGTCATTTTATATAATAATAATCTTATAGTGCCACTCAGAATAAATAGGATTTTTTTTAAATATATATACAAATTATAGTACTTTGCTCATTGGAGCCCAGCCTATGTATTGTCTAATCAAGACCACTTGATTGCTTGAGTACTTCTGTTAGATAGCTCAATCTTTTTGACCAAATTTTATGCCCTCGTAGTTTCAAAAAAAGAGTTCTATGATAACTTTTTAAAATCAACCTGTCAATTATTTTATATTTTAAAAACTTAAAAGTAATCTTTTAATGTGATTTTTGAAAATAATTACTTCCTTCATTTTAAAATATTCATCATTTATTTTTTAAAATTAATTTAAGATATTTTTAAATTTAAAATTAATATGAATTTTTTCAGTTTCTGTCAATATATTTATGAATATTAAAAGGTATTATTTATTGGTTTATAATTTTTAATAAATTATCTCAATTTTGAGTATAAAAATATTTCATGTTTACTTTTAAAATTGATCATATAATTCAGAATGCAAAAAATATTATTCTTAAAATAATAATACTTTTTCAATAATTTACAATAATAAACATTATATTTTCAATTTATTTGGCCTTGAGAAATCTTTTTACTATACAGGGGCGGATCCAGCCTGAAAGTTCAGTGGCGTCAAATTCGAAAAAAAAAATTAAATTTTTTTTAATAAAATGAATCATAAAACTAAATAATCCTCAAATATTATTTTCAATAATATTTTCGAGGTTTTATTACTTAAAATTGTTGCATGATAGTCTCATTTTTAATAATTACAAAAATCATATATCAATAACAATAATATATTCACAAATTTTAAGGCTTAGTGAAACAAAATAAGTAGAGTACTATAGTTATATTAGTACACTACTATTATGTTACTGAAAAAAGAACATGCTACTATCTTGTTAATATGATAGATAAACATTTTAATATACTTTAAAATGTTTAAATTTGATTAAGTGACTGGTGGATTGTTCCACAACAGTTGGCGACATTATTGGTAGAAAATAAATATAATGATGTTGATCTCGAATTTTATACTACTACTACTAATGAAATGAGAGCACTCATCTGCATAATATAGGAATATTTACTAGGCACTGTTTTTTTCTTGAAAAAATCGGGTAAATTATAGTAACTTTAACCGAAATCTTTCACAGTTTTTAGTAATTGTAACTCCTATGTTTTTAATTTTACTTTCTTGGTATTCAGGAGAAGTAAATTGATCAAGACAATAAAATACTAAAATTCTTATAGTAGTATTTTATTTTAACAATATAATAGTATATTATTTTTTTTATAACATAATAATAGTGTACTAATATAACTGTAGTACTCTATTTATTTTGTTTCAGTATACATTAAAATTTGTGAATAATTAATAATTGTATATATATATATATACACACACATAGTCACATATGAAGAGCTGAAAATCCAGTGGGGGCATGTGCCCCCCTGCCCTTGCTCTGGATCCGCCTATGTTACTATATCAACTCCGTAAAAGAGAAAATGATGATCTAAAGTACAGTTGGTGAAACTTAAACCACGTCTTTGTATGTGTGTGTGTGTGTGTGTGTGTGTATATATATATATATATATATATATATATATATATATATATGGTCTCCATCCACATCAATCGGTTGTTGGGGAGCAACCTATTTTGGCCAGCCGCTACAAGCTCTACCGGCCTTAGATAATTTTTTTATATAAGCCGGTAGAGCTTGTAGCGGCTGGCCAAAATGGGTTGCTCCTTAACAACCGGTTGCTGTGGATGGAGACATATATATATATAGGAAAATCATCCGTAGCAAACGTTTGCTATGGATACTATTCGGCAAACAAACTTTCATCCGTTGATCTGGACAATGGAAGGTCAAGATTTGGCAAATAATACCCCTGCTGCTACAAGCTGTAGCGGAAGTCCTTCCACTTTTTAAGTATTGGTTTATTACTCACATGCCCATAACAATCTAACACTACCCTGCCGCTACAGGCTCTTGCGGTAGGGGCCGGCTTTTATGACTGCTTTTATGACTTTTATGACAGCTTTAATGAAATTTGACATCACGGATTTTAATATAATGCCGCTATAGCTTGTAGCGGCAAGGACCACTTTTTTTAAATACCGAGCAGACTTCTTCCGTTGTTGAATTATTTCTCCAAATTTTCCTCTCACAGATATCAGGCTCTTAGTTTCCTCTCAAAATTTCTTCCTTTTTTACAGTTTTTGGTATGTTTGTTGATGTAGTTGCCCACTTTTAATCTGAAGTCCAAGTTGAAAATGCATGCTGCGTTTCTTCCTTCTTATTTCAGAATGGCATACAACATACCTGCTTATAAAAGGTTTGTATCAAGTTCTTCAGATTCTGTTGCTAGCTTAAATTATGAAAATGAATCTGAGTTTGTAAGTGAAGTTGAAAGTAGTCAATCTGAATTGGTGTCATACGTTGGTCAATTATTTTCTAAGTTGGAAGACGTTGAATTTTTTTATAGGTCGTATGCTAAACAAAATGGTTTTGAGATTAGAATTGCAACTAGTCATAAACATGCTGGTACTAATAAGGTGTCGTCTAGGTTGTATGTGTGTAAAAAAGCCGGTACACCAACTTCTGTAAAGAGTTTGCCCGATGATGAAGATGGTAGTAAGAAAATAACTAGGCCGCGTGACTCTATAGGACACACATTATGCAAAGCTAGAATATTTGTTGTTCATAGTAAGAAAGAAGACAATTGGCGCATTTCTACTGTTCAATTAGAGCACAAACATCACCTAGTGACCCCTACCAAGGTAGATTTGATCGAGACACATAGAAATATTACCCCGGTTGCAAGAAAATTAATTGACACTTTAAATAAGTCGGGTATTGGACCGAGTAGGATGATGAACGTTTTGAGCACAATGGGTGGCGGGTTGCAAAATGTTCTTTTTTCTAATGTTAATGTTCAAAATGTGGTGAGAGATTTAAGGCGTGATTCTGCAGATGAAAATGATGCACAAGTTGCTGTAATTTATTTGAAAAAACTTGGATCTGGAAGTTTGAGTAATTTTTTCTATCGTGTCAAACCAGACGAAACAAATCGCATAGCATGCATTTTATGGGTTGACGTCCGATCAAGATTGATGTATCAACATTTCGGAGATGTTGTGACATTTGACAATACGTACAGGACAAATAAGTATGGTATGCCGTTTGTTCCATTTACCGGGGTCAACCACCATTTTCAGTCTATATTGTTTGGATTTGCATTGTTGAAGGAAGAAACAGAGGACACTTTCGTGTGGGTATTAGAGACATGGCTCGAAGTCATGGACTACAAGACACCTATAACCATCATCACTGACCAAGACAAAGCCATGAGTAATGTTATTGCTAAGGTACTCCCTTCTACTCATCACTTATTGTGTTCTTGGCATATTAGCAACAAGTTTCCTGAGAAATTGCATCATGTTTATTCTGAGCACCCATCCTTCAAAGACCATTTTAACAATTGTGTGTATAATTCACTGTCCATCGGGGAGTTTGAAGAGCGTTGGCAGATTCTAGTGAGGAATTATGAATTGTATAACAATGAGTGGATTAGAAGCTTGTATGATATACGAGAGAAATGGATTTCGGCGTATACAAAGAGATATTTTGCCGCGGGAATGACAACCACTGGAAGAAGCGAGAGCATGGATCATTTTTTTGATGAGTTTGTCAATGCTTCAACGGGCATGAAAGAATTTGTAGTGCAGAGTCAGAAGGCTATAGAAAAATAGTTTATCAGAGAGAGGAAGGCCGACTACATAACACAACATCGGAAAAGGAATATGGTACTCGGGTCATCTTTGGAAGTGCATGCTGCTCAGGTGTACACAAAAGAGCTGTTTAGACGTTTTCAACGTCAATTCGTCGATTCCATGATGTACAATGTTAGTAAAATTAGTGAGTTGTGTGGTCCTGAAATAAAAGTTTATGCAGTGTATAAGGCAGATGCCGCTGAAACAGGATCATACCAAAGATAGCAGTCATCAGAATAACGATAACCAGCGGAGAAAGAAGAATACGGACAAAGGCGGTAACCACTCTGGTGGTAATCGTGGCCATGAAAATAGAAGAAGCGAGTCGGAAGGAGATTTTAAAAAGAGGAGATTTAACAACAACCATGTGAAGACGACAGTGCCGACAGCAACTGGTTCTAGGGGAGGAGAACGACCGCCAGTTAGATGTTACAAATGCGGAGAGGAGGGACACATAAGTCCAAACTGTTCACAGCCTTCCAAGGTATGCTATAATTGTGGAAAAGAAGGACATATCGCTTGAGATTGTACGGTATCGAAACCCAGTCCAGCGGGAATGGTGACTCAAAAGGATGTCCCAGAAAAGTCAAAGTCAACGGTTCCTGGAAGAGCGTTTGTCATGATCGGTCAAAATGCGAGGAACCCAAATGAAGTTAGCACGAGTTAGTTAATTATAAATTATTGCGAAGTTTATACCTTACTAGATACCGGTTCTACCCATTCTTTTATCTCTCTTGCTTGCGCTCAACGTTTGAACTTGACTACGGAGAAATTAGAATATGACCTATTTATGGAGACTCCGTTAGGAGAAACTTTCATTACATCCGTTGTTTAGAAATCTTGCTTGATTCAGGTTGGCACTATCACATTACATGTTAACCTTATTTCTATAGAGATATTTGTTTTTGATGTGATTTTAAGGTTAACTACTCATCATGCCGAAATTGATTACTTTCGTAAGGTTGTTAGTTTTCATATTCCTAAGCAACCTGTTATTCGAATTCAAGCAATCAAACCATTGTAGTCAAACATTTTCATATCAAGCCATGAAGTCATTCGTTTATTACGGATGTCAAGTTTTCTTAGTCCATGTTATGGATTTGAATAAAGACACGTCAGATTTGAATAATATTCCTGTTGTTATTGATTTTTCCTGACGTATTTCCTGAAGAATTTCTTGGCTTACTCCCAAAGCCTGATATTAAATTTTGTATCGACTTTGAACCCGGTACAAAACTCATTTCTAAAATCTCATATCGAATGGCTCCTATTGAACTTCAGGAGTTAAAATTTCAACTATAGAATTTGGTACCTGAGCCTTTATCTGGTGACTTCCTTTGTGGAATGCACCGAAGCCAGACTCTCCGTAGGGGACGCCATATTTTTGCGATAGTAAACTGATAGGTGTCATTGTAACGTGCTATCCAAGGTTGGGATATGAGTCACAGTTGAGAACAACCTAAGTCGGTAATCGAAATACGTAGCTTTCTAGGCTTAGTTGGTTATTATCGGAGATTCGTTGAAGGATATTCTCGAATCGCTATTCCATTAACGCAGCTGACTCGTAGAGATACAAAATTCGAATGGAGCAAGGAATGTGGGAAGAGCTTCGAAGAACTCAAGAGGAGACTCATTTCAGCACATGTTCTGACCATGCCATCCTGGAAAAACGAACGTGGTAGCTGACGTGTTGAGTAGAAGATCGTATACAAGTACTAGTACGATATTGTCAAAGACTCATTTCGTATAATTTACAAATAATAGAGATGGAGATGAAAACTCTAGGTACCCACGTGATGATATACGAGTATAATCGACTTTAATCGATAAAGTTAAAGTTGTTCAAGCTACACACCAGAGCTGATTAATTTGAAGAAGGAGGTGCAAGAAGTTGTTATTTCAAAAGCAAGAATCGGTGAGGTGAGGAAAGCTCAAACCTTCGATTTATTAATCCATTTGAAATTCTCGATCGAATAGGAACTGTGGCCTATAGACTCGTTTTACCGCCAAGTATGACGCGTTTTCATAACGTTTTTTTACGTATCGATGTTACGTAAATATGTGGACGACCTGAACCACGTCATTGAGTTAGAACCGGACGAGATAGCCAAAGACTTAAGGTACGAGGAGGTACCTGTCAAGATCTTGGATAGGAAAGAACATGTCCTATGTACCGAGGTTATACCACAAGTTAAAGTTTTGTGGAGAAACCATGCTATTGAGGAAATGACCTGGGAGTTGGAAACGGAAATGAAAGCGAGGTATTCTCATCTTTTCGAAACACCGGGTACGTACATCAATTTCGAGGACGAAATTTCATAAGGAGGGGAGGTTGTAAGACCCCAACTTATTATTAATGAAATTTAATTTTCTCTATTTATTATTTTGAAATAGTAAGGGTTGATTTGATTAATGTGGATAGTTATGGGTAAAATACGTAAATATTTCAAAATAAGCAAGTGGTTATAAAATATTCATTTTTGTCGGGGAATATTCGTTTGGTCATGGAATATTCGTACTGTTGGGGAATATTCGTACGACGGCGCAGCCATATGTGGGCCCCATAACAGAAAGCGATTGGATGAAGAAAACGACAAATATAAGTTGTTTATAAATAATGGCATAGTTGTTACCGTTAATACTGTTGGAATACCTGGTGGTTAAAACACACTAATACGCGTTGTTGCACAGTAGCACACGGTATTGCACCAATTATTGATTCTTACGTAAGAAGGCACTACTCAATAATGGTTACAGTAATTACTGTTCAGTATTTTATTTTATTGATTCAATAATTGCTGCATTGATATTTTATATTACTGTTGTTTCAATACATTGTCATTACACAGTATTTTCCATTATCGAATCAATAATTCATATTATTTGAATAATATTATTAGATAATATTATTGACAATGTCTAGAAAGTTCTGTCTAAGGAGAGGTTTGGTCACCTAATTGCGCGTCAGTAAGGAGAGATCCTTATTGGAAAGCCCCCTCTTTCCTGGGAACTGCCTGGTTGTCAGTATTGTGATTCTGTAATATTATTTGTGAATAATTAATTATTGATTTATATGATGAGGAAAATATTGATTTTATGTGGATATAGATGGAGAAAATTTTTAATGTGACAATTGTTGAAAATTAATATTTTATCTTTTTTTGATAAAATAATTCATTTAAATATATTATTTTAATAATATATTAACGGTGATATTTTTATAATGAATGTGGGATATATGATTATATGAGGAGGAAGAGTATTTTTGTGGCATTAAATGTTTAAAGCATATTTTGTGTGTTGGTGGACACAATTATTGACCGAAATTTGATTATAGGCTGTAAAATCGTCCGTTTATGGATTTCGGTCAATTTCTGTTTGGAATTTGGAAAAATTTTCTTCTGTAAAGTTGTAGAGAATTGAATTTCCTATAAAAAAACACGAGATTCGAATTTTCTGACAAAAGAACTATTTATTATGAATTATTGAAGTTTCAGAGTTCCGAAATAATTGATTTTTGGAAGTTTAAAATATTTTTATTTACAAAAAACGTTTTTTTCATTTGGTTCCCTCATTTAACATGTGTTGATGGCTGAGATCAGATTGTCTAGATGGGCATAGAGAATTAATTAAATATATTAATATTATATTAAATTTTCTGCTTTGGTGTTCTAAGCAATTTCCTATAAATAGGTGCTTAGGTTAGAATTGAAAATCACACCAGAAACTGAAGTTTTCTCTCTCTATATTATCGAGCGTATTCTTGTGAGTATTTTGAGTATACTTTGAGTATTGCTATACGGTGCAAGTTCAAGTCATAGCCTATATTCAATGTTTCAACTAGAAGTACTGTCTTTCGAGGTAAGGGATGTTATTTTATTCGAAAATGATATTATTTCTTCAATATCATTATGTCGAATTATTGGTTGGAAAGTTTTATCAAAGTTGGAATTTTTTTTCATGTCGGGGTTACTATTCATGAGTTACTATTCACGAGTTACTATTCATAAGTTACTATTCACGAGTACTATTCACGAAGCATGATGATGTTTTTTGTGAAATTTCTATCTTTTAGTGTCGGAGTTACTATTCACGTATACGTCAATATTCACCAAAAAATAAAATTTCTTCTTTTTGTCCAAAATATCTATTATGGATACTACTTTTGATTGTATCCATATTTTGATCATTCTTAAATTTTACTCCACTCTGATTGTAAGACCCCAACTTATTATTAATGAAATTTAATTTTCTCTATTTATTATTTTGAAATAGTAAGGTTTGATTTTATTAATGTGGATAGTTATGGGTAAAATACACAAATATTTCAAAATAAGCAAATGGTTATAAAATATTCATTTTTGTCGGGAAATATTCGTTTGGTCATGGAATATTCGTACTGTTGGGGAATATTCGTACGACGGCGCAGCCATATGTGGGCCCCATAACAGAAAGCGATTGGATGAAGAAAACGACAAATATAAGTTGTTTATAAATAATGGCATAGTTGTTACCGTTAATACTGTTGGAATACCTGGTGGTTAAAATACACTAATACGCGTTGTTGCACAGTAGCACACGGTATTGCACCAATTATTGATTCTTACGTAAGAAGGCACTACTCAATAATGGTTACAGTAATTACTGTTCAGTATTTTATTTTATTGATTCAATAATTGCTGCATTGATATTTTATATTACTGTTGTTTCAATACATTGTCATTACACAGTATTTTCCATTATCGAATCAATAATTCATATTATTTGAATAATATTATTAGATAATATTATTGGCAATGTCTAGAAAGTTCTGTCTAAGGAGAGGTTTGGTCACCTAATTGCGCGCCAGTAAGGAGATAACCTTATTGGAAAGCCCCCTCTTTCCTGGGAACTGCCTAGTTGTCAGTATTGTGATTCTATAATATTATTTGTGAATAATTAATTATTGATTTATATGATGAGGAAAATATTGATTTTATGTGGATATAGATGGAGAAAATTTTTAATGTGATAATTGTTGAAAATTAATATTTTATCTTTTTTTGATAAAATAATTCATTTAAATATATTATTTTAATAATATATTAACGGTGATATTTTTATAATGAATGTGGGATATATGATTATATGAGGAGGAAGAGTATTTTTGTGGCATTAAATGTTTAAAGCATATTTTGTGTGTTGGTGGACACAATTATTGACCGAAATTTGATTATAGCCTGTAAAATCGTCCGTTTATGGATTTCGGTCAATTTCTGTTTGGAATTTGGAAAAATTTTCTTCTGTAAAGTTGTAGAGAATTGAATTTTCTATAAAAATTCACGATATTCGAATTTTCTGACAAAAGAACTATTTATTATGAATTATTGAAGTTTCAAAGTTCCGAAATAATTGATTTTTGAAAGTTTAAAATATTTTTATTTACAAAAAACGTTTTTTTCATTTGGTTCCCTCATTTAACATGTGTTGATGGCTGAGATCAGATTATCTAGATGGGCGTAGAGAATTTATTAAATATATTAATATTATATTAAATTTTCTGCTTTGGTGTTCTAAGCAATTTCCTATAAATAGGTGTTTAGGTTAGAATTGAAAATCACACCAGAAACTGAAGTTTTCTCTCTCTATATTATCGAGCGTATTCTTGTGAGTATTTTGAGTATACTTTGAGTATTGCTATACGGTGCAAGTTCAAGTCATAGCCTATATTCAATGTTTCAAGTAGAAGTACTGTCTTTTGAGGTAAGGGATGTTATTTTATTCGAAAATGATATTATTTCTTCAATATCATTATGTCGAATTATTGGTTGGAAAGTTTTATCAAAGTTGGAATTTTTTTTCATGTCGGGGTTACTATTCATGAGTTACTATTCACGAGTACTATTCACGAAGCATGATGATGTTTTTTGTGAAATTTCTATCTTTTAGTGTCGGAGTTACTATTCACGTATACGTCAATATTCACTAAAAAATAAAATTTCTTCTTTTTGTCCAAAATATCTATTATGGATACTACTTTTGATTGTATCCATGTTTTGATCATTCTTAAATTTTACTCCACTCTGATTGTAAGACCCCAACTTATTATTAATGAAATTTAATTTTCTCTATTTATTATTTTGAAATAGTAAGGTTTGATTTTATTAATGTGGATAGTTATGGGTAAAATACGCAAATATTTCAAAATAAGCAAATGGTTATAAAATATTCATTTTTGTCGGGAAATATTCGTTTGGTCATGGAATATTCGTACTGTTGGGGAATATTCGTACGACGGCGCAGCCATATGTGGGCCCCATAACAGAAAGCGATTGGATGAAGAAAACGACAAATATAAGTTGTTTATAAATAATGGCATAGTTTTTACCGTTAATACTGTTGGAATACCTGGTGGTTAAAACACACTAATACGCGTTGTTGCACAGTAGCACACGGTATTGCACCAATTATTGATTCTTACGTAAGAAGGCACTACTCAATAATGGTTACAGTAATTACTGTTCAATATTTTATTTTATTGATTCAATAATTGTTGCATTGATATTTTATATTACTGTTGTTTTAATACATTGTCATTACACAGTATTTTCCATTATCGAATCAATAATTCATATTATTTGAATAATATTATTAGATAATATTATTGGCAATGTCTAGAAAGTTCTGTCTAAGGAGAGGTTTGGTCACCTAATTGCGCGCCAGTAAGGAGATAACCTTATTGGAAAGCCCCCTCTTTCCTGGGAACTGCCTGGTTGTCAGTATTGTGATTCTGTAATATTATTTGTGAATAATTAATTATTGATTTATATGATGAGAAAAATATTGATTTTATGTAGATATAGATGGAGAAAATTTTTAATGTGACAATTGTTGAAAATTAATATTTTATCTTTTTTTGATAAAATAATTCATTTAAATATATTATTTTAATAATATATTAACGGTGATATTCTTATAATGAATGTGGGATATATGATTTTATGAGGAGGAAGATTATTTTTGTGGCATTAAATGTTTAAAGCATATTTTGTGTGTTGGTGGACACAATTATTGACCGAAATTTGATTATAGCTTGTAAAATCGTCCGTTTATGGATTTCGGTCAATTTCTGTTTGGAATTTGGAAAACTTTTCTTCTGCAAAGTTGTAGAGAATTGAATTTCCTATAAAAACGCACGAGATTCGAATTTTCTGACAAAAGAGCTATTTATTATGAATTATTGAAGTTTCAGAGTTCCGAAATAATTGATTTTTGGAAGTTTAAAATATTTTTATTTACAAAAAACGTTTTTTTCATTTGGTTCCCTCATTTAGCATGTGTTGATGGCTGAGATCAGATTGTCTAGATGGGCGTAGAGAATTTATTAAATATATTAATATTATATTAAATTTTTTGCTTTGGTGTTCTAAGCAATTTTCTATAAATAGGGTGCTTAGGTTAGAATTGAAAATCACACCAGAAACTGAAGTTTTCTCTCTATATTATCGAGCGTATTCTTGTGAGTATTTTGAGTATACTTTGAGTATTGATATACGGTGCAAGTTCAAATCATAGCCTATATCCGGTGTTTCAACTAGAAATACTGTCTTTCGAGGTAAGGGATGTTATTTTCTTCTAAAAATGATATTATTTCTTCAATATCATTATGTTGGTTGGAACTTTTTATCAAATTTAGAACTTTTTCATGTCGGAGTTACTATTCATGAGTTACTATTCACGAGTTACTATTCACGAGTACTATTCACGAAGCGTGATGATGTTTTTTTGTGAAATTTTTATCTTTTGGTGTCGGAGTTACTATTCACGTATACGGCACTATTCACGTATACGAAACTATTCACGAATACGACACTATTCACCAAAAAATGAAATTTCTTCTTTTTGTCCAAAATTTCTATTCTAGATACTAGCTTTGATTGTATCCATGTTTTGATCATTCTTAAATTTTACTTCAGTATGATTATTTATGAAGTATTTTTGAACTCAGATTGTTTAAAGTACGAATCCTTAATACTTGTTATTTTGTTTCACTGGATTCGTTTCCTTTAAAATATTTTTCATCATCATCAGTCCTAAATGATGGTGTTACTGAATATCTTTGGTCTGTAGTGCAAAGGTGGTTGATTTTATTATGAATATCTTTGGTCGTAGTGCAAAAATGAACAGGTGTTGAGATGAACATGACCAACTGATTAATATCTTTGGCCCGTAGTGCAAAGATGAACAGGTGTTTAGATGAACATAACCAACTGATGAATATCTTTGGCCTGTAGTGCAAAGATGAATATTTGATTCCAGATATATATTGATTGATGTTACAGGGATAAAATATCGACAATGAACTTTTAAATTCATATATAGAATATAGTAGTTTGCATTCTCTACTTAACTCTTCAAATAAATTGGTGTTTCCGCTGCAGTTGTTGATTTAAAACTGGTTGTCTATTGTATTCTATTAGATTTTTCCCTGTTGAAGACTAACGATAATTTGTTGTATATTATCTTAGTCATAATATTCTTTACTGGGCTAGTTGAGCTCACCCTTTTCCTTTTTGTTCCATTTTTCTTCTCAGGAGGCGAGAATGTAGCGAGTACTAGTCGGGGTATGGAATGAAGGTTCTAGAGAGAGTTGTTTAGTAGTCCTCACCATATTTTGTAAAATAATATATCAATAATTATGATGGGAATTTATTTACGTGTGGATATTGTCTAGACGACAATATCTGTATTTAAACTCACAGTTTGTATGTTGTAATGTAATAATAAAGTTGTAGTTATTTCTGTACCATGTATAACTGAGTGATTTCTCACGTAAGCATCAATAATCAATACCGTGTGCTACCATGCAACCACGCGTATTACTGTACTTTTACTACCGGGTTGTTCAACAGTTTTAAAGGTAACACTTTCGCAGTTATTTTTTTAAAATGATAATTTTTTCGTTTTTTAACTACGACAATACTTTCGTTGTGGGGTTCACCAATGATTGTGTCGTCGTACGAATATTCTCTGTTAAAACGAATATTCTTCAACCAATCAAATATTATATAACAACTTGCTTACTTTATAAAATTTATAATTATTACCCACAACTATAACATTATATCAAATCCACACCATAATATTCAAAAAAATATTTCAAGAGATTTAAAACTTTATTCATAAAATTTGGGGTCTCACAGTATACAGTGTGTGTATGTGAGCATTATGTGACTTTTTTATGTGATATACTTGTTGATAAATTTATGAGTCCTTCTAGGGGGACATTCTTATATCGACCGATCTAAAATTTTATTTTATTTTTGTTTTGACTCCCAAAAAATATATAGTATTTATTCCAATTAGAATGTTTATAAAATTCAGTTATTTAGGTGTAATTTGGATACATATAAAAAACGGTGTTGTACAGTCAGTGGAACACTATTTTTTTATATTCATTATAAAAATATCACCGTTAATATATTATTAAAATAACATATTTAAATAAATTATTTTATCAAAAAAAGATAAAATATTAATTTTCACAATTTGTTCTTTAATCAACGAATACATGAAATATCATAAAATAATTTAGTACTTGAACATTTCATCATCAAAACTTAAGGATGGAATATGACAAAGTTAACACTTTGCCGTCTCAATTATTGTTTTAATAATATATATTATGCAGATGATACTGTGACAATAATTGAATCAATAATATGAAATATATGATGCAGTAATTACTGTAGCAATAATTGAGTATAACTGAGTGACTTCTCACGTAAGCATCAATAATCAATACCGTGTGCTACCATGCAACCACGCGTATTACTTTATTTTTACTACCGGGTAGTTCAACAGTTTTAAAGGTAACACTTTCGCCGTTATTTTTATAAAATGATAATTCTGTCTTTTTTTTAACTACGACAATACTTTCGTTGTGGCGTCCACCAATGATTTTGTCGTCATACGAATATTTCCTGTTAAAACGAATATTCCCCGACCAATCAAATATTATATAAGAACTTGCTTACTTTGCAAAATTTATAAATATTACCCACAACTATAATATTATATTAAATCCACACCAAAATATTCAAAAAAATATTTCGAGAAATTTAAATTTTTATTCATAAAATTTGGGGTCTCACAGTATATATGTGTGTGTATGTGAGCATTATGTGACTTTTTTTATGTGATAGACTTGTTGATAAATTTATGAGTCCTTCTAGGGGGACATTCTTATATCGACCGATCTAGTGACCGATCTAAAATTTTATTTTATTTTTGTTTTGACTCCCAAAAAATATATAGTATTTATTTCAATTAGAATGTTTATAAAATTCAGTTATTTAGGTGTAATTTGGATACATATAAAAAACGGTGTTGTACAGTCAGTGGAACACTATTTTTTATATGTATTCAAATTACACCTAAATCACTGAATTTTATAAATATTTTAATTGAAATAAATACTACTTCCTCCGTCCCAAATTAACTGCTCAGTTTTGACTTTTTTAAGTCAAATTGACTATTTTTAGAATTAATAATTAAGCATATATAAATATATTTCTAAAATTATAAAAATTAGGATTAGTAATAAATTGTTTATACTTTCTTTTGGTTATAATCTCTTCACCTATATTTTAGCAAAAATAGTAAAAAGATTAGTTTTAAAAATGATCAATTTGACTTTAAAAAGTCAAAATTGAGCAGTTAATTTGGGACGGAGGGAGTATATATTTTTTGAGAGTCAAAGAAAAAAAATTGGACCGATCACGAGACCAGTCGGTATAAGAATGTCCACCTAGACTTATTAGGAAAAAAAAGTTTTTTTTCCTTTTAATGAAAGAAATACTTCAAATTAATTAATGCTATAGATTTATAAATTAAAATAAGGCTATTAAATATGTCAAAAAAAAATAAAGATAGAAATTATATAAACTTGCCGCAAAGAAGACTTCACATTTATATATTTGCTCAATGACAAATCTTTTCATATCTTCCTCTTTCATCATTTAATATTCTTATCCATGTTTACGTCTTTCTACGAATATAATGTTGTCCAAAAAAGTGAAATTATTAAAATTTAAATAGATCACACTTAAACATAATAATTATTTTAATATATTAAAACTAAGAGAATTGTTAAATTTACAATATTTTTTATTATTTTCACAATAAAAGTGTCGCTGTAGATGTATAGCGACGGTTTAACGATACTTTTGTTGTGAAAATAATATTTTCTGTTGTAAATTTAACAATTTTCTAAAACTAAACCTTTTATTTAAAAAATTATGTCGAAGTATATGTCTATTCGTACGAATTTTAATATTTGGTAAAAGAAAAAGAATTTAAATAAATGATGAATGTATTGGATATAAATTTTTAGGCACCAACTTCTTCTCCATTGTTGTACAATTTAAAAACATTTAATAATATTTGTAATTCTGCCAGGTTTCTTAATTATATATATACACACTCAACTTACGTGCGCTCTAATACCTCTTCGCCATAATATATGTATATTTTTTTAACAGAGGGAAAGTTGAAACTGGAGAATCCCTTAAAATCCCAACAAGTTATAAGGCTGCTTCAATGAAAGGTAATCAAACAATTTATTTTGTCAAATTATTTTCTGAATGATAATTCTTAATTATGATCTAACTACATCAAATATTTAATTTCTGGGTTTTGATTCTTATGAATTAGCTAGGTAGATACTGATCATATTTGTATGTTGTTCATATATATATATATATATATATATATATATATATATATGAAAAAATATATATACACAGCTGTGTAGTACCCAGTCGACAATGGCGACGATTTTTTGGGCTATAGTGACGGTTTTATCTGTCGCCATAGCTATTCCGGTCTACGGCGACGGGTGAACCGTTGTCATAGCCCAAAAAATCCGTCGGCATAGCCCGACTGTGTAATACACAACTGTGTATATACATATAGCATATATATATATATATATATATATATATATATATATATAGCAAGGATCAAGAGCTTACTCCTTATCTAACTCACCCGAGCTCACCCCCCTTTAGCGACGGACCCAGCGATGGTTCGGTCATACAACCGTCGTCTATACTTTTAGCGACGGACAACATATAGCGTCGCTAAAAGTATAGACGACGGTTATATGACCGAACCGTCGTCGGGTCCGTCGCTAAAAGGAGGGTGAGCTCGGGTGAGTTGGATAAAGGGTATGCTCTTGATCCGGACCGTATATATATATATATATATATATATATATATATATATATATATATATATATATATATATATATATATATATATAGTCCGAATTTTAAGCTCACCTCTTATCCAACTCACCCGAGCTCACCCTCCTTTAACGACGGACACGGCGACGGTTCGGTAATACAACAGTCGTCTATATTTTTAGCAATGGACAACATATAGCGTCACTAAAAGTATAGACGATGGTTGTATGACCGAACCGTCGCCAGGTCCATCACTAAAGAAGGGATGAGCTCGGGTGAGTTGGATAAGGGGTGAACTTAAGATCCGGACCGTATATTTATATACATAGAGCAAGGATCAAGTGCATACCCCTTATCTTACTCATCCGTGTTTACCCTCCTTTAGGCGATGATTTCGATCATACAACCGTCGTTTATACTTTTAGCGACGCTATATGTTATCCGTCGCTAAAAGTATAGACGACGGTTATATGACCGAAACCGTCGCCTAAAGGGGGGTAAGTACGGGTGAGTAAGATAAGAGGTATGCACTTGATTCGGAACGTATATACATATATATAATTAAAATTTTAATTGCAATATTACTCAAAATTAAGTTTTCTAATCATTTTGCTTAGTAATTCTATTGATAATTAATAATTTTCAAGACTGAAACCTTTTAATAATTATCTGGGCTCCATAAAAATGAGATTGTATTTAACTTGCATAGAATTTTGGGCATCACTTGAACTATTGAGATTATAACACTCCCTCCCTCCCTCTTATAACATATGACATTTTATATAATTTTATTTTATTTCAAATTATCCGTCGTTTTATATAATCTAGAAGAATTAACTATAATCTTTCTAAAATTATCCCTCATGAAAAAATATTATAGATTAGAGAGATAAAATATGAGATAAGTATAGTAATTATGAGAATTTAAGGATAGTATAGACAATTGATATTGTAAGTCATTTTAGAGTTGTGCACGAGTATTAAGAAAATAATTGTATAGTATTAAATATGATATAATTTGCCTATATTGTCCTTGTATTAAAAAAATATATTATTTATTAGACAAAAAATAGTAAGAGAACCAAAGTTATATTTAATACTTAAAATAATATCGAAAACTAAATAATTAATACTTATTTAAAATTATCAAATGACATATCAAAAGATAAAAACACTTCTCTGAAATAAGTTAAAATAATAAATGTCCACATATATAATCGTATGTATTGATTGAAGTTCAAATATAAAGTTAAAGAGTCCTTTTACATAGATATTTTTATTGGACATGTTTATTGGATATTTTCAATTTTTTTATTTATGATTTTTAAAAAATATATAACATTTATTTCAATAATTTTTTTACAAAATATAATATTTTAAATATAATTTGAATATATATACAAAAACAGGACCAGTTATTCTAAAGCTAATATATTTATGTGCAAATAGAGTGTAGACTCTGTAGAAGAGAGTAGCCTAGTTGAACGGATCATTTCTTTTATATATATATATATATATAAAATATATATATATATATATATACATGTGTGAATATAGTGACGACAATTTTTTAGGATATAATGACGGTTAAGTCTGTTGTCATAATTATTTTGGACTACGACGACTAGTGAACCGTTGTTATATTCAAAAAACTCGCCGGCATAGCCCAATTATATAATACACAGTTATATATATACGGTCCGGATCAAGTGCATACCCCTTATCTTACTCACCCGTACTTACCCTACTTTAGATGACGGTTTCGGTTATACAACCGTTGTCTATACTTTTAGTGACGGACAACATATAGCGTCGCTAAAAGTATAAACGACGGTTGTATGATCGAAACCGTCGCCTAAAGGAGGGTAAGCACGGGTGAGTAAGATAAGGGATATGCACTTGATCCTTGCTATATATATATATATATAGAGAGTCCGAATCAGGTCCGGACTCCCGGATTTTGTTAAAATTCGGACTTTTTTTTTTTTTTTTTTTGCTTTTTTTTTTTGAAACAACTAAAATAAAATAAAATTATGGAATTGAAAATTTTACATTATACAGTGTTTTGGGCGTGATTTGGATGCCTATAACAAAATATGTCTGTACAGTCTGGGCAGACTGTACAGACATTGGTTGGTATAGGTATTAAAAACACACCCAAAACACTGTATTATGAAAAAATTTCAGTTCCATAATTTTTTTTTTTTAGTTGTTTCAAAAAAAAAAGCAAAAAAAAAAAAAAAAAGGTCCGGATTTTACTCCCGTACGGGAGTCCGGACCTGATCTATTTTCTATATATATATATATATATATATATATATATATCATTCATGTGCAGACCCATATGTTTCACGTCACCCAATTAAAATTATCCTCGTGTTTGGTTCAAATTACTATATCAGACAATTAAGATGGGGAGACTAATCCACTCATTATCAATTAATTTTGAGTTGAATGTTCCAATAAAAAATTTATATATGTTTAATATTTATAGAAATTGATGTTTTTGGTGGTTAAATAAAAGAAATAGATTTTCAATCTGATTAGATGTGCATGAATGTTTGTTAAGATTTTGATTTTTGTGATGTAATGTTTAAAATAAACTAAACATGTTCTGTAATACGTACTATAGCCTATAGGGTACAAAAATATGCCTTCTCAATTAATACAGTGCACTTTTTTTATTCTTTTTTTTAAAAGGTTAAAGAAATTTATTAGTACTAAAAATACTCCGTTATCTATAAAAACTCAGAAATATTAATTTTTTTTAGTAGAAAGTTTATATATCTTTAGAATTTATAGAAAGTGATGTTTTTGGACACAAAAAATAAAAGGAATAGATTGTCAATCTGATTAGATGTACATGCATGTTTGTTAAGTGATGAAACTCTTTATGTTAAACTCTTTATTTATAGTTTAAATTTAACTAATATTTATTATATATTAATTAACTATATTTTTTATATTAATTTTAAGACTATCTTTAATCTATATCATTCATCAATTATTCATATTTTTTATATTTTAAAATTATCTTTAATTAATATACATTATTTATTAATTATCTATATTTTTTACAGTTCAAAATTATCTTTAATCTACCACGTACTCTCTTTGTCTCATAATAAACGTTCAAATTTGACTTTCAGTATCCACATTTTTCACATTTCAAGATAATCTTTAATCTATCACATATTAATTACCCACATTTTTTATATTTTAATATTACATTTAATCTACCACATATTAATTATACACATTTTTCACATTTTAAGATAAGCTTTAATCTACCACATATTAATTATCCGGATTTTTCACATTTCAATATTACATTTTTTAGTATTCACAATTATTATTATATTATTCATCTTCTACATTATTGATTTAATGTATTAATATCAAAGATATCACTGTTATTCAAATAATGAGTTTGTCTAACTATTTAATAAACGTGACTTTTAATTACGTAACTTTTCATTACTGCCCTTATTACAATGACAATTATTAGTTCAATAATATAAAATACTATAAATTTGTTACTGCCATAATTATTGGTTCAATAATATGAAATATTATGCATTTGTTACTATGACAATTATTGATTCAATAATATAAAATAATATGTAGTTGTTATATTGTGATAATTATTGGTTCAATAATACAAAATATTATAAATTAATTTATTATTGTGATAATTATTGATTCAATAATATGAAGTATTGTGCAATATCATAATTATATATTGAGTACATTCCAACACATCATAATTATATATATTGAGTATCCAAATCTTGACACATTGTATATCAAGAGAGGATTGATGTTATGCAATGGACCCATACGATCAGAAGTGATACTTGAATGGGACAAGATAGTTTTAATGAAAAGATTATTCTATTTTGGAAATCGATATTTTTATAATATTTTTTTGATATTTTTATAATATAAGTGTCGTTATAGATATATAACGAAGATAAAAATTATCGTTATAAGATCTATAGTGACGATTTTAATATAAAAATATCATCTTCTGTTATAAATTTACCAATTTTTTATATTTATTTGGTCTTAATTTTTATGATGACTATTTTATGCATGTATGTCTCTAATCTTAATTTTTATGATCTATGGTGATGGTGGTGGTGGTAGTGGTGTGTATTATATTGTTAACTAAGATGATTGAATACATCAATGTAAATTTAAAAGCAAGCTATGAACTTTGTATTAAACTTGGGACTTAATTTCCTTTCTAGACAAAGAGTGTAAACGTTATAAAAGTGGTAGCTACAGTACAGTGAGATTTTAGTTGAAATTAATACGCGTTGTTGCACAGTAGCACACGATATTGCACAATATCTCTGATTATTGATGTTTACGTAAAAAGTCACTCAGTTTCAGTATGTTGTAAAGGATATTGGCAAAGATAAATCGACATATATCATGGTTCCTAAACCAGATGATAAGCAGATCTCTGAAAAGTCTGGTGGTGGTGGTGGTGATGATAGTGGTGGTGGTAATAGAAGTAGAAGTATAACGATTGGTTTTGGGAGGTATTGAAAGTCATTTGTAGTATGTAGGAATGTATTTCGCGGGCTTACTTACTGATCAGTAAACTATGCATGGGAAAAGCTGACTTGGTGACTTGAAATTGAATAAGTCGCTACCGATTGTAGCGACTAGATCTCTTCTTCATTCTTTTTTTTTGATTCCCCAGCCGCTACATGTTGTTAGCGGCACAGATGAAAATAAAAATAGTGTTGCCTTTTGTACTTTAGTTTGACCATGTGCTACAAAGGACAATTTGTTAAAAAAAATTCAGCATTTAAACGACAAAATAGCCAAACGAAGGAAATAGGAAAAAAATTAAAGGCCAAACTGCTACAAGCTGTAGCGGCATGTAAACTTAAAAAAAATAATTTTCTTTTTTGTAATATTATCTGACAAATTGGGTTCTGTTAGTAAGTTAGTTAGACCATTATTAAAATAGCAGCCCGCGGAGCTTATTATGTGTGCTGCTATATATTGTAGCGGCTGACCATTAAAAGATTTTAATCTCAGCCTTCCATGTTATTGATTAACGGTTGACATATTAGTTGCTCGAATAGTGACTCTAGCAACCGGTTGTCATGGATTGAAATCCATATATGTGCCGCTACATATTGTAGCGGATGACCATTAAAAGATTCTAATCTCAGCTAGGGGTGAGCAATTCGGTTATAACCGAACCGAATAGCTTATTCGGTTATAACCGAAAATCGAAATTTGCTCAAGTGCACTATCCGAACAACTATCCGAAATTAAAAAATAACCGAATAACCGAAAACCGAATAACCGAATTTACAAGTGATTATTTCGGTTAATAACCGAACTTAAGTTCCATTATATCAAACAAAAAAAATCAAAGAGACTTGTAATAATTTCTGTTGTTCATGAAACAGAACAAGTTTTGAAAAAAATTGATCTTCTCAGGTAAGACATTTCAGATTGAATAATAATGATATCACAATTTTTACCTTTGTCTGCACAAGGGGATAACACATATAGAAGCACCTACGTTTGTGCCCTAAAACAAAATAAGCTACACAGCCAACTCTGTGTAAAAATAGATGAAAAAACAAATTGTAGAAACAAAATCTAAGGCACAGTAAAGAGGCTAATAATCTAAACCCTGAACTATGTGAGCTCTAGACCCTTTTATCTTTTTAGTATACACCTTTTTTTCAATTCATCAAGAACATTAATATTTTACCCCTCTGTTCTTACACTGAGCTCATTAGACAATCACCTCCTGTTTATCTCCAAGCACCAAAATCAATAGATTGGAGAGATATATGACCAAGATATATATCTTTCAAGTGCCGTTTACACAAACCAATCCGCCTTCTGTTTAAGCTGGGATGTATGCAAGTTGTTAATTCCGTTTGCCATCCTGGAAACTTTTGCCTTTCCGTAACTTCGTAAGCTTGGATCGGAGGCGGAATTGCAGAGACCGGAGTGGGGGATACTCACGATTTGCAAAGGGAAGCTGTGGCTATGAAGATTGAAGAGGCAGAATTGGAAATTTGGGATTTAGGGATTTGGGTTTGGGACTTTGGGTTAGGGCTGGGTTAGAGAGTGGGAGAGTGGGAGACTGGGAGTGGTGGTCTCCACCATGCGCCGCCGTCGCCTCTTCATGGTCCTCTCAGACGAAGAAACAGTCGTCGCCGTCGCCCCTCCATCGCCGTTGCCTCTCTATGGCCGTCGCCGAGAGTTCAGAGTTGAGAGATTGGGAGTGAAAGAGTCGGGAGACTTTGAGAGATCTGAGACTGAAAGTTAGAGAATTATAAATGACTAATGGCTGGGCTAGTGGGCTGAGTAATGGCTGGGCTGAGATTTGTTCGGTTATTCGGTTTAACCGAATAACCCAAAAATGATATCCGTACAAACTAACCGAACACCGTAAAATAATTCGGATATAACCGAAATATTAAAAATAACCGAATTTTCAGAAAAATTCGGTTAAATTATTTCGGTTTGGTTCGGTAATTCGGTTATATCCGTTTTTTGCTCAGTCCTAATCTCAGCCTTCCATGTTATAGATCAATGGCTGACATATTGGTTGCTCGAATAGTGACTTTAGCAATCGGTTGTCATGGATTGAAATCCATATATATATATATATATATATATATACAAAACGTGTAAGAAATATGCATATGAATAATATTCCTTATTTATATAATTTGATGATGAAGTTAATGAATGAATATGCAAATATGTATGCATTTATAAAAAATGTAAAGTCCTTAATAGATGATAGACAATATGGACAAAGACTTAGATTGAAATGATTAAATATGTTAGGTTGATCTAATATGAATGAATAGTTTTATAAAAGTCCTTCAAAAGATCATAATGTACAAGGACTATGAATAGAAAGATCAAACTTGTTAGGTTGATCTTATAAAGTGTAATTAATATGCATGTCTGATCGAAGAGCACTACATCAGTCACTATATTCTGCCAAGAAAGTAAGACAGAATCATAGTCTATCGAAGCAGGATATACTAATTCATGTGTGTGAATTTTATTTGCTTTCTACATAAATTAATTTTGTGTGATAAATTAATTTCTTAGAAAGTAAATATAATTTTTTATATTTTATATGCTAATAAATTTGGGCAATATAATGAGTTGTGCTATAATTTGTATATAATGAATTTTATACTATTTATGTAGAGTCAAGTGTTACGTGTTGGTATACTTGAAAAAAAATGCACATGTATAATTTTAAGTTCTCATGTTAAATATGTGACAGCCCCAAAATAGGTCCATTCCACCCAACCCATTCTGAGTTGTCAAATACATGGTACAGAAATAACTACAACTTTTACAACCCATAAGCTGTGAGTTTGAATACAAACATTGTCATCTAGGCAATATCCTCATGCAAATAAATCCCCATCATAATTATTGATACATAATTTTACAAAAAATGGTGAGAACTACTAAACAACTCTCTCTAGAACCTTCATTCCATACCCCGACTAGTACTCGTTACATTCTCGCCTCCTGAGAAGAAAAATGGAACAACAAGGAAAAGGGTGAGCTCAACTAGCCCAGTAAAGAATATTATGACTAAGATAATGTACAACAAATTATCCTTAGTCTTCAACAGGAAAAAATCTGATAGAATACAATAGACAACAAGTTTTAGATCAACAACTGCAGCGGAAACAACAATTCATTAGAAGAGTTAAGTAGAGAATAAAATCTACTAACATCTATGAATTTAAAAGTCCATCATCAATATTTTATCCCTGTAACATCAATCAATATATGTCTCAAATCAAATCAAATATTCATCTTTGCACTACAGGCCAAAGATATTCATCAGTTGGTCATGTTCATCTAAACACCTGTTCATCTTTGCACTACGGGCCAAAGATATTCATCAATTGTTCATGTTCATCTCAACACCTGTACATCTTTGCACTACGAGCCAAAGATATTCATAATAAAATCAACCATCTTTGCACTACAGGCCAAAGATATTCAGTAACACCATCATTTAGGACTGAGGATGATGAAAAATATTTTAAAGGAAACGAATCCAGTGAAACAAAATATCAAGTATTAAGGATTCGTACTTTAAACAATCTGAGTTCAAAAATACTTCATAAATAATCATACTGAAGTAAAATTCAAGAATGATCAAAACATAGATCCAATCAAAGCTAGTATCCAGAATAGATATTTTGGATAAAAAGAAGAAATTTCATTTTTTCGGTGAATAGTGTCGTATTCGTGAATAGTGCCGTATACGTGAATAGTGCCGTATACGTAAATAGTAACTCCGACACCAAAAGATAGAAATTTCACAAAAAACATCTTCACGCTTCGTGAATAGTAACTCGTGAATAGTAACTCATGAATAGTAACTCATGAATAGTAACCCCGGCATGAAAAAGTTCCAAATTTGATAAAAAGTTCCAACCAATATTTCAGCATAATGATATTGAAGAAATAATATCATTTGAGAAGAAAATAACATCCTTTACCTCGAAAGACAGTACTTCTAGTTGAAACACCGGATATAGGCTATGATTTGAACTTGCACCGTATAGCAATACTCAAAGTATACTCAAAACACTCACAAGAATACGCTCGATAATATAGAGAGAGAAAACTTCAGTTTCTGGTGTGATTTTCAATTCTAACCTAAGCACCTATTTATAGGAAATTGCTTAGAACACCAAAGCAGAAAATTTAATAAAATATTATATATATTTTTAAAAATTCTACGCCCACTCTTCAAATCTGATTTTCAGCCATTGAACACATGCTCCCTTCTAGAAAAATAAATAAAAAACGTTTTTATTATTTAAAATAATTAAAACTTCCAAAAATCAATTATTTCGGAGCTTCAGAACTTCAATAATTCATAATAAATAGCCCTTTTTGCCAGAAAATTCGAATCTCGCGAGTTTTTATAGGAAATTCCATTATCTACAACTTTTCAGAAGGAAGTTTTTCCAAATTCCAAACAGAAATTGACCGAAATCCACAAACGGATGATTTTAGAGGCTATAATCAAATTTCAGTCAATAATTGTGTCCACCAACACACAAAATATGTGTTAAACATTTAATGCCACAAAAATACTCTTCCTCCTCATATACTCATATATCCCACATTCATCGTAAAAATATCATCATTATTATATTATTAAAAATATAATAATATATTTAAATGAATTATTTTATCAGAAAAAGATAAAATATTAATTTTCAACAATTGTCACATTAAAAAATTTTCTCCATCTATATCCACATAAATTCAATATTTTCCTCATCATATAAATCAATAATTAATTATTCACAAATAATATTACAGAATCACAGTACTGGCAACCAGGCCGTTCCCAGGAAAGAGGGGGCTTTCCAATAAGAATTTCTCCTTACTGGCGCGCAATTAGGTGACCAAACCTCTCATTAGACAGAACTTTCTAGACATTGCCAATAATGTTATCAAATAATATTATTCAGATAATATGAATTATTGCTTCGATAATGGAAAATGCTGTGTAGTGACAATTATTGAAACAACAGTAATATAAAATATCAATGCAGCAATTATTGAATCAATAACATAAAATACTGAACAGTAATTACTGTAACAATTATTGAGTAGTGCCTTCTTACGTAAGAATCAATAATTGGTGCAATATCGTGTGCTACTGTTCAACAACGCGTATCACTTTACTTTACCCACCGGGTATTCCAACAGTGTTAACGGTAACAACTACGCCGTTATTTATAAACAACTTATATTTATCGTTTTCTTCATCCAATCGCTTTCCGTTATGGGACCCACAAAAGACTGCGCCGTCGTACGAATATTCCCCGACAGCAAGAATATTCCACGACCAAACGAATATTCCCCGACAATAATGAATATTTTATAACCACCTGATTATTTAAAATATTTGTGCATTTTACCCATAACTAACCACATTAATCAAATTCACCCTTACTATTTCAAAATAATAAATAAAGGAAATTCCTTTTTATTTAAAAATTTTCGGGGTCTTATAACCTCCCCTCCTTATGAAATTTCGTTCTCGAAATTGACGTACCTGGTGTTTCGAAAAGGTAAAGATACCTCGCTTTCATTTCCGTTTCCAACTACAAGGTCATTTCCTCTTTAGCATGATTCCTCCACAAAACTTTAACTTGTGGTATAACCTCGGTACATAGGACATGTTCTTTTCTATCCAAGATCTTGACAGGTACCTCCTCGTACGTTAAGTCTTCGGCTATCTCGTCCGGTTCTAACTCAATAACATGGTTCGAGTCGTCCACATCGGTACATTAAAAAAACGTTATAAACACGCGACATACTTGACGGTAAAATGAGTCTATAGGCCACAGTTCCTATTCGATCGAGAATTTCAAATGGATTAATAAATCGAAGGTTTGAGCTTTCCTCACCTCACCGATTCTCGCTTTTGAAATAACAACTTCTTGCACCTCCTTTTTCTAATTCATCAGCTCCGGTGTGTAGCTTGAACAGCTTTAACTTTATCGATTAAAGTCGATTATACTCGTATATCATCACGTGGGTATCTAGAGTTTTCATCTCCATCTCTATTATTTGTAAATTATACGAAATGAGTCTTTGACAATATCGCATTCGTACTCGTATACGATCTTCTACTCAACACGTCAGCTACCACGTTCGCTTTTCCAAGACGGCATGGTCAGAACATGTGCTGAAATGAGTCTCCTCTTGAGTTCTTCGAAGCTCTTCCCACATTTCTTGCTCCATTCGAATTTTGTATCTCTACGAGTCAGCTGCGTTAATGGAATAGCGATTCGAAAATATCCTTCAACGAATTTCCGATAATAACCAACTAAGCCTAGAAAGCTACGTATTTCGATTATCGACTTAGGTGGTTCTCAACTGTGACTCATATCCCAACCTTGGATAGCACGTTACAATGACACCTATCAGTTTACTATCACACGAATATTGTGTCCCCTACGAAGAGTCTGGCTTCTGTGTATTCCACAAAGGAAGTCACCAGATAAAGGCTCGGGTATTAACTTCTACAGTTGGGTTTTTAACTCCTGAAGTTCAATAGGAGCCATTCGATATGAGATTTTAGAAATGGGTTTTGTACCGGATTCAAAGTTGATACAAAATTCAATATCACGCTCTGGGAGTAAGCCAAGAAATTCTTCAGGAAATACGTCAGGAAAAATCAATAACAACAGGAATATTATTCAAATCTGACGTGTCTTTATTCAAATCCATAACATGACTAAGAAAGCTTGACATTCGTTTTTCAATAAACAAACGGCTTTATAATTTAATATTAAAGAGTTTGACTTCAATGGTTTGGTTGCTTGAATTCAAATAACAGGTTGCTTAGGAATATGAAAACTAACAACCTTACGAAAGCAATCAATTTTGGCATGATGAGTAGTTAACCTTAAAATCACATCAAAAGCAAATATCTCTATAAAAATAAGGTTAACAAGTAATGTGATAGTGCCAACTTGAATTAAGCAAGATTTTTAAACAACGGATGTAATGAAAGTTTCTCCTAACAGAGTCTCCATAAATAGGTCAAAGTCTAATTTCTCCGTAGTCAAGTTCAAACGTTGAGCACAAGCAAGAGAGATAAAAGAATGGGTAGAACCGGTACCTAGTAAGGTATAAACTTCGCAAGATTTATAATTAACTAACCCGTGCTAACTTCGTTCGGGTTCCTCGTATTTTGACCGGTCACGACAAACGCTCTTCCAGGAACCGTTGACTTTGACTTTTTTGGGACAACCTTTTGAATCACCATCCCCGCTGGAATTGGTTTCGCTACCGTACACTCTCGAGCGATATGTCCTTCCTTTCCATAATTATAGCATACCTTGAACTGTTGTGGGCAGTTTGGGCTGATATGTCCCTCTTTCCCGCATTTATAACATACGACCAGTGATCTTTCTCCTCCCTTGGAACCAGTTGCTGCTGGCACTGTCGTCTTCACATGGTCGTTGTTAAATCTCCTCTTTTTAAAATCTCCTCCCGACTCGCTTCTTCTATTTTCATGGCCACGATTACCACCAGAGTGGTTACCGCCTTTGTCTATATTCTTCTTTCTCCGCTGGTTATCGTTATTCTAATGACTGCTATCTTCGGTATGATCCCGGTTATGGTCCCTCGGTTGAACGTACTCGTTATCTCGCTCTAATAACTGAGCCCTGTTGACAACATCTGAATAGATAGAAAATTTATGAGAAATGAGATACTGACGTATGCCGGGTTTCAAACCTCTCACAAACATCCGTGTCATACGTTCCTCATTTTCCGCCAAATGAGGTGCAAACCTGGATAACTCCGCGAACTTCGCCTCGTACTGGGACACCGTCATGTTATTCTGCTCTAGTCTAATAAACTCCACTTCTTTCATATGGCGAATACTTTCAGGAAAGTATTTTTCGTTGAAAAGTTTCTGAAACGTCTCCCATGACATGCTGAGTGCGGCTGGATGTGTACGCTTCACAGACTCCAACCAGTAGTCTGCCTCACCACGGAACATAAAGGTGGCGAATGGAACCTTCTGTTCCTCCGTGCATCCCAAGACATCAAATATCTTGGTAATTTGCTTGACCCACGTTTCCGCCATGATCGGATCGGGCTTTCCCTTAAATTCTGGTGGTCCCAACTCTTTGAACTGCTTAGCTGTGACCACCCGTGAATTGCTATCATTTCCTCCTGTATTTTGAACACGAGTCTCCCTCGTCTGATTTTGCATGAACTGCAAAAAGCTCCTAAACATCCCGTCGTTCATCGTCTGCTCAGTGGCGTTGTTCACAGGAGGAACATTGCCAGCCTGTTGCACATTTTCTTCGTTGGTGAGTACATGCGTCTCCACGGTCTCAGTTACTCCACTGTTAATATTCTCAGTCGACATTCTCAAATACTGCCATAAAACAAGGGTTATTTAAACAATTTAACAAATCATATAATACCCCTATAGTATGACCGACCAACAAATAAGCTTAGGTAGGACACACTAGCGAAGGATTTATTCGTCTCTCCCCTCCTAGTTCTATTCCCCGATCTCCGCCAGAGATCATATCCCTAAGCTCTGATACCAACTGTGACAGCCCCAAAATAGGTCCATTCCACCCAACCCATTCTGAGTTGTCAAATACATGGTACAGAAACAACTACAACTTTTACAACCCATAAGCTGTGAGTTTGAATACAAACATTGTCATCTAGGCAATATCCTCATGCAAATAAATCCCCATCATAATTATTGATACATAATTTTACAAAAAATGGTGAGAACTACTAAACAACTCTCTCTAGAACCTTCATTCCATACCCCGACTAGTACTCGTTACATTCTCGCCTCCTGAGAAGAAAAATGGAACAACAAGGAAAAGGGTGAGCTCAACTAGCCCAGTAAAGAATATTATGACTAAGATAATGTACAACAAATTATCCTTAGTCTTCAACAGGGAAAAATCTGATAGAATACAATAGACAACAAGTTTTAGATCAACAACTGCAGCGGAAACAACAATTCATTAGAAGAGTTAAGTAGAGAATAAAATCTACTAACATCTATGAATTTAAAAGTCCATCATCAATATTTTATCCCTGTAACATCAATCAATATATGTCTCAAATCAAATCAAATATTCATCTTTGCACTACAGGCCAAAGATATTCATCAGTTGGTCATGTTCATCTAAACACCTGTTCATCTTTGCACTACGGGCCAAAGATATTCATCAATTGTTCATGTTCATCTCAACACCTGTACATCTTTGCACTACGAGCCAAAGATATTCATAATAAAATCAACCATCTTTGCACTACAGGCCAAAGATATTCAGTAACACCATCATTTAGGACTGAGGATGATGAAAAATATTTTAAAGGAAACGAATCCAGTGAAACAAAATATCAAGTATTAAGGATTCGTACTTTAAACAATCTGAGTTCAAAAATACTTCATAAATAATCATACTGAAGTAAAATTCAAGAATGATCAAAACATAGATCCAATCAAAGCTAGTATCCAGAATAGATATTTTGGATAAAAAGAAGAAATTTCATTTTTTTCGGTGAATAGTGTCGTATTCGTGAATAGTGCCGTATACGTAAATAGTAACTCCGACATCAAAAGATAGAAATTTCACAAAAAACATCTTCACGCTTCGTGAATAGTACTCGTGAATAGTAACTCGTGAATAGTAACTCATGAATAGTAACTCGTGAATAGTAACTCATGAATAGTAACTCATGAATAGTAACCCCGGCATGAAAAAGTTCCAAATTTGATAAAAAGTTCCAACCAATATTTCAGCATAATGATATTGAAGAAATAATATCATTTGAGAAGAAAATAACATCCTTTACCTCGAAAGACAGTACTTCTAGTTGAAACACCGGATATAGGCTATGATTTGAACTTGCACCGTATAGCAATACTCAAAGTATACTCAAAACACTCACAAGAATACGCTCGATAATATAGAGAGAGAAAACTTCAGTTTCTGGTGTGATTTTCAATTCTAACCTAAGCACCTATTTATAGGAAATTGCTTAGAACACCAAAGCAGAAAATTTAATAAAATATTATATATATTTTTAAAAATTCTACGCCCACTCTTCAAATCTGATTTTCAGCCATTGAACACATGCTCCCTTCTAGAAAAATAAATAAAAAACGTTTTTATTATTTAAAATAATTAAAACTTCCAAAAATCAATTATTTCGGAGCTTCAGAACTTCAATAATTCATAATAAATAGCCCTTTTTGCCAGAAAATTCGAATCTCGCGAGTTTTTATAGGAAATTCCATTATCTACAACTTTTCAGAAGGAAGTTTTTCCAAATTCCAAACAGAAATTGACCGAAATCCACAAACGGGTGATTTTAGAGGCTATAATCAAATTTCAGTCAATAATTGTGTCCACCAACACACAAAATATGTGTTAAACATTTAATGCCACAAAAATACTCTTCCTCCTCATATACTCATATATCCCACATTCATCGTAAAAATATCATCATTATTATATTATTAAAAATATAATAATATATTTAAATGAATTATTTTATCAGAAAAAGATAAAATATTAATTTTCAACAATTGTCACATTAAAAAATTTTCTCCATCTATATCCACATAAATTCAATATTTTCCTCATCATATAAATCAATAATTAATTATTCACAAATAATATTACAGAATCACAGTACTGGCAACCAGGCCGTTCCCAGGAAAGAGGGGGCTTTCCAATAAGAATTTCTCCTTACTGGCGCGCAATTAGGTGACCAAACCTCTCATTAGACAGAACTTTCTAGACATTGCCAATAATGTTATCAAATAATATTATTCAGATAATATGAATTATTGCTTCGATAATGGAAAATACTGTGTAGTGACAATTATTGAAACAACAGTAATATAAAATATCAATGCAGCAATTATTGAATCAATAACATAAAATACTGAACAGTAATTACTGTAACAATTATTGAGTAGTGCCTTCTTACGTAAGAATCAATAATTGGTGCAATACCGTGTGCTACTGTTCAACAACGCGTATCACTTTACTTTACCCACCGGGTATTCCAACAGTGTTAACGGTAACAACTACGTCGTTATTTATAAACAACTTATATTTATCGTTTTCTTCATCCAATCGCTTTCCGTTATGGGACCCACAAAAGACTGCGCCGTCGTACGAATATTCCCCGACAGCAAGAATATTCCACGACCAAACGAATATTCCCCGACAATAATGAATATTTTATAACCACCTGCTTATTTAAAATATTTGTGCATTTTACCCATAACTAACCACATTAATCAAATTCACCCTTACTATTTCAAAATAATAAATAAAGGAAATTCCTTTTTATTTAAAAAATTTCGGGGTCTTACAAAATAATTTTTGGATTTAAGATTTTATGTCATTCAGGAAATAAGAGCTTGTTTTCTTATGTGGGGGTATTCTAAAAGATTCTTATGTTGAATCAATCTTTATATGAATTATTAATACATAAAATGTATAAGAACTTAATTTTTTGTTTTGAGAAGTGTTCCTTAATATTCTTATGTGGAAGTAATATTTATGGAAACATTGTCACATAAAATGTTAAATAATCTAAAATTTATTTTAAATAGTGAACATAATATTGTGAAGTGAAATTATTCAATGAGATTTCAATTATTTAAAAGTGTGAGGGTGATTCTTTAAGATTTTTATTTATAGACTAAATTTGGCCTTTGAACTATTTGGAGCATAATTTTATTTATGTCAGAAATAATAAGGCTTATGGATTTCTTATTGCGAAATTCAATTTAATTGTGTAGTTCTATGAAATGAAAGTATTTGAAACACAAACTTCTGAATAATATTGATGTGTGAACTTATTTCACTTAATTAATTATCTAAGGTTCTATAAAGTTATAAACTGAACCTAGAAAGAGCAATATTGATTTGGTGAAGGAAATCAATATAATAATTTGGTAAATAAAATACCTATTTTATTAGCCTAAATATGATCCAAAATATTTGTTGTGATTTATTTCAATAGTGAGATTGAAACTAAGTTATAAATGTTAAAGTGGATACATATTAAGTGATAATATGTGCATATTTACCTTGAGATTCTATCAGATATAGAATTATTTATATGTTTACACTAATAATATAATTGTATAAACTATAATGTGATAGTTTTTGTGTATATTAATGACATGTTTGGTCATTTTACATAGTATTATTAACGTAAACGAGTTTAAGACATCTATTTTTTGTCTTTATGTTGAAAGACTTGTAAAATAAATGTTATCTTATTATCATGTGAAAACATAGTGAGGATTTCAACTAAACTAGTTTAATTGTATTAAGGGGCTATACTGAACTAAGTTTGATAACCTTGAGATTGAAGAATTTAATAATTCTTTAAAAGTGGTGGTACACTAGAAGTTAATTCTGATATAGCTATTATAAATCTGAAGTACACATGCGCTAGTGGGAGCCTTGTGTTTGATATGCAATGCACAAGATCAGTTATTACATATAGTTTTAAACTTAGTAATACTAATGATTTACATTGGTTTTTGTTAGATTTCTCAATGTTTTAATAGATCACATAAATGTCACTTATATTTTAGTGAGGAAAATTATAAATTTACAAGTAGGTGAATTTTCACCCAATCTTAGGTATTGTTTCTTAAATGAGAAAGAAACAAATGAGTATTTTCTATTTTAAAATATGGATCTAATGTTATTAATCTTTATAGTTGGTTTTGATCTTGATTAATTAAGTAAGAAAATATTCACATGTAGGTGAAAATATTCTTATATTTTCACAAGCATGTGGATATATTATTTCTCTTTGTGAAGGGTATAATTTACTTAGAGTAGCAAGTAATAATATTGCTTTATATGATGTAGAAAGCAATTGAAATCACAATTTGTTGTTGAAACATCAAATTGTGGCCACTTCCAAAATTGTTTTATTCATTATATTGTTATAATAAAATAATTTTTGTATAGAACATATGAAATTACCTTTAAAGGTAAGTCTTAACATGTTGGTCATAAACATATTTTTGTTAGACAATTGATACAAGAAGGTATCATAATTTTTGTCTATGAGGAAGTCAAGTGACGACTTGATATATCTTTTTACTAAGTTGTCTTCCATCTCACCAAAATCATGACTCCAACAAATACAATAAAAATCTTAAGATTGTTAGAATCGTAGTTTCGTAGAGTCAAAATTGTTGCAGAATACGTGACACGTGTGATCCATGTCCTTAAAGTTTTTATCGCCCCCACCACGATCAACTTGCTAAGAGTTACAAACGATATATCTCCAGGATATATGTCAAGCCTTGGTGAATAATCCGCGATAGCAATTCACAGAAAATTTTAATTGAACACTACGTACTTTGTAGTAGTTATTTGTTTGTAAGAAGAATGGAGAAGATAGAAAAAAAGTTCACTTGTACAAATCTTTCATGTAACTTCTCTTTTTATCATATGCATATCTCTTGTGTGTGTGTGTGTGTGTGTGTGTATATATATATATATATATATATATATATATATATATATATATACATATATATATATACACACACACACACACAAACACACATATATATAAGTTACATTATAATTATTCAATTATATATTTAACTATACTTATTAGTACTAATTATGTAAGTTACATATTAATAATAATTAGAAGTTAAATAGAATTTGAATAGTCTCACTATTTTTCTTTTGTTCCAAAATAAAATAAATTTCTATTAAATGAAACTAAAGAAAAATAATTTTATTAAACAATTTTTTATCACATATTATCTAAAATTTTATATTAATTTATTTTATTATTTAAAATTGTATGTTAATCGTAATTGAAGCTAGGGTGAGGCTGGAGGTTGAAGGGGAGGGGGGTTTGAACAATTTCTTGAAAAGAGGAACTTTGATGTGAAGTTTATATATCACTAGTACTTATAATAGAAAGTGATATTTTTGTACACTAGAAAGGAAGAAATAGATTGGCAATATCTGATTACATGTGTTTGGTAAGATTTTATTTTTAGTCCTTTTAGGGGGATATTTTTTGTTGACATTATTAGCGATATTTTTTTTTGGTTTTTTTTTGTAATACCTCTCAAAAAATATATAGTATTTATTTTAACTGAAATTTTTTATAAAAAATAGTATTTTAGGTATAATTTGGATACAGGGAAGAAACAGGGTTATACAGACCTTGTTTCTTGTATGTATCCAAATTACACCTAAAACACTATTTTTTAAAAAAATTTCAGTTGGAATAAATATTATACATTTTTTGAGAGGTAGTACAAAAAAAAACAAAAAAAAATGTCACTAATAATGTCAACAAAAAATGTCCCATTAGAATTAGTCTTTTATTTTTGTGATGCATGTCATGTTTAAAATAAGAGTACTTCTACACACCGGAAAAATGGATCGAAAAATTGAATATTTTCTATTTTTTTGCTTGTGAATCCCAAAAAAATGTATAGTATTTATTTTAATAATTTTTTATAAAATATAGTATTTTATGTGTAATTTAGATATATATACAAGAACAGGGTTGTATTGACTGTAAAATCATGTTCTTGTATCTAACTTACACCTAAAACACTATATTTTATAAAAATTTCTGTTGAAATAAATATTATATATTTTTTGAGACTCGCCAGCAAAAAAAAAATTAAAAATATCCAATTTTCTTGTATATTTTTCGGGTCTGCCAAGACTTGTTCTTAAAATAAAACAAACACTCTCGAAACACTCTTGAATGTGTACTGTAGAGTACAAAAACATGTCCTTTCAATCTACATGCCGGATAGTATATGCCGGAGTAGTATATTTTGTCTTATCATTATAATATTGTACTAATAAAATGTTTAAATAAAAATAGTACTCCTATATTGGATAAAATTGCACCAACAAGACCGACATTTCAAGACTTTTAAGTATCAGATTCGATTATCATACAATTACATATTTTGTTATGAGAATATATCGTTTAATGCACATGGATTTATATATATATATTATGACTTCCAAACAATTAATATGATTTATTAGAACTAGAATTTTTACAAAATTTAATAATTTAAGTGTCATTTGGATACAAGTAAGAATAGGATTGTACAGTCTGTGTAACTCTGTTTTTTTCATGTTTCCAAATGACACATAAATCACTGAATTTTATAAAAATTATAGTTCCAATAAATCATAATAATTGTTTGGAAGTCATAAAAAATATAAAAATAAAAAATTTGCACCCATAGCTGGACCGGTGTGTACCCGCCTGTCGCTGTAAAAAAAACTGAAGAAGATTTGTTAGTGTTTGTGTCCTAGTCGTCAATTTAATTTGTGGAATAGAGATTACAAATGATGCTTAGGTTATACTTCCCCGTCTCTAATTATTTGACGTTTTAGAGGTGGACATAAGAATTAAGATAATAATTAGAAAGTATTAAATATAGTACTCAGTTGTCTATAATACCTTTAAATCTTTTGTTGGGATAAAGAGAGTTTTGTTAGGATAATGAGAGAGAAAGAGTTTAAAGTAACAAAAAAATAGGTAAAGTAATGAGGGATAATTTTAAAAAAATTGTCATTAATTATCATAGATTTGAACAAACGTCAAATAATTAGGGACAAATGAAAAATTCTAAAACGTCAAATAATTAGAGACGAAGGGAGTAGTTAATTAAATATGTTAAAAAAAATATTATACTACCCACAATGAGGTTTGAAAAAAAAAGATTTTGCAATTCAAAATCTCTATGTTATCATTTATCGCAATTGATCCATATTTTCATCTTCATCAATTAATAACCTATTTAATTTAATGACTTAGGTGTATTATTGATATCCAACTGGTATATATAAAATCACCTCATCTTACCAAAATCCCCTTTTATAAAATTTAAAAAGACAACTAGCCACAAATTATTTTTATTTTTTTTGGAATGGAGGGAGAATATATTTAAGAACAAAGGTCATGTTGGATAGATACCAAAAACTGGGTGAGAGAAAATTAATTAAGCAATAAATCAAAGATAAAGCTATTCTATATATTGTTTATTAAATGCTAGTATTGGACTGCCATGACATAGAATGGCTTAGATCATGCATGTGGAATATTATCTCCCTAGCTATGATTTATTGGTTGTGTTATTTGTTCTGAATCTTTAAAGGGCATATATCATTTATATTATTTAAAATAAGAAGGAACGGTCAAGATTATAATTTGAAAACCGATGTGCGCTACTATTATAGTAGCGGACGGTAAAAAAAATACATATCATCGGCTACTAATAATAACGAACCCTAATCAGAATAAGGGTACTTAATTTTATTCTAGGGTTTAGTGTTTATTAACTAGAGTTTAGAGTTTGTTAATTAAAGTTTATAAACAAAGATTTAGGGTTTATTAATCCGGGTTTATGATTTATTAAAGTTAAAAAAGTACAAGTTGCGGATACATAATTTTAAACCTTAAATCCTGATTAATAAACCTTAAACACTGGTTAATAAATCCTAAAAATTTATTTGTAAAGTCAAACTCATCTTGATAAACGTCTGCTACTAATAATAGCGGACGTCGATTTTTAATTTTTAATCCTAACTGTTCATTCTTTTTTTCAATGATATAGATGGTGTATAATACCCTATAAAAATTTATGATAAATACATAATATAAATCATTCACCCATATATATATATATATATATATATATATATATATATATATATATATATATACACACATCAATATTCTTTGGTTGAAAGTTTATATATCTTTAGTATTTATAAAAAGTGATGTTTTTGGACACAAAAAATAAAAGGAATAGATTGTCCCTCTTATTAGATGTGCAAGCATGTTTGTTAAGATTTTGATTTTTGTAATGTAATGTTTAAAATAAGTTTATATATCTTTAGTATTTATAGAAAGTGATGTTTTTGGACACAAGAAATAAAAGGAATGATTGTCAATCTGATTAGATGTGCATGCATGTTTGTTAAGATTTTGATTTTTGTGATGTAATGTTTAAAATAAACTAAACACATTCTGTAATAAGTACTATAGCTTATAGGGTATACTATTTTGGTAGAAAGTGTTGAGATATAAAATTTAACATCGGACAATTGGTTACTCCACTCATTATTAATTAATTTTGAGTTGAATACTTTAATATAGTATTAAAGTAGACACTATTTATGTGCAGTATCATATCAAACAAGTAAGACTTAAAAACTTAATACTCCCTCCGTCCTAAATTAATTGTTCAGTTTTAATTTTTTAAAATCAAATTGATCATTTTTAAAACTAATCTTTTTACTATTTTTGCTAAAATATAGATGAAGAGATTATAACCAAAAGAAAGTATATACAATTTATTACTAATCCTAATTTTTATAATTTTAGAAATATATTTATATATGCTTAATTATTAATTCTAAAAATAGTCAATTTGACTAAAAAAAGTCAAAACTGAGCAGTTAATTTGGGACGGAGGGAGTATATAATAAAAGGAATAGATTGTCAATCTGATTAGATCTGCATGCATGTTTGTGAAGATTTTGATTTTTGTGATGAAATGTTTAAAATAAACTAAACACATTTTGTAATACTTACTTACACTTTTTTTTTTCTTATGTTTAATTTTTATATTCAATTATTATGTCTGTATAAAATTTTTCTTTAAAATACTTGAGCGTAAACAGTGTCAAAATTAATTTAATTATTTTCTCACATGAATTTTACATTATTTTATATATGTTGATGATTAATTCTTATATATGTGATTTTATCTCATTCACTATGGACCAATTAAACAACTTTTCATGTCAATATATACTAGAAGAATCACATGACCTTCTCCATCAAATTGTGTTGTATGCAACTGTTGTAAATTATTATTTTTAAATATATTTATTAAATTCAAAAATTAAATAAACATAATATAAGAGAAAATTAGATAAAGATTATATATTTTATTTTCCCACTTAATGTAAAAATTGTTCAGTACTTTGTTTGCAAAATGTGATGACTGTTTTAAAATAACCACCCATTTATGTATATTCGAGATCATACGGGATACAAAGATATTAATAGACCAAAGAGACCAACTCCTTCCTCATGCTGTATAGAATAGATTAAATTCTACTTTCCTTCTAATATTAAAAAAATATATTTTGACTTTTTAAATTTAATTTATGAAATTTTAAAATTTAAAATTGATATAATTTTGTTTAAATTTTAAAAACAATAAAAATAAGGCTTAAATATAATTTACTACCTTAAACTATATGTCATATTCCACATTGGTGATCCACCTTTTAATTTTGTCAATTAGATGATTGAACTATTAATTTTTTTAATTTCATTCAATTGAGTCTGTCACGTCATAAATTGTTGACGTAGCTTAACACATGGAAAAAATTTACAAACAAAAAGTTTACGTGGAAAATGAAGGGGCAGAGAAGTCTTTAACATTTTAGCTCTCCTTCTTCCCCAAATTAAAAATCAATTATATTTAGCTTATCCCTATTCTTAGTATAAGCAACCACCGACGTCCTCTGCCCTTCCGCGTTCGCCTCAACCACTGGCTTCCCATGCCTTCCATCGCTCCCACGACGGAGTTAGTCATCCCTGTGAGACCCAGAATTTTATGAAATAAAAGTATTCAATTTTTCTATTTTGGTAAATAGTTAAATTGATAAAAGTTTAAAGTTAAGGGTCATATTTGAAAATATTTCAAAGTAAGCAAGTTGTTATAAAATAATCGGTGGTAAAATACGCGTGGTTGCATAGTAGCACACGGTATCGATTATTGATGCTTACGTGATAAGTCACTCAATTATACTCAATTATTGTCACAGTAATTGCTACATCATATCTCTCATATTATTGATTCAATTACTGTCACAGTATCATCTGCATTATATGTTATATTATTAAATCAATAATTGAGACGACAACATTATTCATATTATTAAATCACAATATTTACAATGTCTAGAAGTTCTGTCAAGGGGAGGTTTGGTCATCTAATTGCGCGCCAATAGGGAAAAATCTTTATTGGAAAGCCCCCTCTTTCCTGGGAACAACCTGATTGTTAAATATCGTGAGTTATGATGGATAAGTTCGTGTTGATTAAAGATGAATTGATAGTTCCATTTTGTTGAAATTATTTGTGTTAAACATTTATTTCGACAGTAATTGATGTCTGAAGGTTATATTGTTCAATCGGGTATTTGGAGCACTTTTTGTGTCGGAGTTACTATTCACGAGTTACTATTCATGAGTTACTATTCACAAGTTACTATTCACCCGATTACTATTCACTCTATTATTATGCATTCAGGTATATGGGTACAATATTATTCTATGAGAAGATGTGCTAATTTTTCAGACCATTGGTTGAATGAATTAATATGGACCGCTGGTGGAAAGTTATAATAGTGAATCAATATGGGTCGCTGGTTTAAAGTTTTAATAGTAAATCAGTATGGACCGTCGCTTTAAGTTTTAATAGTAAATCGATCTGGATCGTTCGTTTAAAGGTAAATCGATCTGGACCGTTCATGAATTAATTACTATTCAATCCATTCTTCTATAAATAGAAGCTCATTCCTTCATTATTTCTTACGAATTCACTGAAACTCTAGAGAGAGAAATTATAGAGAGAAGCTATAGAGAGAAAATCTATAGAAAGAAAGAAGAAGAAAAGTCTGCTACCTCGATATTCTAGTATCCAGTTTTTCTAAGGTAAGGGATATAATTATTGTGGTAAGGGATATTATTTATTGTACCCGTAAGGGGTGCTATTCTTTCTTATTCATAAAGAAAACTTCTGTTATTCCATTCTTTATTATTCTGTTGGAATAACATGTATACGCGGCATACCCTATACATAACCTGTATATGCGGCATACCCTGTACTTGGTGAAATCCTTATGTTATTTCATTCTTATTTATTCTATTGGAATAACCTGTATACGCGGAATCCCCTATATTTGGTGAAATCCTTATATTATTCCTTTTTTATTATTCTGTTGGAATAACCTGCATACGCGGCATACCCTATACATAAACTGTATAAGTGGCATACCCTATACTTGGTGAAGTCTGTTGTTATTCAATTCTTTATTATTCTGTCGGAATATCCTGTCGGTGTGAATTTCACCTGACCTGGTTCCATATTTATTATTCTATTGGGAATAACCTGTCTGTGCGGTCTCTATCGCATGCATGGTGAATTTTTCTGTTATTCTATTCATTATTATTCTGTTGGAATAACCTGTCTATGTGGATTACCACATGCATGGTGAATGATCCTTTATATTCATTACTTATTGAATTGTGGAAATGATCTGTTTACGTGGATTATGATGAATGTCATAATAAAAGTATAGGACTGATGAAAATCATGGGTATATGAAGTAGTAGTAAGTGTTATGATGAGTTATGTTGGTTAGTATGTGAAAACATGAAAGTTTCTTAGAAATCACAAAGAGTTGAAAATCAGATTTTGGTGAAAAACGTAACATAAAATTCAATTGACCATATCTCCTATTATATTTCAAATTTTTAAGTGTGGTCAAGTCCTAGAGTTAGATCTATGAGTTACCTAACTAATCCAAGTGAAATCACTGGAAAAGGTGCTGTAGATTTTCGTGTGGACTGATTTTAGCAAAAGAGGCGAAAACTAAAAATTATGAAAAAGTTGCTGCCACGTTTTTGTTAAGGTTGTTTTGGCCACTTAATTTATGAGAAAAATTCAAGCCTTTTGGGACATGAAAGTACATGGTATAAATTACCTCCTGTCCAAAAATGAGTTCATTTTGACTTAAAATGAGCAAGTTATGACTATTTCAATATTTAGGTTTTTCTGACGAAAAATGCTATAACCGGAGTTCTATAACTTCGATGACCATAAAATTTAAATTGGAAGCTCATGTTAACATGTGTAAGATTCTACCAAGATTTGAGAATTTTTAGAGTTAATCTTGAGGTAGCTAATTTCTTAAGGAATTAATTTGAAATTGATTTTTGAAAAATAGTAAATAAATTTTAAAAATTCCGAGGAAAATATATTTTTATTATGGGACTATATTATGCTAAATCCCAGAAAAGAAATATTTTTGGAACTGATTTAGTATTTTTCATGAAAATTATCTAGTTATGAGTAAATGAGTTAAATATGTTATGTGAAATAACAAAATTGGAAAATAGGATTTTATGGCTAGGGAATCCTATATAGGGTATATGCATATTTTTTGATGAGGGATTTGATTATTGGTGATGATATCTTATGAGTATGGCATTTTTGAATGATTAAATGCATTATGTGGTAAAGCGTAAACAATTGAAATGAATTGTTTATAAATTTAAGAAGTGATTAAAATATTGTTATAATATTAATGATATTAGATTATGAGATTATTAAGTGATTGATAACATTGGAATATTCTTGAACCCTGGATAAATTATATTATAAATGTTTAATATTTATCCTTTATCTCATTTGATTGATTATTTATATCATTGTCATGATCCTCATGCTTATATTGTGTTGAAAGTCATCTATGACTTACGTGCATAGATGGACTTGGTATGATTATGACCAGGGATTATTCGGTATAATCATGACCGTAATGTTACAAATGATGTGGTAAAAGTCATCTTTGGCCTTAGTGCATAGATGGACTTTGTATGATTATGACCAGAGATTATTCGGTATAATCATGACCGTAATTGAAAACACGAATATCCTTGGCCCGTAGTGCATGGATAATTCGTGGTCGTGATACTATTAAGCTGAGTCTCAGCATTATTGGTTTTACATTTGTATATCTTTGGCCTGTAGTGGAAAGATGAACTGTTGGTTACTGGTTATACAGTTGTATATCTTTGGCTGTATTGCAAAGATGAATTTATTAGTATGATTATGAGCATAAATTGTGATTTGGTATAACCATGATTTTTGATGTTTCAGGTGAAGATAGGTGATGAAAATTATCTTCGTCCTAGGTGCGAAAAGGAATTCAAATCACAATTATGATTATGAGTTATTCATATGATTGTGGACAAGAATTTGTGATTGATGTTACAGGGATAAAACATTATTGGTGGACTTTTAACTTGGAGAAGATAATAGACCTGATGGTCTATTTGACTCTTTTAATGGATTGCTCGTTCCGCTGCAACTATGGTTGAAAAGTTTTATCATCTACCATATGTTCTAAATCTTTGATTTATTACTGATGAATGCTATTGATAATTTAATTATCTTTAGTTATGATATTCTTTAGTGGGCTAGTTGTGCTCACCCTTTTGCTTCACAATTCCTTTCAGGTAATAAGAGTGTAGCTGGGTCGAGCGGGGATAACAGGGAAATAGTGAGATGGTTCGAGACTGTTGAAGTTTCTCAGCACATTATAAAATGGCATGATATGCAATATATAATTGCATTGATGACCTAAGATGTGCGTGTCGTATTTTATACGTCACTTAATCATTGATTTTGGCGAACAACAATAGGGTGATGAGAACCCGACTTTGAAAGTATCAAAAGTGCACCTCATTAGAATGAATATGATAGTAATCTTCTCGTTCTTATTTGGGGTCTTGAAATATTTACTACTGTATTTTATATGGCATTGTAATAATTTGAGTTGGAATATGGTCTACGAGACAATATTGTATTAAAACTCACAGTTAACTGTTGTCATACTCTGCACGACAGTTCAACAGTTATATAAAAGAAGTTGTAATTGATTTTTATAGTATGATATCTGGCGACTCAGAAGGGTTTTTGGGTTAGATTTTTTGACTGAGAAGAGATGGGATTCACTCCTGGAGCATGAATTTGAGTTGCTGCTGAAGCCATTTTTGGTTATCAACTATAAACCAAACCCTAATTGGTCTTTGTATATATGAAAATCAATCTATAGAGAGAGAAAATTGGTGATTTACAGATTTTGAGCTTCAATCTTCATTTTCCTCTGTCCATCTTTCTCTGTGTAATAACAAAAAATTGTTAAAACTCAACAAACAAACATAAAAAAATAGAAACTCAAAGATCAAATTAGATCTGAACAAACCAAGTGAATCTCTTACACGAGCCACTCTGAGCCTCGAATGACCCCGGGACGAACAACCCACAAGAATTTTTGCATACTATTGGCTAACCCCCAAGCCATTTCCAAGAACTCACCTTTATCAATAGCTAAAATGCTCCCAAAACTCACATACAAAATGGACTCGGGCTTTTGCAAGTCTAGCCAAGAAATGGAGGTCCGGTCTTGAGTATTAAAAACTAACTTCAATCTCTTACACTATTATTTCTGTCTAGATTCTCCGTATCTTCTCTGCTTCTCTCTCTCGTTCTTCTATGCTCATCTTTTCTCTAGATCTATCCTTGTTAATTTTCATATTTTATAATTTTTTGTTTGATTGTATTTTTGTTTTGTTTAAATATTATTATTTGATTTTTAGTAATAACTAATATGTTTTATTAATGTTTTATTCTTTAATTAACATAAAATGATAAAAGAAAAGTTGTAGAATGACTCATTTTTAACACATAAGCATTAAAAATGCCATGTGTCAAGCCATGTCAGCAATTTCTGACGTGACAGACTTAATTGAATGAAATTGGAAAAAAATAATAGTTCAATAATCTCATTGACAAAATTGAAACGTGGATCACCGAAGTGGAATATGACATATAGTTTAAGGTACTAATTTATATTTAAGCCTAAAAATAATACTCCTCCCATACCTTAATATATGTCGTTTTAAAATTGTACACAAATATTAAGGAAATAATTGTATAGCAATATAATATTAATTGCCTATATCGTCCTTGTAATGAAAAAAAGAGTGTTATTTATTGGACAAAAATAGTGAAAGAATCAAAGTTATATTTAATTCTTGGGATAATATTAGAAAATAAGCAATTAATGCTTACTTAAAATTCTCAAACAACAAATATTAAGAGACAAATATTAAGGGACAAAGGGAGTAATATGTATTCTATCCGTCCCGGGTAGTCCTAGTTTACTTTTTGCGTATATTAAGAAAGAAAAATAAAATGATAAAATTATCCATATTTAAATTTTCATTTAATTGCATAGTTTTTTACACATGATTAATGATGTTCCAAAAATATAAATATGATAATTAATATTAAGGATATTATAGACAAATTATTATAGAAAATAAATTATTTTAGGTAAGTAGATATTTAACTTGAGATTACTTAAAATAATAATAAAAAAAACTTTTATCCTGAAACAGGGGAGTAATACTTTATAGTTAGTATACCGTTGTTATATTATATTAAAATTAAACATATTAATTTTGTATTTTAAAATTTCATAAATTAATTTTAAAAATTAAAATATATAATTAATTTTGAAATGGAAGGAGAAACCCTAGTCAAAAGATTGAAAAAGACATCCAAATATAGCTATACTTTTGCATCTGGCATGTCAGTAGACAAAGGACCGTTTCAATGCTCACTTCTAATGTGAAAAAAATAAAATATACCTATGACGACAAAGGTTAGGAAAGTTCAAAGAAAGTAGGAAATTTTGGCTATGCATGTCGAAACATATACCTACAAATTTAATGGGTTAAAATGTTAAAGGGACCAAGGGATCACGGGCTTGCATGGAGTCCTTAGATTGCACAAATAGTGAGAAATTTTTATGAATAGGAAAATGATATTTATTACGAATATTTATGTTAATTTTTTAATTTGTTAATTGTCAATTACGTGGATAAGTATTTATGATAATTTTTTTGAAAAAATATATAATAACTTCTATCAAGCCTATATATACACCTGGAAAACGGGTTGGGTGTGACGTCCCCAAAATAGGTATATATCTTGAGTCGTCAAATACATGGTACAAAAATATAAATATAACTTAATAATACAACTGTCGTGTAAAATACGACAAAACATAAACTGAGAGTTTTAATAAGAATATTTTCATCTAGACAATATACACTCTCAATGGAGTCCTCATAGACAGTATACAAACTCAAATTCAATCCTCATTACATTTGTTATCACATTATTTAACAGAATAGTGAGGACTACTAATGCTATCATCTGGACTGTCACTCCGTTTCCCGATTCGTCCCGGCTATATTCTCATTTCCTGAAGAGAACGGTGAAAGAAAGGGTGAGCTCAACTAGCCCAGTAAGAAATATTATGACTAAGATAATGCAGAATAAATTATCATTAGTCTTCAACAATGTTAAACTGATAAAATACAATAGACGTCAAGTTTAACTGCAGCGGAATAAGCAATCCATTAGAAGAATCAAGTAGAACATGATATCTACTATCTTCTATGATTTAAAATGTTTTCATCAATTTTTATCACTGAGAATCAGCTAAATAAATAAACCACATCATCGAATCTTCCCTGCACTACGCGCCAAGGATATTCATTAAATCATAATTGGTCATTACTATACCGAATAATCTGTGGTCATAATTATACCAAAAACTGTCCATCAATGCACTTCAGGCCACTGAGGACTTTCACCACATCATTCATCACATTACGGTCATGATTATACCGAATAATCTCTGGTCATAATCATACCAAATCCATCTATGCACGTAAGCCAAAGATGACTTTCATCACAATATAAGCATGAGGATGATGACAATGATATAAGCATTAATCAAACGAAAACAAGAATAAATATTAAAGACTTTAAATTTATCCAAATATTATCAATCACTTAATAAACTCATCATCTAATATTATTAATATTATAACAATATTTTAATCACTTCTTAAACTTATAAATAATTGTTTACACTTTACCAAATAATGCATTTAATCATTCAAAAATGCCATACTCATAAGATTTCATCACCAATGATCAATTCCCTTATCAAAAATCTGCATATACCCTATATAGGATTTCCAAGCCATAAAATCCTATTTTCTAATTTTGTTACTTCACATAACATATTTAACTTATTTACTCATAACTAGATTATTTTCATGAAAAATACCAAATCAGTCCCAAAAATATTTCTTTACTGGAATTTAGCAGAATATAGTCTCATATTAAACATATATTTTTCTCGGAATTTTTAAAATTCATTTACTATTTTTCAAAAATCAATTTCTAATTAATTCCTTAAGAAATTAGCTACCTCAAGTTTAACTCCAAAAATTTCCAAATCTTGGCAGGATCTTACACATGTTAACGTGAGCTTCCAGTTTAAATTTCATGGTCATCGGAGTTATAGAACTCCGATTATTGCATTTTTTGTCGGAAAACCCTAAATATTGAAATAGTCATAACTTGCTCATTTTAAGTTGGAATGAGCTCATTTTTGGACAGGAGGTACTTTATACCATATACTTTCATGTCCCAAAAGGCCGAAATTTTTCTCATAATTAAGTGGCTGAAAATGCCTTTTTAAATTTCTGGGCAGTAGCTTTTTGGTACTTTACAGTTTATGATTCCTTTGCTAAAATCAGTCCACACAAAAATCTACAACACCTTTTCCAGTGATTCTACTTGGATAAGTTAGAAAACTCATAGATCTACCTCTAGAACTTGACCACACTCAAAAATTTGAAATATAATAGGAGATATGGTCAATTGAATTCATGTTCCATTTTCACCAAAATCTGATTTTCAACCCTTTGTGATTTCTAAGAAACTTTCATGTTTTCACATAATAACCAACATAACTCATCATAACACTTACTAATACTACATTTTCATTAGTCCAATGCTTTTATTATGACTTTCATCATAATCAACAGTCCAATGCTTATAATATGACTTTTCAGAATTTTTGAGGGTCAGAAAAATTACGAAACTGCAAATTGATTTTCACAAGCCATGCGGTAATCCACGTAAACAGATCATTTCAACAATTTAATAAAAAATGAATACATAGGATCATTCACCATGCATATGGTAATCCACACAGATAGGTTATTCCAACAGAATAATAAAGAATGGAATAACAGAAGGATTCACCATGCATGCGATAGATCGCACAGACATGTTATTCCCAATAGAATAATAAATAATGGAACCAGATCATGCTTAAACGTACAGATAAGATATTCCGACAGAATAATAAATTATGGAACCAGGTCATTCGTAAACGAACAGACAGGATATTTCGACAGAATAATAAAGAATGGAATAATAGAAGAATTTCACCATATATGCAATACTTCGCATAGACAGGTTATTCCAATATAATAATAAAGAATGGAATAACAGAAGAATTTTACCATGTATACGGTAGTCCGCGTATGCAGGTTATTCCAACAGAATAATAAGGAATGGAATAACAATAGCTCTCTTCATGAATACGAAAGAAATAATACCCCTTACCTCAGAAGAAACTGGATACTGAAATAGTGACGTAGCAGACTTCTCTTCTTCTTTCTCTCTATAGATTTTCTCTCTATAGCTTCTTTCTATAATTTCTCTCTATAATAATTGCTCTATAGCTTTAGTGAATTGGTGAGAAATGAAGGAAGAATGAACTTCTATTTATAGAAAAATATAGTTTCAATAATTGCACGTTTTGGGGCTCGAAAAATTACAGTACAATACCTCCAACTTTTCTTTCATTTTTAATTTAGCCCTACAAGTATTATCAAACTTGCACCACCTTCCCTAATAGTAAATAATGTGAATCAATAGTTATAATCATGTGAAAATACGAATTACGGTATAGTACCTCCATCTTTAATTTAATCATGCAAGTATTATCAATATTGCACCAACTCCCCTAATAGTATAAGAATGTAATTCAATAGTACACACATGTGAGCAAATAGTTATATAAGCATGTGAATTAGTAGCAATTAATTGCTCATTTATCCAATAAATTCCCTGATTTATCAATATAACCCCCAGACATCAATTATCATCGGAATAGATGTCGATTACCACTAACACTAATAATCCCAACACAATGGAACTATCAAATTCATCTTTAATCAACACGAACTTATTCATCATTAATATTATAACTCACAATATTTAACAACTAGGTCGTTCCCAGGAAAGATGGGGCTTTCCAATAAGGATTTCTCCCTATTGGCCCGCAATTAGGTGACCAAACCTCTCCTTGGCAGAACTTCTAGACATTGTAAATATTGCAATTTAATAATATGAATAACTTTGTCGTCTCAATTATTAATTTAATAATATATCATATAATGCAGATGATACTATGACAATAATTGAATCAATAATATGAGAGATATGATGCAACAATTACTGTAGCAATAATTGAGTATAACTGAGTGACTTCTCACGTAAGCATCAATAACCAATACCGGGTGCTACTAAACAACCACGCGTATTACTGTAGTTTTACTACCAGGTAGTTCAACAGTTTTAACGGTAACACTTCCGCCGTTATTTTTATAACAAGATAATTCTGTCATTTTCTTACTATGACAATACTTCCATTGTGGGGTCCACTAATGATTGTGCCGTCGTACAAATATTCCCCGATAAAAAGAATATTCCCCGGTCCAACGAATATTATATAACAACTTGCGTACTTTGTAAAATTTATAAATATTACCCACAACTATAACATTATATCAAATCCACAACATAATATTAAAAGAAAAATTTTTGAGAAAATTAAATATTTATTCATAAAATCTGGGGTCTCACAATCTCCCCTCCTTATGAAATTTTGCCCTCGAAATTTACGTACGTACCTGGTATACTGAAGAGGTGAGGATACCTCGTCAGATTCTAACTCTTGAGGTATAACCTTTGAGTGTTGAATACGATTCTTCTTATCCAAGATTTTAACACGTATCTCCTCATACGTTAAATCTTCTCCTATCTCGTCTAGTTCTAATTTAATAATGTGGTTCGGGTCGTCCACATATTTATGTAACATCAATACGTTAAAAACGTTATGAACACGCGACATACTTGGCGGTAAAACGAGTCTATAGACCACAGTTCCTACTCGATCAAGAATTTCAAATGGGCTAATAAAATCGAGGGTTAAGATAACGCCTTCTTGAACCTTCTTCTTCACATTCATCAAATTCGGGTGTGTAGCTTGAGCGGCTTTAACTTTATCGATTAAAGTCAATTCTACTCGTATATTCGTTATCTTCATGTGGGTTCCTAGAGTCTTTAACTCTATCTTCATCATTTGTAAATTATACAAAATGGGTTTTTGTGTTAACAACATCGCACTTGTAAACGCATACAATCTTTTATTCAACACGTCAGCTACCACATTTGCTCTTCCACAATGATATTAAATGGTACGATCGTAATCTTCAACAGCTCGAGCCAACGTCTTTGGCGCAGTATACGATCGTTTTAGTTGAAGAAATATTTGAGGGTTTTAAAAATGGGTTTTGTATCGGGGTCAATACAAAATTCGATTTCACGCTCTGGGGGTAGGCCAGGAAATTCTTCAGGAATACATCAGGAAATTTATTAACTATAGAATTATCATTCAAAACTGTGACTCTCATCCATGACTTGGATAACACATGTAATGAAGGTTTCTCCTAATGGAGTTTCAACCAATAAGTCAAAGTCTAACTACTCTGGGGTCAAATTTAAATGTTGAGCGCAAGCAAGAGATATAAAAGAATGGGTAGAACCGGTATCTAATAAGGTATAGACTTCGCAAAAATTTATAATTAAGTAACCCGTGCTAACTTCGTTCAGGTTACTCGTTTTTTGAGAAGTCACAAAAAATGCTCTTCCTGAAACCACCGACTTTGTTTTGTATGTATCCACCCTTGGTGCCATCGTCCCATTGGGACTTGACTTTGGTGCACGACAAAATCGAGCTAGGTGACTTTCTCTGTCATACCCCCAAAATAGGTATACATCACCTATTATGAGTCGCCAAATACATGGTACAGAATACGAATACAATCTTTAATATACAACAAGAGAGCTGTGAGTTTTAATACAATTATTGTCTTCTAGAAAATATCTACTCTCAGAATAAGTCATCATTACATTTATTGTCACACTATTTAACAGAATAGTGAGGACTACTAATACTATCATCTGGACCGTCACTCCGTTCCCCGACTAGTCCCGGCTATGTTCTCATTTCCTAAAGAGAACAGTGAAAGAAAGGGTGAGCTCAACTAGCCCAGTAAGAAATATTATGACTAAGATAATGCAGAATAAATTATCATTAGTCTTCAACAGTGTTAAACTGATAAAATACAATAGACATCAAGTTTAACTGCTGCGGGACAAGCAATCCATTTAAAAGAGTCGAGTAGAGAATAAAGTTTACTATCTTTTATGATTTAAAAAAGATTTTTCATCACTTTTATCGCTGGGACTCAGCTTAATAAATAATCTACATCATCCCTGCACTACGGCCAAGGATATTCATTAGTATCACAACCACAAATTATCCATGCACTACGGGCCAAGGATATTCGTGTATTCATCAATGGTCATGATCATGCCAACAACTGTCCATCAATGCACTATAGGCCAATGGGGACTTTTACCACATCATTTGCAACATTACGGTCATGATTACACCGAATAATCCCTGGTCATAATCATACCAAGTCCATCTATGCACTACAGGCCACAGATGACTTTCAAAAAATATAAACATGAGGATGATGACTATGATATAAGAATTCAATAAAACAAGTTCAAGAATTAATTTATCTAGGAACTAATAACGTCCAAATTGTCAACATGATACTTCTTGGTAGAATAAAATTTAAGAATGCTCAGAAGAATATCTCCATGAAAAGATATTGTATGAAGCGCAAATATCAAAGATATTCCACTAATTTTATGGAGTATAGAAGTCAAAACTATAACCAATTGAGTATAATAAAGAATGGAATAACAAAAGAATTCACCATGCATGCGGTACTTCGTATAGACAGGTTATTCCAATAGAATAATAAATAACAGAACCAGGTCCGGCGTAAAACGTACAGACAGGATATTCCAACAGAATAATAAAGACGAAACCAGGTCTGGCGTAAAATGCACAGACATGATATTCCAACAGAATAATAAATAATGGAATAACAGAAGAATTTCACCAAGTATACGATACTTCACATAAATAGGTTATTCCAGCATAATAATAAAAAATGGAATAACAGAAGTTCTCTTCATGAAGACGAAAGAAATAATAATATCCCTTACCTTATAAAGAAGAGTACTCTGAAGGTAGGGCAGGGATATACTTGAAGAAACTTGCACTACGCTCAAATCTTTCTTAAACACTAAAGAAATACGCTCAAGATTATAGAAGAAGAATTCTCTCTACAGTTTCTCTCTCTAGAGTTTTAGTGAATTCGTAAGAAATAATGAAGGAATGAGCTTCTATTTATAGGAGAATGGAAGGATACTATTTAGAAAGTTTTATTCACGGGCCAACAGTTAAAATATTTCACGGGTTGATTTTGTTGATCATCATATGCCAAGCTATACAATTGATACCATAATGATCAAATAAAAATATGTATTATATATATATAATAATAATAATACTAATGATAACAACCCCTCCTGACTTTCCTTACCTCTTAATTCCTCCCGTGAAACCAAATGAATCCCCCCCCCAAATCCAATTCATCACACACACACACACACACACACACACATATATATATATATATATATATATATATATATATATATATAAATAAACAAAAGCTTATATATATAATATATATAATAATACCTTCCCTTCATTCTACGCAACTCCCTCCCACCCCCATTTCCAAAATCAGTTTTCAAAACATATGGGCCCCACATGTGGTCCCCACCTTTAAAAATTTTCTACCGATTATTTTGAAAATGGGTAAATGGGGGTCCATATAATAAGGGAAATTACGACAAATACTTAATAAAAATTTCCTCAATATTTTTAACAATATTTATCATTATTATTATAATTCACAATATTAATCGACCAGGTCATTCCCAGGAAAGAGGGAGCTTTCCAATAAAGATTTCTCCCTATTGGCGCGCAATTAGGTGACCAAACCTCTCCTTGACAGAACTTCTAGACATCGTTAATATTGTAAATAATAATATTAATAACTTCGTCGTCTCAATTATTAATTTAATAATATATAAAATATCGATAATAATTGAATCAAATAACGTGAGATACTATGCAACAATTAGTGCAGTAATAATTGAACAAAACTGAGTGACTTCTCACGTAAGCATCAATAATCAATATCGTGTGCTACTCTGCAACCACGCGTATTACTGTACTTTTACTACCGAGTAGTTCAACAGTATTAACGGTAAAACTTCCGTCGTTATTTTCATAAAATATTTTTGTTGTTTTCTCAATCCGACAATAATTTCGTTGTGGGGTCCACCAATGATTGCGCCGTTGTACGAATATTCCCTTCTAAAATGAATATTCCCCGACCAATCGAATATAATATAACAACTTGCATATTTTTCAGAATTTATAAATACTACCCACAACTATAACATTATACCAAATTTATTCCATAATATTCAAAAAATGATAATTATAGAAAATTCATCTTTATTCATAAAAGTTGGGGTCTTACAATCTCCCATTCTTATGAAATTTTGCCCTTGAAATTAGGGTACGTACCTGGTATGTCAAAGAGGTAAAGATACCTTGATTTCATTTCAGATTCTAATTCCCAGGTCATTTCCTCAACATCGTGGTTTCTCCACAAAACTTTGACTTGAGGTATAACCTTGGAGCGTAGAATGTGTTCTTTCTTATCCATGATTTGAACAGGAACCTCTTCATACGTTAAATCTTCCACTATTTCGTCTGGTTCTAACTCAATAATGTGGTTCGGGTCTTTCACATATTTACGTAACATGAATATGTAAAAAATGTTATGAACATGAGACATACTTGGCAGTAAAACAAGTCTATAGGCTACAGTCCCTACTCGATCGAGGATTAAAAATGGGTCAATGAATCGAGGATTAAGCTTTCCTCTCTTTCTAAATCTCGTAACTCCTTTCCATGGAGCAACACGTAACAACACATGATCTCCAATATCGAATTCCACGTCTTTTTGATGAAGATCAGCATAACTCTTTTATCGGTCTTGTGAGGTTTTAATACGTTGTCGGATCGTTTGAATCTTTTTCGTAGTCATACGTACCAACTCCGGTCCCAACAACGTTGCTTCACCTACCTCATCCCAGCATATTGGAGAACGACACTTTCTTCCATACAACGTCTCGAATGGAGCCATGCCAATACTTGCTTGATAATTGTTGTTGTAGGAAAACTCCAGCAACGGGAAGAACTTGTCCCAACTTCCCTTGAAGTCAAGAACACAGAGTCTTAATAAATCTTCAAGAGTTTGAATAGTCCTCTCTGATTGTCCGTCCGTCTGAGGATGATATGCCGAACTAAATCATAAATCCGTGCCCATAACTTTTTGCAAACTAACCCAAAATCTTGAAGTGAATCTTGGGTCTCGATCAGAAACTATGGATACTGGCATACCATGCAGTCTTACAATCTTGTTTATATACATATGAGCAAGACATTCAAGTGTATAAGTTTCTCGTATAGGTAAGAAATGAGCAGACTTGGTCAATCTATCAAAAATGACCCAAATTACATCTATGCCTTGAGAAACCTTGGGAAGACTAGTAACGAAATCCATGGTAATGTGCTCCCACTTTCATTTTGAAATTTCAAGTGGTTGCAATGGACCTTTTTGTACTTGATGCTCTGCCTTGACTCGTTGAAAAGTTAAACACCTTGAGATAAACAGCGTTATCTCTCTCTTCATATTTCCCCACCAAAATGTATGTCGAAGATCATGATGTTTTATACTCCCAGGATGGATTACAAACGGTGTTTTGTGCGCCTCCATCATGATTTTATACTTTAAGTCAGGGTCGTTAGGAACACAAAGTCTGGAGTTGACTTGAAGTATTCCTTCTTCATCGATTCTTGCTTCCGGCATAGCACCTTCTTGTACTTTCTTTCTCATACGTATCAGCTCTAGGTCTGTAGCTTGAGCAGCTTTACCTTTATCGATTAAAGTCAGTTCTACTCGTATATTCGCTATCATCATGTGGGTTCCTGGAGTCTTTATCTCTATCTCCATCCTTTACAAGTCATACAAATGGGCCTTTGCGTTGACAATATCGCACTCGTACCCGCATATGATCTTTTACTCAATGCGTCAACTACCACGTTTGCTTTTCCAGGATGGTATTGGATGGTATGATCATAATCTTTCAACAGTTCAAGCCAACGTCGCTGTCGCATGTTGAGTTCCTTTTGAGTGAAGAAATATTTGAGGCTTTTATGATCCGTAATGATCTCCACTTTCTCCCCATACAAGTAATGCCTCCAAATTTTAAGTGCGAAGACAACAGCTGCCAACTCTAGATCATGAGTAGGATAATTCCTCTCATATTCTTTGAGTTATCGAGAGGCATAGGCTATGACTTTCCCATGTTGTATGAGAACACATCCTAACCCTTTGCCTGAAGCATCACTATAGATGACAAATCCCTCCGAGCCAGATGGTATTGTCAGAATAGGTGCTGAAATGAGTCTCCTCTTGAGTTCTTGAAAACTCTTCTCGCATTCCTTACTCCAACCGAATTTTGTATCTTTCTGAGTCAGTTGAGTTAATGGATTAGCGATTCGAGAAAACCATTCTACGAATCTCTGATAATAACCAGCTAAGACGAGAAAGCTACGTACTTCGGTCACTGATTTAGGTTGTTCCCAGCTTTGAATGGCTTCAATCTTTGCTGGGTTAACAGATATTCCATGACTTGATACTACGTGCCCAAGGAATGTTACTTCCTCAAGCCAGAACTCACATTTCTTCAACTTAACATAAAAGCTTATACTCACGAAGCTTTTGGAGTATCAGCCTCAAGTGTTGCTCATGATCTTCATGGCTTTTGAAATAAATAAGGATGTCATCAATAAAGACGACCACAAAGTGATCCAAACATTCCTTGAATGCTCGGTTCATTATATCCATGAAGGCAGAAGAAGCATTAGTCAATCCAAAAGACATGACTAGGAATTCATAATGCCCGTATCGAGTTCTGAAAGCCGTCTTTAGAATGTCATCGGTTTTAATCTTTAATTGGTGATATCCGGAACGAAGATCAATCTTTGAAAAGAATTTGGCGCCTTGCAACTGGTCAAACAGGTGATCAATACGTGTCAATTGGTACCTATTTTTGATGGTGTCATGATTCAACTCCCGATAATCAATACAAAGTCGCATACTCTCATCTTTCTTCTTCACGAATAGAACAGGAGCACCCCAAGAAGAAGTACTAGGATGAATGAAACCGATGTCTAAAAATTCATGTAGTTAGGTCTTTAACTCCAGAAGTTCAATAGGAGTCATTCGATATGGGGCTTTGGAAATGGGTTTTGTACCGGGTTCAAGGTTGATACAAAATTCAATTTCACGTTCTGGGGGTAGGCCAGGAAGTTCTTCAGGGAATACGTCAGGAAATTCATTAACAATAGAAATATCATTCAAAACTGACGTATTTTTGTTTAGATCCGTGACATGAGCTAAGAAAGCTTGACATCCATTTTTCAATAAACGAATAGCTTTATGGCTTGAGATGACAGTGATTGATTTTAATGGTTTGGTTGCTTGAATTCGTATAATAGGTTGTATAGGAATATGGAAGCAAACAACCTTATGAAAATAATCAATTTTTGCATGATGAGTAGTTAACCAATCAATCCCTAGAATTACGTCAAATGCAAGTATTTTCAATGAAATAAGATCGACAGGTAATGTGAGGGTACCGATTTGAACCAAACAAGACTTATAAACAGTGGATGTAATGAAGGTTTCTCTTAACGAAGTTTCAACAGATAATTTAAAGTCTAATTTCTCCGGAGTCAAATTTAAACGTTGAGTGCAAGTAGGAGAAATAAAAGAATGGGTAGACCCGGTATCAAATAAGGTATATACTTCGCTAGAGTTTATGATAAGCTTACCCTTGATGACCTCGTTCGGGTTCCTTACTTTCTGGGAGGTCACGACAAACGTTCTCCCTTGCACTATTGGCTTTGACTTTTCCGGGACGTCCTTTGGTGCCTATATCCTAGCTGAACTTGTCTTCGGTGAACAACAAAATCAGTTTAGGTGACCTTCTCTTCCACAATTATAACATGCTTTGGACGGCATCGCGCAGTTTGGACTGATGTGTCCTTCCCCTCCGCATTTGAAGCTTATGATAGGTGGTCGTTCTCCTTCCTTAACCTCGGGTGGTGGTGTTGACGTCTTTCCATCATTATTGAATTTCCTCTTCTTGAAATGTCCATTCTTATTATTTTGGCCATGATTACCACCGAAGTGGTTACCATATCTGGCATGCTGATTCCCTCCACGCTTATTGTCACCGCTTCGATGACTGTTATCACTGATATTGTCATTTTCCCGACTGCTCTCTTTTTGTTGGGTTGACTCATTATCGCGATCCAATAACTGAGCCCTATTAACAACATCTGAATACAAACACAGTTTATGAGAGATAAGATATTGACGTATCTCGGGTTTCAAACCTCTTAGAAATATTCGCGTCATTCTCTCCTCATTATCAACCTTATGGGATGCAAATCGGGACAACTCGGCAAACTTAGCTTCGTACTGCGACACGGTCATGTTGTCTTATTCTAGTTTAATGAACTCTACCTCTTTCAGGTGACGAATACTTTCGGGAAAGTACTTGTCGTTGAACAGTTCTTGGAACTTCTCCCAACACATCTTCAGTGCGGCAGGTTGAGTACGTTTTACAGATTCCCACTAGTAATCTGCCTCTACACGCAATATGAAGGTGGCAAAGAGAACCTTTTGCTCCTCGGAGCATCCCAAGGCATCAAATATCTTGTAGATCTGTTTTATCCACGTCTCCGTCTTGAGTGGTTTTGGCTCTCCAAAGAACTCCGGTGGTCCCAAGTCCTTAAACTGCTTGACGGTGACCATCAAAGAATTGCCAGTGTTTCCACCTGCATTTTGGACAAGAGCCGCTCTTGCCTGATGTTGCATGAATTGCATAAAGCCTCTGAACATTCTATCGTTCATCATCTGGCCCGTGTTGTTTTTTGCCTGAAGATTATCGCCTTCCTGATGCAAATTATCCTGATTATTGATATGTGGAGACTCAACGGTCTACTGTGCTCCATTGATGTTCTCAACATTCTTGGATGCCATTATCAAATACTGCCACAAAATAAGGGTTAATTAACATATCACATATTATCCCTATACTCTGACCGACCAATTAAATACCAAATAAACTTAGGTAGGTCATACTAGCGAAGGAATCCCCGTCTCTCCCCTCCTAGTTCTTGTCTCACATCTCAGCCAGGGATCATATCCCTAAGCTTTGATACCAACTGTGACGCCCCCAAAATAGGTATACATCACCCATCTTGAGTCGCCAAATACATGGTACAAAAATAAAAATACAACTTAATAATACAATTGTCGTGTAAAATACGACACAACATAAACTGAGAGTTTTAATAAGAATATTGTCGTCTAGACAATGTCCACTCTCAATGGAGTCCCCATAGACAGTATACAAACTCAAATTCAATCCTCATTATATTAGTTATCACATTATTTAACAGAATAGTGAGGACTACTAATGCTATCATCTGGACTGTCACTCCGTTTCCCGATTCGTCCCGGCTATATTCTCATTTCCTGAAGAGAACGGTGAAAGAAAGGGTGAGCTCAACTAGCCCAGTAAGAAATATTATGACTAAGATAATGCAGAATAAATTATCATTAGTCTTCAACAATATTAAACTGATAAAATACAATAGACATCAAGTTTAACTGCAGCGGAATAAGCAATCCATTAGAAGAATCAAGTAGAACACGATATCTACTATCTTCTATGATTTAAAATGTTTTCATCAATTTTTATCACTAAGAATCAGTTAAATAAATAAACCACATCATCGAATCTTCCCTGCACTGCGCGCCAAGGATATTCATTAAATCATCAATGGTCATTACTATACCGAATAATCCGTGGTTATAATCATACCAAAAACTGTCCATCAATTCACTTCAGGCCACTGAGGACTTTCACCACATCATTCGTCACATTACGGTCATGATTTTACCGAATAATCCCTAGTCATAATCATACCAAGTCCATCTATGCACGTAAGCCAAAGATGACTTTCATCACAATATAAGCATGAGGATGATGACAATGATATAAGCATTAATCAAACGAAAATAAGGATAAATATTAAAGACTTTAAATTTATCCAAATATTATCAATCACTTAATAAACTCATCATCTAATATTATTAATATTATAACAATATTTTAATCACTTCTTAAACTTATAAACAATTTATTTTAATTGTTTACACTTTACCAAATAATGAATTTAATCATTCAAAAATGTCATACTCATAAGATTTCATCACCAATGATCAATTTTCTTATCCAAAATCTACAGATACCCTATATAGGATTTCCAAGCCATAAAATCCTATTTTCCAATTTTGTTACTTCACATAACATATTTAACTCATTTACTCATAATTAGTTTATTTTCATGAAAAATACCAAATCAATCCCAAAAATATTTCTTTTCTAGGATTTAGCAGAATATAGTCCAATATTGAACATATATTTTTCTCAGAATTTTTAAAATTCATTAACTATTTTTCAAAAATTAATTTCTAATTAACTCCTTAAGAAATTAGCTACCTCAAGTTTAACTCCAAAAATTTCCAAATCTTGGCAGGATCTTACACATGTTAACGTGAGTGTCCAGTTTAAATTTCATGGTCATCAGAGTTATAGAACTCCGGTTATAGCATTTTTCATCGGAAAAACCTAAATATTGAAATAGTCATAACTTGCTCATTTTAAGTCGGAATTTTTCTCACAAATTAAGTAGCCAAAAATGCTCTTTTAAATTTCTGGGCAGTAGCTTTTTGGTACTTTGCAGTTTTTGACTCCTTTGCTAAAATCAGTCCACATGAAAATTTAAAACACCTTTTCCAGTGATTCCACTTGGATAAGTTAGAAAACTCATAGATCTAACTCTAGTACTTGACCATACTCAAAAATTCAAAATATAATAAGAGATATGGTCAATTGAATTTCATGTTCCATTTTCACCAAAATCTGATTTTCAACCCTTTGTGATTTCTAAGAAACTTTCATGTTTTCACATAATAACCAACATAACTCATCATAACACTTACTAATACTACATATATCCATGATTTTCATTAGTTCAATGATTTTATTATGACTTTCATCATAATCAACAGTCCAATGCTTATATTATGACTTTCTAGAATTTTTGAGGGTCAAAAAAATTACGAAACTGCAAAAGGATTTTCACACGCCATGCGGTAATCCACTTAAATAGATCATTTCCATAATTTAATAATAAATAAATACATAGGATCATTCACCATGCATGTGGTAATCCACACAGACAGGTTATTCCAACAGAATAATAAAGAATGGAATAACAGAAGGATTCACCATGCATGCGATAGATCGCACAAACATGTTATACCCAATAGAATAATAAATAATGGAACCAGGTCATGCGTAAACGCACAGACAGGATATTCTGATAGAATATTAAAGAATGGAACCAGGTCATTCGTAAACGCACAGACAGGATATTCCGACAGAATAATAAAGAATGAAATAATAGAAGAATTTCACCATGTATGCAGTACTTCGCATAGACAGGTTATTCTAACATAATAATAAAGAATGGAATAACATAAGAATTTCACCATGTATATGGTAGTCCGCGTATACAAGTTATTCCAACAGAATAATAAGGAATGGAATAACAATAACTCTCTTTATGAATACGAAAGAAATAATACCCCTTACCTCAGAAGAAACTGAATACTGGAATAGTGACGTAGCAGGCTTCTTTTCTTCTTTCTCTCTATAGATTTTTCTCTATAGCTTATCTCAATAATTTATCTCTATAATAATTGATCTATAGCTTTTGTGAATTTGTGAGAAATGAAGGAAGAATGAGCTTCTATTTATAAAAAAATATAGTTTCTATAATTGCCCGTTTTGGGGCTTGAAAAATTACAGTACAATATCTATAACTTTTCTTTCATTTTTAATTTAGCCCTGCAAGTATTATCAAACTTGCACCACCTCCCCTAATAGTAAATAATGTGAATCAATAGTTCAATCATGTGAATCAATATTTATAATCATGTTAAAATATAAATTACCGTATAGTATCTCCATCTATACCTCCATCTTTAATTTAATCATGCAAGTATTATCAATCTTGCACCAACTCTCCTAATAGTATAATAATGTGATTCAATAGTACACATGTGAACAAATAGTTATATAAGCATGTGAATTAGTAGCAATTAATTGCTCATTTATCTGATAAATTTCCCAATTTATCAATATAACCCCCAAACATCAATTATCATCGGAATAGATGTCGATTACCACTAACACTAATAATCCCAACACAATGGAACTATCAAATTCATCTTTAATCAACACGAACTTATTCATCATTAATATTATAACTCACAATATTTAACAACCAGGTCGTTCCCAGGAAAGAGGGGGCTTTCCAATAAGGATTTCTCCCTATTGGCGCGTAATTAGGTGATTAAACCTCTCCTCGGCAGAACTTCTAGACATTGTAAATATTGTAATTTAATAATATGAATAACTTTGTAGTCTCAATTATTGATTTAATAATATATCATATAATGCAGATGATACTATGACAATAACTGAATCAATAATATGATAGATATGATGCAACAATTACTGTAGCAATAATTGAGTATAACTGAGTGACTTCTCACGTAAGCATCAATAATCAATACCGTGTGCTACTATGCAACCACGAGTATTACTGTACTTTTACTACCGGGTAGTTCAACAGTTTTAACGGTAACACTTCCGCCGTTATTTTTATAACAAGATAATTCTGTCGTTTTCTTACTACGACAATACTTCCGTTGTGGGTCCACCAATGATTGTGCCGTCGTACGAATATTTCTCGACAAAAAGAATTTTCCCCGGCCCAACGAATATTATATAACAACTTGCGTACTTTGCAAAATTTATAAATATTACCCACAACTATAACATTATATCAAATCCACACGATAATATTTAAAAAAATATTTTGAGAAAATTAAATATTTATTCATAAAATCTGGGGTCAAATTTGGGCTGGGCTAAAATGGCCCAGTTTTTCATGGGCTGAAATTGTGAGGCCCGTGGCCCGGGTTGGGCCGGGCCGGGCCATCCCGTGGGCTTCTTTTTTTTTTTTTTTACTTAAAGTAAAAGAATAAAGACTATATAGCTAATTGTGAGGGTTGAACACAAGACCTCTAAGTCATTAAATAAGAGTTTAATCCAACTTAACTAAAACAATTACTTGCTATAATGTGTGTAAATGTTATACATAACTAAATTATGTCTATTTTTTAGTGCTTTCTTTTTATTTTATCTATATATAGTTTTTAATTTTGATAATATTCTAACACCACCACCAAATATTTGCTTTGATACTAATATTAAACCGTGCATAATTTTCTGCAATAACTTCCTCTATTCAAAAGTCCAAATTTTACAATTCAATTCAATGTCTATTGTCCATAAATCAGCCTAACGACTAAATTATCAATTTATCAATTAAACAACTTTCTAGGAATATTATGAAAGAGAAACGACTAAATCATTTGGTTCTGAATTAACAAGGAAATAGACCACTTACATGTTCTTTTATATACCTACAGTTGCAATTCATGTCAGCAAAAATGCAAAGGGATGGAGTCAATTTTTTATTTTTATTTTTATTTTAAATCTCCTTATTTTATCGTTGCCAATATATTATACTAGTGAAACTCACCAATAGTTTTAATAAATTTAAATAAATAATCTACATTAATTAATTAATATGGAGTACTGCGAATATAGTAAAACTATCTAAAATTTCTATTAATTTATTATATGGAGTATTAAATATCTTTTTATTTTTTGTACTTTTATTTAGATGCATGCATGTTAAAACAAGGAACTGTTGTAATTTAGTTGGATTAAACTCTTATTTAATAACTTAGAGGTCTTGTGTTCAACCCTCACAAGTAACATTATTTTTGTTTTAGTAAAACAATAATTTACGGGTGGGCCGGGGCCACCCGCGGGCCGGGATTAAATGACCCAACTTTACGTGGGCTGCAATAATAAAGCCCATAGCCCATTTTTTTGCGGGCGGGCCTGGGCCTTTTTTGCCAGGTCTACCTATATACCACTATTGATAGGTTTCGCAATTGTAATTTGACATAAATTTCTCGCAATACATAATATGAGTTTTATGAATATTAGAGCTATTTTCCTCTCTTTTTTCCCTCACAATATGAGCAATTAAATGTATGAAGTATAAAATATGTTAACATTTTTGGATTAAAAAAATGAGGTCTGAGTCCAAATAAATTCATATATAAATAGTGCAAAAAAGATTAACACTTTGTTTCTGAGTTTTGGAAGGAAAATAAAAGAATAGAAAAATAAATTAGAACAAAAAAAGAATAGAAAGGAAAGTGATATTTTCACATGATTTTTTGATATTTTCACATGAATAGTGCAAACTATAAGATGTATAGAGACGATTTTTATTGTTTCTATATATTTATAACGACACTTTTCCCATGAAAATATCAAAAAATCATATGAAAATATCAATTTCCAATAGAAAGCATAAAAGTTTTCATTTGTGTTGCTTTTGAGTATTTATAAGAAAAGAACATAAAACTTAAAAAAAATTATTTTCTTGTGTTTCTGAGTTCCAATGAAAATAAAAGGAAAATATCACTTTTATAATTTTACCATTCTATTACATATGACGTGTGAGACCCAGAATTTTATGAAATGAAAGTATTCAATTTTCTTATAATTATTTTATTTGGTAAATGATTAAATTGATAAAAGGTTAAAGTTAAGGGTGATATGTGAAATTTTTTCAAAGTAAACAAGTTGTTATAAAATAATTGGTGATAAAAGTATAGTAATACGCATGGTTGCATAGTAGCACACAGTATTGTACAGTATCTTTGATTATTGATGCTTATGTGGGAAGTCACTCAGTTTTATTCAATTATTGTCACAATATTTTATATTATTAAATCAATAATTGAGACGACAAAGTTATTCATATTATTATTTACAATATTGACAATGTCTAGAAGTTTTGTCAAAGAGAGGTTAGATAATCTAATTGCACACCAATAGGGAGAAATCCTTATCGGAAAGCCCCCTCTTTCCTAGGAACGACCTAGTTGTTAAATATTATGAATTATAATAATAATGAAAAAATGTTATTAAAAATCAAATTTGAGTTCAAAGTTAAATTTGGAGACGCGGACGTGATATTTGAGTCCGGAATGATGAATTTAGTAAAAATAGACTATAAACACAAAAATTTTTGGGGTTGACTTTTTGGTCAAAAAATCAACAGTTGACTTTTTCGGAAAAGTCAAACTTCAAAATTTAAAAAATAAATTTTTTGATAAAAATAGTTCCATTGTATTGAGATTATTAGTGTTAGTAGAAATTTACATTTATTTCGATATTGACGTCTGGAAGTTATATTGACCAATCGGGTAATTCACCGGATAAATGAGCATTTAATTGCTATTAATTTACATGATTATAACTATTTGTTTATATGTGTGTACTATTAATTCACATTCTTGTACTATTAGGGGAGGTGGTGCAAGATTGATAATATTTGCATGACTAAGTTAAAAATGGAGGTATAGATGGAGATACTATACTATAATTCGTATTTTCACATGATTATAATTATTGATTCACATGATTGAAATATTGATTCACATTATTTACTATTAGGGAAGGTGGTGCAAGTTTGATAATACTTGCAAGACTAAATTAAAAATGAAGAAAAAAATAGGTATTATACTGTAATATTTTGAGCCCCAAAACGTGCAATTATTGAAACTATATTTTCCTATAAATAGAAGTTCATTCTTCCTTTATTTCTCACCAATTCACTAAAGCTATAGAGTAATTATTATAAAGAGAAATTATAGAGAGAAAGAAGAAGAGAAGTTTGTTACCTCACTATTCCAGTATCCAGTCTTCTTTTGAGGTAAGGGATATTATTATTATAGTAAGGGGTATTATTTCTTTCGTATTCGTGAAGAGAGCTATTGTTATTCTATTTCTTATTATTTTGTTGGAATAACCTGTATACGCGGACTACCGTATACGTGGTGAAATTCTTCTATTATTCCATTATTTATTATTATGTTGGAATAACTTGTCTATGTGAAGTACTGCATACATGATGAAATTCTTCTGTTATTCCATTCTTTATTATTTTGTTAGAATATCCTGTCTATGCGGATTACGCATGACCTGGTTCCATTCTTTATTATTCTGTTGGAATATCCTGTTTGTGCGGATTACGCATGACCCGGTTCCATTCTTTATTATTCTGTTGGAATATCCTGTCTGTGCGGATTACGCATGACCTGGTTCCATTCTTTATTATTTTGTTGGAATATCCTGTCTGTGCGGATTATGCATGACCTGGTTCCATTCTTTATTATTCTTTTGGAATAACCTGTCTGTGCGGTCTATCGCATGCCTGGTGATTTCTGTTGTTATTCCATTCTTTATTATTCTGTTGGAATAACCTATCTGTGCGGTCTATCACATGCTTGGTGAATTCTTCTACTATTCCATTCTTTATTATTCTGTTGGAATAATCTGTCTACGCGGACTACCGCATGCATGGGGAATTCTTCTGTTATTCCATTCTTTATTATTCTGTTGGAATAACCTGTCTATGTGGATTACCATATGCCTACTGAATGATCTTTCGTATTCATTCCTTATTAAATTGTAGAAATGATCTGTCTACGTGGATTACCGCATGGCGGGCGAAAATCAATTTGCAGTTTCGTAATTTTTCTGACCCTCAAAAATTCTGAAAAAATTTGAAATGATAATTTGATGAGTTTTCTAGATTGTATCCAAAAATAGCGATTTTTGGATGTATAGATTAGGAGTTATGAATTTTACGGGAAAAGACTATTTTAAAACTAAACCCTTATAACTCCTTGTGGTTAAGTCTAAAATTGGTGAAATTATTATTGGGAGTACATATATATAACATGAGTATACCCTATAAATTTTGGAATTTTTGGATAAAAGTACAATTTATGATAAATATTTAAATATTCGACAGTTTTGGTCATATGAAAAATAGTAAATGAATTTTAAAAATTTCGAGAAAAATATATGTTTAATATGGGACTATATTCTGCTAAATCCCAAAAATAAATAATTTTTTGGACTGATTTGGTATTTTTTATGAAAATAGTTTAGTTACAAACATATGAATTAAATATGTTATGTGAAGTTGAAAAATTGGTAAATAAGAGTTTATGGCTTGGAAATCTTATATAAGGTATATGCAGATTTTTGATGAGTGATTTGATCATTGGTGATAAAATTTTATGAGTATGACATTTTTGAATGATTAAATACATTATTTGGTAAAGTGTAAATAATTAAATAAATTGTTTATAAGTTTAAGAAGTGATTAAAATATTGTTATAATATTAATAATATTAGATTAAGAGTTTATTAAATGATTGATAATATTTGGATAAATTTAAGGTCTTTAATAATTATCATTGATTTCGTTTGATTAATGTTTATATCATTGTCATCATCCTCAAGCTTATATTGTGATTAAAGTCATCTTTGGCTTACGTACATAAATGGACTGTTGATTATTGGTTTTACAGTTGTATATCTTTGGCTTAATGCAAAGATGGATTGTTGATTATTGGTTTTACAGTTGTATATCTTTAGCTTACGTGCAAAGATAAACTATTGATTGATGATTATCTTTGGCTTATATGCATAGATGAACTGTTTATTGGAATGATTATGATCAGGGATCATTCGGTATAATCATGACCCGTAATGTTATAGTTAATGTCCTAAAAGTCCTCATTGGCCCGTAGTGCATTGATGGACAGTTATTGGTATGATTATAACCAGGGATTATTCGGTATAATCATGACCATTGAAGATTACATGAATATCCTTGGTCGTAGTGCAGGGATGATTCGATGATGTGGATTATTTAGTAAGCTGAATCTCAACGATAAAATATTGACTATACACTTTTAATTCATAAAAGATAGTAGATATCATACTCTACTTGACTCTTCTAAAATACAGTTGTATGACTTTGGCCTGTAGTGCAAAGATGAATTGTTAATGAATATCTTTGGTCGTAATGCAAAGATAAATTTATTAGTATGATTATGAGCAGGAATTGTGATTTGGTATAACCATGATTTTTGATGTTTAGGGTGAAGATAGGTGATAAAAATTATCTTCGTCCTGGTGCGAAGAAGAATTTAGAACCAAAATTAAGATTATGAGTTATTCATAAAATTTTGGACAGGAACTGTTGATTGATGTTATATGGATAAAACATTATTGGTGGACTTTTAACATGGAGAAGATAATAGACCTTATGGTCTATTTGACTCTTTTAATGGATTGCTCGTTCCGCTGTAACTATGGTTGAAAAGTTTTATCATTTACCATATGTTTTAAATCTCTGATTTATTACTGATAAAGGCTATTGATGATGTAAATTATCTTTAGTCATGATATTCTTTACTGGGCTAGTTGTGCTCACCCTTTTTGCTTCACAATTCTTTTCAGGTAATAAGAGTGTAGTTGGGTCGAGCGGGGATAACAGGGGAATAAAACGGTGGTCTATAGCTGTTGAGGTTCCCCCTAAATAGTATGGAAATAATTTTGTTGAGAACTTTAGATAAGTGTGTCGTATTGTATACATCATTTGATATTTAATTTTAGTGAACCGAATAGGGTGAGGTGAACCCAACTTTGAAAGGGTGTTTTTCCACTATCATACAAGATGTCTAATGACATACAACCTTGGGTTATCATAAGACAGGGTTGTGCACATCCACTTGCTGAGTATATCTACGAGCACTACCTATATAATCTTGGAGTTTATTTGAAATATAATTTTCACTTGGAGACAACGGAGATAATTATATGTCAAGAGAAGACTCACCATTGGAAAAAAGATGATAGTAATCTTCTTGTTTTTCTTTGGGGTCTATTGGGTCAACCAAGGATAATTCTGTGGACATATGATATCTATCATAACCTAGACGCATGGCCTCTCATGTACGAAGGTTTCCTTGAGCACTTCCCAAAGATTTTAATTACTAAAACAGTTTTTGACTATACTTTTATGTAAAGTACCATTGTAAGGTTGTGGTTGAGGCACCATGAGAGTTACATACATTTGTATTAAAACTCACAGTTTAACTGTGGTCGTATTCTGCACGACAGTTCAACAGTTGTATAAATAAAGTTTGTGTTTGATTTTTATAGTGTGATATCTGGCGATTCAGAATGGGTCGTGTGGACCTATTTTGGGGGCGTCACAAATGGTATCAGAGCTTAGGGATATGGTCGCTGGCGGAGATATGAGTCTAGAACTAGGAGGGGAGAGACGAGTAATATTCTTCGCCAGTGTGTGACTTTCATAGCTGAAATTTTTACTTGACAAGTTGACAATTTGTGATATGTTAATTGACTTTTGTTTTGAAAATATATTCTAGAATAATATCTGAAATACAGGGGATGAGCAATGGAAAAATCATGATACATAGGATATAACCGGGAAGGTACAATGTGAAAAGAATGCAAGGTATTCTCATCTCTTCGAACTACCAGGTACGTAAATTTCGAGGGCGAAATTTCATAAGGAGGGGAGATTGTGAGACCCCAAAATTTATGAAATGAAAGTATTCAATTTTCTTATAATTATTCTATTTAGTAAATGGTTAAATTGATAAAAGATTAAAGTTAAGGGTGATATATGAAATTTTTTCAAAGTAAACAAGTTGTTATAAAATAATTGGTGATAAATGTATAGTAATACGCGTGGTTACATAGTAGCACATGGTATTGTACAGTATCTTTGATAATTCATGCTTATGTGAGAAGTCACTCAGATTTATTCAATTATTGTCATAATATTTTATATTATTAAATCAATAATTGAGACGACAAAGTTATTCATATTATTATTTGCAATATTGATAATATCTAGAAGTTCTGTCAAGGAGAGGTTAAATAATCTAATTGTGTGCCAATAGGGAGAAATCCTTATTGGAAAGCCCCCTCTTTCCTGGGAACGACCTGGTTGTTAAATGTAAGACCCCGGATTTTATGAAATAAAAGTATTCAATATTTCTTATAATTATTATCCAGTAAATAGTTAAATTGATAAAAGTTTAAAGTTAAGGGTGATATATGTAAATATTTTCAAAATACGCAAGTGATTATAAAATACTCATTTCTGTCGGGGAATATTCGTTTGGTCTTGGAATATTCTTGTTGTCGTGGAATATTCGTACGACGACGCAGTCATTTGTGGGCCCCATAACAGAATAACTGTCGAATGAAGAAAACGACAAGTTTGAGTTTTTATAAATAACGACGTAGTTGTTACCGTTAACACTGTTGGAATGCCCGGTGGTTAAAATACAGTAATACACGTGGTTGCACAGTAGCACACGGTATTGCATAGTATTTTTGAATTATCGATTCTTACGTAAGAAGGCATTACTCAATAATTGTTACAGTAGTTACTGTTTAATATTTTATTTTATTGATTCAATAATTGTTGCATTGATATTTTATATTATTATTTTATTAATAATTGTCACTGCACAGTATTTTCCATTATCAGATCAATAATTCATATTATTTGAATAATATTATTAGATGACATTATTGGTAATGTCTAGAAATTTCTATCAATGAGAGGTTTGGTCACCTAATTACGCGCCAATAAGGAGAAATCCTTATCGAAAAGCCCCCACTTTCTTGGAAACGGCCTGGTTGTCATAATTGTGATTCTGTAATATTATTTGTGAATAATTAATTATTGATTTATATGATAAGGAAATATTTATTTGATGCGGATATAAATGATGGATTTATTTATGTGGTTATAAATGAAGGAATTAATGTTGAGGTGTTTTATCAGTATTTTTGTCGGAAAGGAGGTATTAAAAATCAAACCAGTGTTCTTGTGATATATTGCGTGAGTTATAATTTTTAATCCGACCGTTGGATCGTTGTGGTTTTTGGATATGTTATACATATATAAGTTGATTATATGTCCACAAATTTTGAACCGTTAAAAATGAACGTATAAATTGTTATGAATTTTAAGGGGTGACTGGTTCAAAAATTGTTGACGTTTTAGAATTTATCATTTTGGTGGAAAATTCTAGAATACGTGGGCCCCACCTATAGTTGGTGAAGAAATGTGCTAAAATTCTAATTCAAATATGGTATGTGGCAATAGTAGCGGGTAAAGCCTTCAGGCAGTAGGTCAAGTCTGCTTCTCTTTTTCTCTCTCTATATTATCAAGCGTATTTTGTGAGTATTTTGATACTTTGAGAGTTGCTAATGAGTGCAAGTTTCCTTCATCGTCATATCCGATATTCCAGTCAAAAATACTGCTCTTTTGAGGTAAGGGATTTTAAGGGTTATTATGTTTCTTCAGTTTCGTAATTTTTCTGACCTTCAAAAATTCTGGAAAAATTTGAAATAATATTTTGATGAGTTTTCTCAATTGAGTTCAAAAATGGCTATTTTTAGATGTATAGATAAGGAGTTATGGATTTTATGAGAAAAGACTATTTTAAAAGTAAACCCTTATAACTCCTTGTGGTTAACTACAAAATTGGTAAAATTTTTATTGGGAGTACATCTATATAACATCAGTATATTCTTTAAATTTCGGAATTTTTTGACAAAAGTACAATTTTTGATAAATGTCTAAATATTCGGCAGTTTTGGCCATGTGAAAAATAGTAAATAAATTTTAAAAATTCTGAGAAAAATATATGTTCAATATGGGACTATATTCTGCTAAATCCCAATAAAGAAATATTTTTGGAACTGATTTGGTATTTTTCATGAAAATAGACTAGTTATGAGTAAATGAATTAAATATGTTATGTGAAGTAACAAAATTGAAAAATAGGATTTTATGGCTTGGGAATCCTATATAAGGTATATGCAGATTTTTGATGAGTGTTTTGGTTATTGGTGAAGAAATTTTATGATTTTGTCATTTTATGATGATTAAATGCATTAATTGGTAAAGTGTAAACAATTAAAATAAATTATTTATAAGTTTAAGAAATGATTAAAATATTGTGGTAATATTAATAATATTAGATTATGAGATTATGAAGTAATTTATAACATTTGAATTAAGGTGTTATAAAATCATTGATTCATGAATATTACTCTTGAAATTAAATGCAGTTATTGATCGTATTATTTTTATTATCATATATAACATTTTTATAATCTCGATGATGAAATTTCTCTTTGACTTAAGTGTAAAGATGGATAGATTATTGGTATGATCGTGACTATGGGTTCTCTTTGGCCAGTAGTGCAAAAATGAATTGTTGACTGGTATGATCATGATCATTGAATTTATAATTGAATATTTTTAGCTTAAGAGCATAGGTGAATTGATCAACATAGTTATAATTATTATTTATATAAATTCTAAAATGATTATATATTTCTTTGAAATATTAACATCTTTGGCATGTAGTGCAAAGATGAATTGATGATGAATATCTTTGGCGTATAGTGCAAAGATGACCCGTTGTTGAATATCTTTGGCCCGTAGTGCAAAGATGACCAGTTGTTGAATATCTTTGGCATGTAGTGCAAAGATGAACTGTTATTGAATATCTTTGGCCCGTAGTGCAAAGATGAACTTATTAGTATGATTATGAACAAGAACTGTGATTTGGTATAACCATGATCTTTAATGTTTCAGGTGAAGACATGTGATAAAAAATATCTTCGTCTTGGATGAGAAGAGAAAATTAGAACTACAATTATGATTATGAGTTATTCACATGAATGTGAACATGATCTGTTGATTAATGTTACAGGGTTAAAGCATTGTTGGTGGACTTTTAACATAGAGAAGATAATAGACTTTATGGTCTATTTGACTCTTCTAATGGATTGTTTATTCCGCTGCAACTATGGTTGAAAAGTTTTATCATCTACCATATGTTCTAAATCTATGATTTATTATTGACAAAAGCTATTGATAATTTAATTATCTTTAGTTATGATATTCTTTACTGGGCTAGTTGTGCTCACCCTATTGCTTCACAATTCCTTTCAGGTAATAAGAGTGTTGCTAGGTCGAGCGGGGATAACAGGGGAATAGAACGGTGGTCTATAACTGTTGAGGTTCTCCCTAAATAGTATGAAAATAATTTTATTGAGAACTTTAGATAAGTGTGTCGTATTGTATACGTCATTTGATATTTAATTTTGGTGAACTGAATAGGGTAAGGTGAACCCAACTTTGGAAGGGTGTTTTGCCACTATCATACAAGATGTCTAATGACCTACGAGTTATCATAAGACAGGGTTGTGCACATCCACTTGCTGAGTATATCTACGAGCACTACCTATATGATCTTGGAGTTTATTTGAAATATAATTTTCAACTGGAGACAATGGAGATAGTTATATATCAAGAGAAGACTCGTCATTGGAAGGAACATGATAGTAATCTTCTCATTTTTCTTTGGGGTCTATTGGATCAACCAAGAATAATTCTCTGGACATATGATATCTATCATAACTTTGATTCATGGCCTCCTATGTACAAAGGTTTTCTTGAGCACTTCCCAAAGATTTTAATTTCTAAAATAGTTATTAACTGTACCTTTATGTAATGTATCAATGTGAGCTGTTGTCCATAGTTGGGACACGAGTCACAGTTTGTATTAAAACTCACAGTATATGTGTTGTTGTATTTTGCACGACAATTGTAGTAATAAAGTTGTAGTTATTTTCTGTACCATGTATTTGGCGACTCAAAATAGGTTGGATGAATTGGACCTATTTTGGGGGCGTCACATTTGGTATCAGAGCTTAAGGATATGATCTCTGGCAGAGATCCAGGATTAGAACTAGGAAGGGAGAGACGAGTAATATCCTTCGCTAGTGTGTGTCCTAGCTAAGCTGAATTTTCTTACTTAAGTTGACAAATTGTGATATGTCAATTAACCTTTGTTTTGAAGCTGTATTCTAGAATGATATCTGAAATATTGGAGATGAGAAATGGAGAAATCATGAGGACATGGAAGATGGAATCTGAGATGAAAGCAAGGTATTCTCAACTCTTTGAAATAACAGGTACGTAAATTTTGGGGAAAGAATTTCATAAGGAGGGGAGATTGTAAGACCCCAGATTTTATGAAATAAAAGTATTCAATTTTTCTTATAATTATTATTCAGTAAATGGTTAAATTGATAAAAGTTTAAAGTTAAGGGTGATATATGTAAGATTTTTTAAATATACAAGTGGTTATAAAATACTCATTTCTGTCGGGGAATATTCGTTTGGTCATGGAATATTCTTGTTGTCAGAGAATATTCGTACGACGGCGCAGTCATTTGTGGGCCCCATAACAGAATAACTGTCGGATGAAGAAAATGATAAGTTTGAGTTTTTATAAATAACGACGTAGTTATTACCGTTAACACTGTTGGAATACCCGATGATTAAAATACAGTAATATGTGTGGTTGCACAGTAGCACACGGTATTGTACAGTATTTTTGAATTATTGATTCTTACGTAAGAAGGCACTACTCAATAATTGTTACAGTAATGTTATAGATGATGGACAATTATTGGTATGATTATAACTAGGGATTATTCGGTATAATCATGACCATTGATGATTACATGAATATCCTTGGCCGTAGTGCAGGGATGATTCGATGATGTGGATTATTTATTAAGCTGAGTCTCAGCGATAAAATATTGATTATACACTTTTAATTCGTAAAAGATAGTAGATATCATGCTCTACTTGACTCTTCTAAAATACAGTTGTATGTCTTTGGCCTGTAGTGCAAAGATGAATTGTTAATGAATATCTTTAGCTGTAAAGCAAAGATAAATTTATTAGTATGATTATGAGCAGGAATTGTGATTTGGTATAACCATGATTTTTGATGTTTTGGGTGAAGATAGTTGATGAAAATTATCTTCGTCCTGGGTGTGAAGAGGAATTTAGAACCACAATTATGATTATGAGTTATGTGGAAAGGAACTGTTGATTGATGTTACAGGGATAAAACATTGTTAGTGGACTTTTAACATGGAGAAGATAATAGACCTTATGGTCTGTTTGACTCTTTTAATGGATTGCTCGTTCCGCTGCAACTATGGTTGAAAAGTTTTATCATTTACCATATATTTTAAATCTCTGATTTATTCCTGATAAAGGCTATTGATGATGTAAATTATCTTTAGTCATGATATTCTTTACTGGGCTAGTTGTGCTCACCCTTTTTACTTCACAATTCTTTTCAGGTAATAAGAGTGTAGCTGGGTCGAGCGGGGATAACAGGGGAATAGAACGGTGGTCTACAGCTGTTGAGGTTCCCCCTAAATAGTATGGAAATAATTTTGTTAAGAACTTTAGATAAGTGTGTCGTATTGTATACGTCATTTGATATTTAATTTTGGTGAACCGAATAGGGTGAGGTGAACCCAACTTTGGAAGGGTATTTTGCCAGTATCATACAAGATGTCTAATGACATACAACCTCGGGTTATCATAAGACAGGGTTGTGCACATCCACTTGTTAAGTATATCTACGAGCACTACCTATATAATCTTTGATTTTATTTGAAATATAATTTTCACTTGGAGACAACGGAGATAATTATATGTCAAGAGAAGACTCACCATTGGAAAGAAGATGATAGTAATCTTCTTGTTTTTCTTTGGGGTCTATTGGGTCAACCAAGGATAATTCTGTGGACATATGATATCTATCATAACCTAGACGCATGGCCTCGCATGTACAAAGGTTTTCTTGAGCACGTCCCAAAGATTTTAATTTCTAAAACAGTTTTTGACTGTACTTTTATGTAAAGTACCATTATAAGGTTGTGGTCGAGGCACCATGAGAGTTACATACATTTGTATTAAAACTCACAGTTTAACTGTGGTCGTATTCTGCACGACAGTTCAACAGTTGTATAAATAAAGTTTGTGTTTGATTTTTATAGTGTGATATATGGCTATTCAGAATGGGTCGTGTGGACCTATTTTAGAGGCGTCACATGATGTGCCAATTATTAAGCATCAGTAACATTCCTAACGAGAAGTATTTCCTCCGTTTCAAAATTAGATATACATTTTGACTTTTTAAAGTCAATTCATGAAATCATAAAATTCAAAATTAACATTAAATTATTAAGTTTTGATACAAACAAATCAGTAAAACTAAGGATTTTCCCACTATAGTTGGCAGCTTTTACTTTTGCACCACTGAACTTTTAATTTTTTAAATTACCTCATTGTACTAATTAATAATTAAAAATTGAACCATTCTGTTAAATTGTTTTGAACTTTTTTCTACGTGACTGGTAAAAAAGAAGAAGAAAAGAAAATGACTTGGTTGCAGATGCGCCTACTTGGTTGATGATCTTCATTATGATCATCGTCATCTTGATTTCCACCATCACTTTCACCGTCGTTCCCCCTCCACCATCAACGACCTAAGTCACCACCCTCTTCGTCAACGGAGCCCAAATCACCCGCCCTAATTGTGAAGCCCCCAAAACAGGCATACATCGCCCATCTTGAGTCGCCAGATACATGGTACATAAATTCAAATCCGACATAATTATACAACAGTCGTGCAAAATACGACAAAACATAGCTGAGAGTTTAAACATGAATATTGTCATCTAGACAACATCCACACTTAATGGAGTCCTCATTATAATTATTATCACACTATTTTATAAAAATAGTGAGGACTACTATAGCCACCATCTCGGACCATCACTCTATTCCCCGACTTGTCCCAGCTATATTCTCATTTCCTGAAGAGAACAGTGAAAGAAAAGGGTGAGCTCAACTAGTCCAATAAGAAATATTATAACTAAGATAATGCAGAATAAATTATTCTTAGCCTTCAACAATATAACAACTGATAGAATACAATAGACAACAAGTTTAACTGCAACGGAATAAGCAATCCATTAAAAGAGTCAAGTACAGCATGATATCTACTATCTTCTATGATTTAAAAAGTTTTTCATTAACTTTATCCCTGTAATACCCATTAACAGTTCTTTATTATACCCAAGACAAAGAGAACTTTCATCACCTGTCTTCACCTGAACCACCAAAGATTTTAGTTAAATTCACAATTCATATTTATAATAATGTGAATCAACAGTTTCTCCTTGCCACAAAGGCTTAATAGAACGTTTACTCAATATCCTTACCCCAAAGGCTAAAGATATTCAAATGTAATAACAATGATCATATCAATCAGTTGTCTATCTTTGCACTATAGGCAAAAGATATTCAACTATAAAACCAATGGTCATGATTATACCCATCAATTGCCTGTCAATGCACTACGGCCAAAGACATTCAACTGTTAACTAATGGCCATGATCCTGCCAATCACATTATTGAATTATCCCTACACTACGGTCAATGATATTCGTTAGTATCACCAGTGGTCATGATCATGTCATACACATGTCCATCTTTGCACATAGGCCAAAGATATACAACTATAAAACCAATATTTAACAGTCCATCTTTGCACGTAAGCCAAAGATGAATTTAATCACAATATAAGCATGAGGATGATGACAATGATATAAGCATTAATCAAACGAAATCAAGGATAAATATTAAAAACTTTAAATTTATCCAGAGTTTAAAAATATCCAAATTGTCAACATGATACTGCTTTGTGGACTAAAATTCAAGAATAATATTCACGTACCAAAAATAATTTGGACCGAAAAGAAATATATTTTTTGGATGAATAGTACCCCGTGAATAGTTCTTTGGGAATAATACCTCGTGAATGGTACCCTGACACGAAAAGTGTCTCGAATACCCGAGTGAATGATACTAGAGTGAATAGTAATTACCCATGAATAGTAACTTGTGAATAGTACTTTGGTATGAAAAGTGCCCTGAATACCCGAGTGAATAATACTAGAATGAATAGTAACTGGGTAAATAGTAACCTGTAAATAGTAACTCGTAAAAAAATACAAAAAAAATTATATTCCATGACGAGTACAAAAGAAATGATACCTCATACGAGTATAATAAAATATACGAAACTGCAAATAGATTTTTACCCGCCATGCGGTAATCCACGTAGACAGGTTATTCCAACAGAATAATAAAGAATGGAACTAAGTCAAGCGTAATCCGCACAGACAGGATATTCCAACAAAATAATAAAGAATGGAATAACAACAGAATTCATCAGGCATGCTATAAACCGCACAGACAGGTTATTCCAACATAATAATAAATAATGGAACCAGGTCATGCGTAATCCGCACAGACAGGATATTCCAACAGAATAATAAAGAATGGAACCAGGTCATGCGTAATCCACACAGACAGGATATTCTAACAGAATAATAAAGAATGAAACCAGGTCATACGTAATCCGCACAGACAGGATATTCCAACAGAATAATAAAGAATGGAATAACAACAGAATTCACCAGGCATGCGATAGACCGCACAGACAGGTTATTCCAACAGAATAATAAAGAATGAAATAACAAAAGAATTTCACCATGTATGCGGTACTTCGCATAGACATGTTATTCCAACATAATAATAAAGAATGGAATAACAACCCTTACGAGTATTGAAAGAAAATAACTCTCTTCATGAATACGAAAGAATAATACCCCTTATCTCAAAAGAAGACTGGATACTGGAATAGTGAGGTAGCAGACTTCTCTTCTTCTTTCTGTCTATAATTTCTCTATGGCTTTTGTGAATTGATGAAAAATAATGAAGGAATGAGCTTCTATTTATAGAAAAATATAGTTTTGATAATTGCACGTTTTGGGGCTCGAAATTTTACAGTATAATACCTTCCTCTTTTCTTTCATTTTTAATTTAGTCATGCAAGTATTATAAAACTTGTACCATCTCCCCTGATAGTAAATCATGTGAATCAATAGTAAATCATGTGAATCAATAGTTCTAGACATGTAAAAATATGAATTACAGTATAATACCTCCATCTATAACTCCATTTTTAACTTAGTCATGCAAGTATTATCAATCTTGCACCAAATACCCTAATAGTAAATGAATGTGAATCAATAGTACACAAATATGAACAAATAGTTATAATCATGTGAATCAATAGCAATTAATTGCTCATTTATCTGGTTAATTACCCTATTGGTCAATATAACCTACAGACATCAATTATTATCGAATTAAATGTCAATTTTTACTAACACTAATAATTCCAACACAATGGAACTATCAATTTCATCTTTAATCAACACGAACTTATTCTTCATTAATATTATACTTTACAATATTTAATAACCAGGTCGTTCCCAAGAAAGAGGGGGCTTTCCGATAAGGATTTCTCCCTATTGGCGCACAATTAGATTATCTAACCTCTTTTTGACAGAACTTCTAGACATTTTCAATATTGCAAATAATAATATGAATAACTTTATCGTCTCAATTATTGATTTAATAATATAACATATTATACAGATGATACTGTGACAATAATTGAATCAATAATATGAGAGATATGATGCAACAATTACTGTAGCAATAATTGAGTATAACTGAGTCACTTTCTTATGTAAGCATCTACAATTAATACCGTGTGCTACTATGCAATCACGCGTATTACTATACTTTTGTCACCGATTATTTTATGACAACTTGTTTACTTTGAAAATTTTCATATATCACCTTTAACTTTAACCTTTTATCAATTTAACCATTTACTAAATAGAATAATTATAAGAAAATTAAATACTTTCATTTCATAAAATTCGGGGTCTCACAATCTTCCCTCCTTATGAAATTTTTCCCTCAAAATTTACGTACCTGGTAGTTCGAAGAGATGAGAATACCTTGCTTTCTTTTCGGATTATACCTTCCCAGTTATTTCCACTCTATCATGATTTTCCCATTTCTCATCTCCTGTATTTCAGATATCATTCTAGAATAAATCTTCAAAATAAAAGTTAATTGACATATCACATATTATCCCTATATTCTGACCGACCAAATAAATAACACATAAACTTAGGTAGGTCATAGTAGCGAAGGATTAACTCGTCTCTCCCCTCCTAGTTCTAGTCTGACATCTCAGTCAGGGATCATATCCCTAAGCTTTGATACCAACTGTGACACCCCCAAAACAGGCATACATCACCCATCTTGAGTCGCCAGATACATGGTATATAAATTTAAATACAACTTAATTATACAACAGTCGTGCAAAATACGACAAAACATAGCTGAGAGTTTAAACACAAATATTGTCATCTAGACAACATCCACACTCAATGGAGTCCTCATTACAATTATTATCACACTATTTTATAAAAATAGTGAGGACTACTATAGCCACCATCTCGGACTATCACTCCATTCCCCGACTCGTCCCAGCTATATTCTCATTTCTTGAAGAGAACAGTGAAAGAAAAGGGTGAGCTCAACTAGCCCAATAAAAAATATTATGGCTAATATAATGAAGAATAAATTATCATTAGCCTTCAAGAGTATAACAACTGATAGAATACAATAGACAACAAGTTTAACTGCAGCGAAATAAGCAATCCATTAGAAGAGTCAAGTAGAGCATGATATCTACTATCTTCTATTATTTAAAAAGTTTTTCATTAACTTTATCCATGTAATACCCATTAACAGTTCTTTATTATACCCAAGACAAAGAGAACTTTCATCACCTGTCTTCACCTGAACCACCAAAGATTTTAGTTAAATTCACAATTCATATTTATAATAATGTGAATCAACAATTTCTCCTTACCACAAAGGCTTAATAGAACGTTTACTCAATATCCTTACCCCAAAGGCTAAAGATATTCAAATGTAATAACAATGATCATACCAATCAGTTGTCTATCTTTGCACTACAGGCCAAAGATATTCAACTATAAAACCAATGGTCATGATCATACCCATCAATTGTCTGTCAGTGCACTACGGCCAAAGACATTCAACTGTTAACTAATGGTCATGATCCTGCCAATCACATTATTGAATTATCCCTGCACTACGGTCAAGGATATTCGTTAGTATCACCAGTGGTCATGATCATCTCATACACATGTCCATCTTTTCACGTAAACCTAAGATATACAATTATAAAACCAATAATCAACAGTCCATCTTTGCACGTAAGCCAAAGATAACTTTAATCACAATATAAGCATGAGGATGATGACAATGATATAAGCATTAATCAAATGAAATCAAGGATAAACATTAAAGACTTTATTATAAAACTTTAGCAAAATATAGAAATATACTCATATAATTGCTGCATAAATTTAAAGAGAATAAGCAAGAAAAAGGGAGAGAAATTCTTCAGAGAAATTCTTATTGATTTTCCTTCAGTTTCATTCCTTTATATAGGAAGATAAAAGAGGAGTCACGGGAGGAGGAGAGGAGTCACGGGTGAGGAAGAGAGAAAAGCAGCAAGCAGCACATGAGTTCCCTTAATGTAAGGGAAAGGAGAGGAGGTTGTCTCTATCGTAGGTAATCATGTGTTATAACACTTCCCCTGATTTCCTACGATAGAAGATTATGTCTCATTAAAAACCTTGTTAAGAAAAACCAGTGGGAAAAAACTTAACGAAGGGAAAAAGAATACATATCTTTTACATAAATATCTTTTAATTGACTGCCTCATTAAAACCTTGTCAGGAAAAACCCATTGGGATAAAAATCATTCTCTCTAGAAAAAGAGTACAGTCTTCCCCTCAAAGGAATTCATTACTTCTTGATAAAATATTGTCATAAGTCTTTCAATCGACACATTCTGATCTTTTTCCGAAGTTTTGCAAACGTTGCATTTGGTAGAGACTTTGTGAATAAGTCGGCTAGATTATCACATGATCGAATTTTGATGCACATCTATATCACCCTTCTTTTGTAACTTATGTGTGAAGAAGAATTTAGGTGAAATGTTCTTTGTTCTATCTCCCTTGATGTACCCTCCTCTAAATTGAGCAATGCATGCAGCATTATCCTCATACAGAATTGTAGGAATGTCTTTGATTGATGGTAATCCACATGATTTTTGAATATGCTGAATAATTGATCTCAACCAAACACATTCTCTGCTTGCTTCATGTATAGCGAGAATCTCTGAGTGATTTAAAGATGTAGCTATCATGGTTTGCTTTGTAAATTTCCAGGATATAGCTGTATCACAATATATAAATACATAACCTGTTTGTGATCTTTCATTGCGTGGATCTGATAAATATCCTGCATCGGCATATCCGACCAATCGCGACGTTGAATCTCTTGGATAAAATAACCCAAGATTAATACTTCTACAGAGGTATCTCAAAATGTGTTTAATCTTTTCCCAATGTCTCTTAGTCGGAGAAGAATTATATCTTGCTAACAAGTTGACAGCAAACCTAATATCAGGTCGTGTACAATTTGCAAGATATATAAAAGCACCTATTGCACTTAGGTATGAAACTTCAGGTCCAAGAACTTCTTCCATTGCACTTAAGTATGGAACTTCAGGTCCAAGAACTTCTTCCCCACTTTCTAGAGGCTGAAATGGATCTTTATCAACCTCTAAAGATCGAACAACCATTGGGGTAGTCAAAGGATGAGCTTTATCCATATGAAAATGATTGGGAATCTTTTCAGCATATGTGGATTGATGAACAAAAACTCCAGATGCTAAGTGCTCCACTTTTATTCCCAAACAGAATTTTGTCTTTCCAAGATCTTTCATTTTAAATTCATCTTTTAAATAAGTAGCAGTTCTTGTGAGTTCTTCAGGAGTACCTACAAAATTCAAATCATCCACATATACAACAATGATGGAAAATCTACTTTGTGATTTCTTAATAAAAACACATGGACATACATGATCATTTATATATCCATCTTTTATTAAATAATCACTAAGTTGAGTATACCACATATGACCAGACTGTTTCAACCCATATAATGAGCGTTGTAACTTGATTGAATATATGTGACGGGGCCTTTGTGATTCAGCCATTTTCAATCCTTCAGGAATTCTCATATAAATCTCACTGTCAAGTGAGCCATATAGGTTTGCTGTTACAACATCCATCAGACGTGTTTCCAAACCTTCCATGGTTGTCATACTTATCAAAAAGTGAAAAGTGACTCCATCCATTACGTACTGGAGAGTCTATATCCTGATAATAAATACCAGGTCTTTTGCGAAAAACCCTTGAGCTACAAGTCGGGGCTTTGTATCTCACAATTTCATTTTTCTTATTTTTCTTTCGTACAAATACCCATTTATTTCCAAACGGGATTACACCCAGTGGTGTTTGAACTACTGGTCCAAATACTTCTCTTTTCAATAGAGATTGTAACTCAATTTTAATAGCATCTCTCCATTTGGCCAATCTTTTCTTTTTCGACATTCTTCCACGTTTTGTGGTTCAGGATCCGTGTCAGGAATCAAAGTAATAACTGATGCTATATAGAAAGCAAATATATCGTCAATCATGACTTTGCTTCGATCACGTATTTTCTCATCATGTACATAATATATTGAGATCTCTTGGTGTTCATCTCTTATCCCTTCATTGAGATTTTGAACCTCTTCTGGGGCTATTCCCACTCTTGGAATATGTGCTACTTCTGGAGTGGGTATTTCTTCTGGGATTCCCTTATTTACTTTAGATTTTCGTGGTACAGTGTCTTTTGCACCAACTGGTTTTCCACGCTTCTGGTGTGGTTTAGATTCTTCTATTACCTTATTTGTCAATTCTTCAGGAATTGATTTTTCAATTGGTATTTCTATCTCTGCTGGAGTATTCACTGCAGGTGTATATGACTTTATCATTTTTCTAGCATCATTAAATGCATTTGGCATTTGATTTGTAATATTTTATAAACAAATAATTCTTTGAACATCAATTTCAAATTGTCATGTACGAGGATCAAGTGAATTTAATTCTGATCTATTCCATGATATGTCAGAGGGTTTTTTATTTAAAACTTTCCCTCCTCCTAATGGTGGAAATACAGATTCATCAAAATGACAATCTATATAACGTGCAGTAAAAACAACTCCAGTTAAAGGCTCAACGGAGATTTCAATAATCATTAAAAGTCATTAATGAGAATTCAGCTGTGTTATCAAGTCGAATTGACTTTATTGGATTATCCGAGAACTGAGCCTGTAACTTGATTATTTGAGCAAGAAGTTTTGAGAAGGAAAAATTTTGAGAAGAGAGAAAACAAATATGAGACCATTTAGTTGAAGCATCTATTAAAACCATGAAATATTGAAATAGGCCAGACTATAGGTGAATATGTCCACAAATGTCTCCTTGAATTCTCTCTAGGAATTTTGGGACTTCTTTATAAACTTTTATTGGTGATAGTCGAACAATTAATTTTGCTCAAAAACACGCAGCACAAGAAAATTCACTACTAGGAAAAACCTTCTTATTTTTGAGAGGATGACCAATAGAATTTTCAATAATACGACGCATCATAGAAGTACCTGGATGACCGAGCCTTTTATGCCAAAGCATAAAGGATTTGGGATCTAGAATTTTTGGAATCATAACAGTATGAGACTCAATTGCTCTAATTTTTATAGTATATAATCCAGAAGAAATTGAATGAAGTTTTTCTAGGATATTCTATTTTTTAGAAATAGTAGAAGTGATGAAAAGATATTCATTAAAGATGATCTAACACATATAAAAACATAAATAAGAAAATTTACATTTCATATATAATTTTATTCATGAGAAACACATACCACATATAGAATGAAAACAAATAATATTATACATGTAGGGTGTTTAATTAAAACAATAATTAAACGATATCCCAAAAGATACTTTCAAAAGGTTCAGTAATATCAACAACCTTTTCCTCATTGTTGGTCATTGGTGGAACATCAACAATATTCAATTGATGATTAACAAAGTTTGTTTCTGCCTCCATTACTTTGTTCTTTTGAGACTCCTGGAATAAATCAACCAGATGCCTCGGCGTACGACAGGTACGCGATCAATGCCCATTTATCCCACACCTAAAATAAATATCTGGTTTGTTCTTTAACTGTGTTGCATTTTCTTTATTTTTACCCGACTCAGACACTTACCACTTCTGGTGGCTTGAATTGTCGCGGTTCTGGAATTTGTTGTTATGATGGCCTCGTTTGTTCTTTCGTCCCCAAGACTTCTTATTATATAATCATCTCTTGTCACGTTTATTCTGCTGGAATGACGTGTTGTTAATATCTAGAAATGGGGTAGCACCCGTTGGCCGTACTTGATGGTTTTTCAACAACAATTCATTATTCTTTTCTGTAACAAGGAAGATAACAACAAGTCACTGAATTTTGTGAACTTATTATGTCTATATTGTTGTGACAGAATCATGTTGGTGGGATGAAAAGTTGAGAGCATTTTCTCTAACATTTGGGTTTCAGAAACTAGATCTCCGCACAAAGCCAAAGTAGAGGTTATTCTATAAATATTAGAACTATATTCCATAATTGATTTGTAATCTTGTAGCCTTAAATTAAGCCACTCAAATTTGGCATTAGGGAGAACAACCAATTTTTGGTGGTCAAATCTTTCCTTCAATTATGTCCATAAAGACAAAGGATCTTTGACTGTTAAATACTCAGTCTTTAATCCTTCATCAATATGGTGACGAAGAAAAATTATGGCTTTTGTATTTTGTACCGAAGTTGCTGTATTTCCTGATTCAATGGTTTTTTCTAACTCATTTGCACTTAGGTGCAATTCTGAATCAAGTGCCCAAGCCAAATAGTTGTCTCCAGAGATTTTCAAAATAGAAAAATCTATTTTTGCCAAATTTGCCATCTATTCTAGGTTAAAACACAATTATTATTTATTAAAACAATAAATAATTGCATGTATGATATAGAAAAAATAAACTAAGTCACGACCTCAAGTGGTGATAAAATGTAAATATAAATATTCTTATATTTACGTTATTATCATATTATCTCAGTAAAAAGAATATGCAATCGTTAATATATATATATATATATATATATATATATATATATATATATATATATATATATATATATATATATATATACAATTACAATATATATATATATACAAAACTGCAAGTGGATCTTCACCCGCCATGCGGTAATCCACGTAAACAGATTATTCCAGCAGAATAATAAAGAATGGAATAACAAAAGAATTCATCAGGCATGCGATAGACCGCAAAGACAGGTTATTCCAACAGAATAATAAAGAATGGAACCAGGTCATGCGTAATCCGCACAGACAGGATATTCCAACAGAATAATAAAGAACGGAACCAGGTCATGCGTAATCCGCACAGACAGGATATTCCAACAGAATAATAAAGAATTGAATAACAACAGAATTTCACCAGGTATACGGTATTCCGCATATACAGGTTCTTCCAACAATTTAATAAGAAATGAATACAAAGGATATTCACCAGGTATGCGTTAGTCCGTATATATAGGTTATTTCCACAAATTAATAAGCGGTAAAAAGGTTCCCACCAAGTCTTGTAAGATCAACAAGGATAGATTGTGACACCCCCAAAAGAGGTATACATCACCCATCTTGAGTCGCCAGATACATGGTACAGAACTCAACTACAAACTTAATTATACAACTGTCATGAAAAATATATACGACAAAACATAGCTGAGTTTAACACGAATATTGCCTTCTAGACAATATCCACACTCAATGGAGTCCTCATTATATTTATTATCACACCATTTCACAGAATAGTGAGGACTTCTAAAACAACCATCTCGGAACATCACTCCATTCCCCGATTCATCCCAGTTATATTCTCATTTCCTGAAGAGTAAAAGAAAGCAAAAGGGTGAGCTCAACTAGCCCAGTAAGAAATATTATGACTAATATAATGCAGAATAAATTATCCTTAGCCTTCAACAGTGTTAAACTGATAAAATACAATAAACATCAAGTTTAACTGCAGCGGAATAAACAATCAATTAGAAGAGTCAAGTAGAACATAATGTCTACTATCCCTTCAAGATTAAAAGTCCATCGTTAATATTTCATTCCTGTAATATTCAACATCAGTTCTTTGTTATACCCAAAACAAAAAGAACTATCATCACCTGTCTTCACCTAAACCACCAAAGATTATAGTTAAATCCACAATTCATATTTATAATCATGTAAATCAACAGTTTCTCCTTGCCACAAAGGCTTAATAGAACGTTTACTCAATATTCTTACCCCAAAGACTAAAGATATTCAAATGTAATAACAATGATCATACCAATCAGTTGTTTACCTTTGCACTACGGGCCAAAGATATTCAACTATAAAACTAATGGTCGTGATCATACCAATCAATTGTCTGTCAGTGCACTACGGCCAAAGACATTCAACTGTTAACTAATGGTCATGATCCTGCCAATCACATCATCAAATTATCCATGCATTACGGGCCAAGGATATTCGTTATTATCACCAGTGGTCATGATCATGTCATACACCTATCCATCTTTGCACGTAAGCTAAAGATATACAATTGTAAAACCAATAATCAACAGTCCATCTATACACGTAAGCCAAAGATATACAACTATAAAACTAATAATCAACCGTCCATCTATGCATGTAAGCCAAAGATGACTTTCATCACAATATAAGCATGAGAATGATGACAATGATATAAGCATTAATCAAACAAAATCAAGGATAAATATTAAAGACTTTAAATTTATCCAGAGTTTAAAAATATTCAAATTATCAACATGATACTGCTTGTGGAGTAAAATTCAAGAATAATATTCCCGTACCAAAAAGAATTTGGACAGAAAAGAAATATATTTTTCGGGTAAATAGTAACTCGTGAATAGTAACGCATGAATAGTAACTCATAAATAGTAATCTGTATTCGTACATAGTACTGTATACATAAATAATGTCATATACGCAAATAATGCCATATACATGAATAGTGCCGTATACGTGAATAGTAACCCCGACACAAAAAGATAAAGTTTCACAATAAAATCCATATCAATATTTATAACACCTTAATCCAAATGTTATAAATCACTTAATAATCTCATAATCTAATATTATTAATATTATAACAATATTTTAATCACTTCTTAAACTTATAAACAATTTATTTTATTTATTTACAATTTACCAAATAATGCATTTAATCATTCAAAAATGTCATACTAATAAGATTTCATCACCAATGATCAAATCTCTCATAAAAAATCTGCATATACCCTATATAGGATTCTCAAGCCATAAAATCCTATTTTTCAATTTTGTTACTTCACATAACATATTTAATTCATTTACTCATAACTAGTTCATTTTCATGAAAAATACCAAATCAGTCCCAAAAATATTTCTTTTCTAGGATTTAGCAGAATATAGTCCCATATTGAACATATATTTTTCTCGGAATTTTTAAAATTCATTTACTATTTTTCATATGGCCAAAATTGCCGAATATTTAGACATTTATCATAAATTGTACTTGTGTCCAAAAATTCTGAAATGTACAGAGTATACTCCTGTTATATACATGTACTCCCAATAAAAATTTCACCAATTTTGGAGTTAACCACAAGGAGTTATAAATGTTTACTTTTAAAATAGTCTTTTCCCATAAAATTCATAACTCCTAATCTATACATTTAAAAATTGCCATTTTTGGACACAATCTAGACAACTCATCAAATTATCATTTCAAATTTTTCCAGAATTTTTGAGGGTCAGAAAAATTACGAAACGACAAATGGATTTTCGTCCGCCATGCGGTAATCCACGTAGACAGATCATTTCCATAATTTAATAAGAAATGAATACGAAGGATCATTCACCATGCATGTGGTAATTCACATAGACAGGTTATTCCAACAGAATAATAAAAAATGGAATAACAGAAGAATTCACCATACATGCAATAGACCGCACAGACAGGTTATTCCCAAGAGAATAATAAAGAATGGAACTAGGTCATGCAGACAGGATATTCCAACAGAATAATAAAGAATGGAACCAGGTCATGCGTAATCCGCACAGACAGGATATTCCAATAGAATAATAAAGAATGGAATAACAACAGAATTCACCAGGAATGCGATAGACCGCACAGGCAGGTTATTCCAACAGAATAATAAAGAATGGAATAACAGAAGAATTCACCATGCATGCGATAGACCGCACAGACATGTTATTCTCAACAGAATAATAAAGAATGGAATAACAACCCTTAAGAGTATTGAAAAAAATAACTCTCTTTATGAATACGAAAGAATAATACCCCTTACTATAATAACAATATCTCTTACCTCAGAAGAAGACTGTATACTGGAGTAGTGAAATAGCAGACTAAATTTCTTCTTTCTCTCTATAGCTTCTCTCTCTATAGCTTCTATCTCTATAATTGCTCTTATGAGACTTAGTGAATTGGTGAGAAATGAAGGAAGAATGAGCTTCTATTTATAAAAAAATATAGTTTTGATAATTGCACATTTTAGGGCTCAAAATATTACAGTACAATACCTTCAACTTTTCTTTTATTTTTAATTCAGTCCTGCAAGTATTATCAAACTTGCACCACCTCCCCTAATAGTAAATAATGTGAATCAATAGTTCAATTTTGTGAATCAATAGTAATAATCAGGTGAAAATACGAATTACAGTATAGTACATCCATCTATATATCTATTTTTAACTTAGTCATGCAAGTATTATCAATCTTGCACCAACTCCCCTAATAGTAAAAGAATGTGAATCAATAGTACACAAATGTGAACAAATAGTTATAAACATTTGAATTAATAGCAATTAATTGCTCATTTATTCGATTAATTACCCGACTGGTCAGTAAAACTTCCAAACATCAATTAATATCGAAATAAATGTCGATTTCAACTAACACTAATAATTCCAACACAATGGAACTATCAATTTCATCTTTAATCAACACGAACTTATTCATCATTAATATTATAACTCACAATATTTAACAACCAGGTCGTTCCCAGGAAAGAGGGGGCTTTCCGATAAGGATTTTTCCTTATTGGTGCGCAATTAGATGACCAAACCTCTCCTTGACAGAACTTCTAGACATTGTAAATATTGTAATTTAATAATATGAATAACTTTATCATCTCAATTATTGATTTAATAATATAACATATTATACAGATGATACTGTGACAATAATTAAATCAATAATATGAGAGATATGATACAGCAATTACTGAAGCAATAATTGAGTATAACTGAGTGACTTTCTTACGTAAGCATCAATAATCAATACTGTGTGCTACTATGCAACCAAGCGTATTACTGTACTTTTATCACCAATTATTTTATGAAAACTTTCTTACTTTAAAAAAATTTCAAATATCACCCTTAACTTTAAACTTTTATCAATTTAACTATTTACCAAAATAAAAAAATTGAATACTTTTATTTCATAAAATTCGGGATCTCACGTAGATGGTACCATTGTAAATAACGGAATTTAATGGCAAAAAGGTTCCCACCAAGTCTTGTAAGATCAACAAGGATAGATGGTACCTCGTCTCAGTTGGTTAGAGCCTCGTGCTGATAACGTGTTATAAAATTTTAGCAAAATATAGAAATATACTCTTATAATTGCTGCATAAATTTAAAGAGAATAAGCAAGAGAAAGAGAGAGAAATTCTTCAGAGAAATTCTTATTGATTTTCCTTCAGTTTCATTCCTTTATATAGGAAGAGAAAAGAGGAGTCACGGGAGGAGGAGAGGAGTCACGGGTGAGGAAGAGAGAAAAGCAGCAAGCAGCATATAAGTTCCCTTAATGTAAGGGAAAGGAGAGGATGTTGTCTCTATTGTAGGTAATCATGTGTTATAACAGACTTTTAATTTATCCAGAGTTTAAAAATATCTAAATTATCAACATGATACTGTTTTGTGGAGTAAAATTCAAGAATAATATTCACGTACCAAAAATAATTTGGACCAAAAAGAAATATATTTTTTGGGTGAATAGTACCCCGTGGATATTACTTCGTGAATAGTACCCCGACACGAAAAATGTCCCGAATACCCGAGTGAATGATACTAGAGGGAATAGTAATTAGGTGAATAGTAACATGTGAATAGTAACTCATAAATAGTACTCCGGCATGAAAAGTGCCCCGAATACCCGAGTGAATAATACTAGAGTGAATAGTAACCCGTGAATAGTAACTCATAAAAAAAATACCAAAAAAATGATATTCCATGACGACTACAAAAGAAATGATATCTCATACGAGTATAATAGAATATACGAAACTGCAAATGGATTTTCACCCGCCATGCGGTAATCCACGTAGACAGATAATTTCCACAATTTAATAAGGAATGAATACAAAGGATCATTCACCATGCATGTGGTAATCCACATAGACAGGTTATTCCAACAGAATAATAAAGAATGGAACCAGGTAATGCATAATCCGCACAGACAGGATATTCCAACGAAATAATAAAGAACAGAACCAGGTCATGCGTAATCCGCACAGACAGGATATTCCAACATAATAATAAAGAATGGAATAACAACATAATTCACCAGGCATGCGATAGACCGCACAGACAGGTTATTCCAATAGAATAATAAATAATGGAACTAGGTCATGCGTAATCTGCACAGACATGATATTCCAACAGAATAATAAAGAATGGAACTAGGTCATGCGTAATCCGCACAGACAGGATATTCTAACAGAATAATAAAGAATGGAACCAGGTCATGCATAATCCGCACAGACAGGATATTCCAACAGAATAATAAAGAATGGAATAACAGAAGAATTTCACCATGTATGTGGTACTTCGCAGAGACAGGTTATTCCAACATAATAATAAAGAATGGAATAACAACCCTTACGAGTATTGAAAGAAAATAACTCTCTTCATGAATACGAAAGAATAATACCCCTTACCTCAAAAAAAGACTGGATACTGGAATAGTGAGGTAGCAGACTTCTCTTCTTCTTTCTCTCTATAATTTCTCTCTATAATAATTGCTCTATAGCTTTGGTGAATTGGTGAAAAATAATGAAGGAATGAGCTTCTATTTATAGGAAAATATAGTTTCGATAATTGTACATTTTGGGGCTCGAAATATTACAGTATAATACCTTCCTCTTTTCCTTCATTTTTAATTTAGTCCTGCAAGTATTATCAAACTTGCACCATCTCCCCTAATAGTAAATCATGTGAATCAATAGTTCTAGACATGTGAAAATACGAATTACAGTATAGTACCTCCATCTATACGTCCATTTTTAACTTAGACATGCAAGTATTATCAATCTTGCACCAACTCCCCTAATAGTAAATGAATCTGAATCAATAGTACACACATGTGAACAAATAGTTATAATCATGTGAATCAATAGCAATTAATTGCTCATTTATCCGGTTAATTACCCGATTGGTCAATATAACCTCCAGACATCAATTATTATCAAAATAAATGTCAATTTTCACTAACACTAATAATTCCAACACAATAGAACTATCAATTTTATCTTTAATCAATACGAACTTATTCATCATTAATATTATAATTCACAATATTTAACAACCAGGTCGTTCCCAGGAAAGAGGGGGCTTTCCGATAAGGATTTCTCCCTATTGGCACGCAATTAGATTATTTAACCTCTCCTTGACAGAACTTTTAGACATTGTTAATATTGAAAATAATAATATGAATAACTTTGTCGTCTCAATTATTGATTTAATAATATAACATATTATTCAGATGATACTGTGACAATAATTGAATCAATAATATGAGAGATATGATGCAACATTAATTACTGTAGCAATAATTGAGTATAACTGAGTGACTTTCTTACGTAAGCGTCAATAATAAATATCGTGTGCTACTATGCAACCACGTGTATTACTATACTTTTGTCACCGATTATTTTTTGACAACTTGTTTACTTTAAAAAAATTTCATATATCACCCTTAACTTTAACCTTTTATCAAATTAACCATTTACTAAATAGAATAATTATAAGAAAATTGAATACTTTCATTTCATAAAATTCGGGGTCTCACACTAATCTCTTTCAAAGGTTTAGAAAGAGAGTTTTCTGGTTAGAGATAGAAACATGGAAGCAATGGTGGAATCATAATATTTTTAAAGGTGGGTCAAAATACATCAGTAAAAAAATTTATTTATTGACGCTTGGAGTGCTTCTTTTAAATTCATTTTATCAATTATAATATTTTACAACATCCTATTCAATTTCAATCCTTGTCAACCTTTGAGTTGTGAGTCTAATGATTATATATATATATATATATATATATATATATATATATATATATATATATATATATATATATATATATATATTAATTTACTCCGAACTATGGGATTATTAATCAGACTTTGAAGTTTTTAGTCAATTGATTAGCTACTTTTATGGATAAATTATAATATTATATATTCAAAATCTTATATTGTGGTTCTGGTCATCTTCCTTGGAAACAACTGAGAGAAGAAATTCAAAGAAAGAAAATGAATTAAGTTATTTTCACTTACAAAAAATTGATACCAAGGTATGATTAAATTAGTAAGACAAATTAGTGCAATACTAATTAATTAATTATCAAACTTATTTAACATTATTTTATCTTATAGTAATATTGTTAATTTATTATAGGTTGAAGAACATGAGGAAGCAAATGAATTAATATCATCTCATAACAAAAATCAAATTTAACTAATATTAGCATGCTTTAGATTCCAGGGTTGGGGGTCATATGACCCTGTGGCCCCCTAGTTCTGCTAGTGCATGGAAGAACAATATAAAAATGAAAGTCCTCAATCTTGCCCAAGTATAGAGATTCAAGAATCCCAAAATTATTCTTAAATGACAAAGTTCATCTTTGGATCTGGTCGACAAAGGACAGTTGGCGAAATGTTTAGAAATAAAAGTAAGAAAATAATGGTGTTGTTGGAATGGTGGGGGAGGAGAGTAGGCGACGAGCGGAGGAGAAGAAATCAGAAATACTTCCCCTATAGTAACACAGAGATCAGAAGGGAAGGAAAAAAAGAAAAAAAGAAAAAAAGGAAAGAAAATAGAAAAATAATTCTAAATAACATGTCACTCTTTTTTATTATTATTTTAGCCACTTCATTATTTCCTCATTTTTATCTTTTTTTAATATTTTCTTTTATTTTTTTTAATGCATCAACTTAACAGCTGTTTATTTTTTTAACAAAATAATTCAATTTTAATTTTTTTAATTTTTTAATTTATTTAATGAGATAATTTGAAATTTTAAAATTTTAATGATGTAATAAATAAAAATTATCAATTATAATGAAAAAATACTTAGTTTTGCCCAAACAAATTTAGCAATAATAAACTAATAAGAGGATTTTACTTTTCTTCTTGATCGTTTATAATGCAAGTTTTAGAACATATCGTAACAGCCAAAAATCCAAGTCTTTTGGGTTTTGGAAATTTTCAGTTTATAAATTTTTGCCTTCTGCTAAAAAAAAAATCATCTTTGATGTTTTCAAAATCTGAACGAAATTATATCAATTTTAAATTTATAAACTAACTATAAAACGTTAAAATATATATCTAATTTTGTAATGAATGTATGATGCAGTCTTAACAAACTGACTTTAGTACCAATATATGTTGTTAACTAGTTCCAAAATTAGTATTGCACACTCTAAGTAAATAGAGAAGGATTCACAAGGGAATTTTGATGTTTTTACAAGATTTTACTCATATAGATGTGGGTCTTATTCACTATTCATGTGAGAGAAGACTTGTATAACTATCAAATTTTCTTGAGAAAATATCAATTCCCGAAGATATTGTTATCCAATAACTACTTCAAAGCTCATTAAAAAACTCAGAAAAACAAGAATTGGACAGAAAAAACAAATTTTTGTCAATTTTAAAACTCAGAAACAAAGTGTTAATTTGTATTTAGATTGTTTTACACAAACAAAAATTGTACTACATGTTAAGTTTATCAATTAAAATTTGAGAAAATAGCTATTCAGTCATCTTTGGCCAAAAAATAATAATATCAATAATGAGTTCTGTTATATATTGTGAAAGACTTCTGCCAAATTACAATTGCAACGTATATCAACACATGAGATTTGATAGGATTATAAAATCGATCTATTAAATCAAATATATCGTAAAAATATTATCAATTATAATTATCTACATAATTCGTAATAAAAAAATCGACATGTAAAATATGTATCATTTTCCATCAATAATTATAGAGAAGATTATATAGTGTGTGTCTAACAATTAAGAAGCCACTTGAATAAAAGAGGAGAGGTGAAAGGCATGCTGAAGCAGCTGAGCTAGCCCAAATTTAAAAAACCTATATATGTGAATTTATATATGGGGCTAATGTGGAAATGAAAAGTACAAATAAAATGATAGGCCTTGGACTTTAATAAATGGATAGTCTCCAAACTTGTCCCAAGCTTTATTTGTGGCTTTGGGAGCAAAAAGGGTACCCTTGAGGTATCAAAGAACAGAAGATTCCAAAAAGGCCCTTCTCTTTTTCTAGCTAATAAGAAGAAATATATTAAATAACAATAATTTTTTGCAATTTACAGGCCTTCATAGCCAGATTATGAGTTGACTTAACTATAAATGACACTGTAAGTCTAGGCAATGGCTTCGAAAGTTAAAAAAAATAATAATTGAGGGGTTAAACTAAGGAAGAATCGCAAGAAGGGATCTAATATTTTTACATAAAAATGATATTCTTACATAATTTATTTCGTATGAATAGTGTGTGGGTCCTATTTCTATGTTTTAACATGTAAAAAGATCAATTTCCTAGCAAGAAATATGAAGTCTTTGTCAATGAAATCTTAACAATGAGAGATCATGTGACTTTTAAGGTCTTGTGTGTGATTCTCAATTTCCTTATATGAAATGAGTTAGTGATTTGTGAAATGCATAAAATAAAAAAAAAATTAATATCTAAGGAGAGTGTATTCAATAAAAAATTTTAAATATTTTTTTAAAGTGATAGACTTTTGTAGAGTTTGTGAATTTATTACTTTTAAAGACTCCATGAAATAAGTGACAAACTTTTATATATTTCTTACCAAGATTTTGATAGATTTTGTATACTTCTAATATATCTTGCAGCTTATATTAATTGTTAAAAAGTCAACAAAGATCTTATATTTTAGATGAAATGAGTACGATATTAATTAATATTAAAATATTTTGACCATGCCACAACCTAATTTGAAATAAAAAGCATTGTTGAAGTTGAATTATTAGATCATACCCAGTCTATTACAAGAAAATGCCCTATTTTATATTTTTTATATTTCATAAAAAAAGTCATTTTTATTAACAATAATATAAAATAACAATTTCAATTTTAAAATTGTTCATTGTCGTTTTTCTATCAAGTCATTATTACTAAACTAATAATTTATAATTTTCAACAAATAACAAAATTAACAAATTTATTACTTTTAAAAATAAACATAAAACAAAATACCTCCTTAATACTTACAAATATAATAAATGAGATTTTTTATGGGAGATAAGAAATATAAAATGATATTAAAATATTTGTCATCTCCATTTATATCATTGGTTCTATTTGGAACCCTTAATGTCACTCCTTCTTTTTATCCCCTCCTCATTTTTCTCTCTCCTCACATGCTATAATAGCTCTCTTCCTTTTTTTAATTTTTAATTTTAATTCCCCTCCCCATTTATTATGAATAAATACTTAATTTTCTCTAAATATCTTTTTGATAATAAGGTGTAGATTTAATATAATGTTATAGTTGTGGGTAATATTTATAAATTTTACAAAGTAAGCAAGTTGTTATAAAATATTTGTTTTATCAGGGAATATTCGTACAACGACACAATCATTGGTGGACCCCACAACGGAATTACTGTCGGAGTTAGAAAATGACAGAAATAACTTTTTATAAAAATAACGAGAAAAGTTTTATCGTTAACTGTTGAAATACCCGGTGATAAAAGTACAGTAATACGCGTGGTTGCATTGTAGCACACGGTATTGTATAGTATCTTTGATTATTGATGCTTACGTGAAAAGTCACTCAGTTTTATTCAATTATTGACACAGTAATTGTTGCATAGTATCTCACGTTATTGATTCAATTATTGTCACAATATTTTATATTATTAAATCAATAATTGAGACAACAAAGTTATTCATATTATTATTTATATTATTGACAATATCTAGAAAGTTCTGTCGATAAAAGGGGTTTGGTCACCTAATTGCGCTCCAATAAGGAGAAGTCCTTATCGGAAAGTCCACTCTTTTCTGTGAATGATCTGATTGTTAATATTGTGAGTTATAATATTAATGATAAATATTATTAAAAATGTGTTTAGTGAGGCCAAGTAAATTGAGATAAATGGTGGGAATTTTTATGAAGTATTTGTTGTAAGTTTGGCTTATTACATTGATATCCACTTACATATTTTTCAAAATCGTCGATAGAAGTTATCTTAATTTTTATTATTACTTAAATATATATATATATATTATAAATTTTATTTTTTTATATAAAATAGAATATATTATATTTTATTTGCATAGTACTACATAGTGTTGCATAGTACTGTATAGTGTGTGCATAGTGCAACATAGTAAAATCAAATTTTTTAAAGTTTTTTGTCGGTTGAGCGCCCGTGATTCCTACACTTTTCCCCTGTGATTTTCTAAATTCAAATAGTGCCCTGTCATTCTCCTATAAATAGGATACTTAGTTTAGAATTAAAAATCACACCAGAATCAGAGAATTCTTCTTCTATAATATTGAGCGTATTTCTTTTGAGTTTAAGGAAGCTTTGAGCATAAAAAAAAAATAAGTTTTTTTCAAGAATATCTCCGCCCTACCAGTCAGAAATACTCTCATTTTAAGGTAAGGGGTATTATTTTTTGTTCAATATTCGTATGAAATAATATTTTCTTCCATAATCTGTAGTATGTAAGTAATATTATTTCATTTCAGATTCTGAATTCTATACTCATTTTGTTAAAGTATTGCTTCTATACCTCTTGAAATTAGTAGAATATCCTTGAAATTTGGGCTTCATCGAGTATATTTTCACGGGAATATTTGTTAAATTTTAATCTTTTCATGTCGGAGTACTATTTTCAAAGTAAATATTCATGATTATATGTAAAGTCCTTCAAGGAACACATGTACAAAGACTTAGTGATATATCAAACTTGTTAGGTTGATCTGAACTTTAATGTTTATCATTCTGTAAATGAATGTATAGAAGAAAATATCAAAGCTGTTATGTTGATCTATATCTTGAGATGTAATAGATAGGCTTCAGCAAAATCGTAGAGCATCGAGAATCGTAGTCGGTCTACTTTGGAGGGCCTCTTATAAAATCGTATAGTGACCCAAACGTCTGCCAAGTCTAACTCAAGAATCGTAGAGTGCTCTCTTAAAATTTTAGAGTTTGCAAGACAAGCAAGTGAAGATTGTAGAGTACCAGAACTTAAGAGAAATAGTAGTGTCCTCATCCTTCAGTACCAGATCAAGCTCCAAGGTGGCAAGACATCACGATCAAGATCGTAATGGATCATCTGTCTGCATCAGAAGCATCGAGCAATGTCCATTATTGTAATAATAAAAGTTAACACATGTGGAATGGATTATAGACGTTGAGAGTATCGGGAGTCCCAATGACACTACAGTCATCCTTAGTATGAAACAAAAAACGTATTGAAGAAGCTAAAGAAAGTAATATGAGTCAGCAAAAAACACCTTTTCAAGTGTTAGGTGAGATATCAGTCTGCAATGTCGGTGGGCCAGACGGTTAGACAGAAGTTTTCCAGAAAGTCACCATCAGTGCTCAGAAATATCAAATACAATTAATGTTTCAACGGACGTCTTCCAACGGATGCATTTTAAAGACACCTTATATGCAAAAGAAAAGATGATGAAAGAACTAAGCAAGCATACAACAAAAACACTGAAGAACACTCAACGCTCAACTATACATTATGAAAAGAAAGCTTGCTCAGCTACTCAGTTCTTTCGAACTCAAGCTTAACGACAACCGAGTAACACTATTCAAGAACTCAACTATTATCAAGTGAAGAAAGAAGTTCCAAGTTAGAAGGACATGAAGAGTTCTAAGTGAACTCAGAAGTACCAAGTTTGTTGGACTTGAAGAGTTCAATAGTGAAATAAGAAGTTCCAAGATTGCTGATCTTGAAAGAATCTGTGAGATTCGAAGATTGTAAAGATATTCTTAGTGGATTTCCTACTTAAGGAGTAGAAGAGTATACTAGGAGTTTTGAATGCTCTGAATCACTTAAAATCACTGTGTCTCTTATATTCTTGCCATAACTGCTATAACTGCTTAACTCCTATTAACTCCTATCAAAACTAACAAGTATTTTGAAACGAAAAGAATTTAAAAATATATATTCAACCCCCCTTTCTAGATAACTTTTGTGCCTCTGGGAACTAACAAGTACTATTCACCCGAGTACTATTCATGATAAAAATTAAATTTTTTTCTGTCCAAATTATTTTTGATACAATATTATTCTTGAATTTTATTCTACAAAGCAGTATCATGTTGACAATTTGGACATTATTGAACTCTGGATAAATTGAATTATAAATCTTTAAAATTTATCATTTACTTTCACATAATTGAATTCTTATATCATTGTCATCATCATGCTTATATTGTGATGAAAGTCATCTTTGGCTCGTAGTGCATAGATGGATTGTTGATTGGTATGATTATGACTATGTATTGGTATAATCATGACCACTGGTGATACTAACGAATATCATTGGCCCGTAGTGCATGAATGATTCGTGGATGTGATAATAATGAATATCCTTGACCTGTAGTGCATGGATAATTCAGTGATGTGAATTATTTATTGAGCTGAGTCTCAACGATAAAATTGATGATAAACTTTTAAATCATAGAAGATAGTAGATATCATGCTCTACTTGACACTTCAAATGGATTGTTTGTTCCGCTGCAGTTAAACTTGTTGTCTATTGTATTCAATTAGTTTAACACTGTTGAAGGCTAACGATAATTTATTTTGCATTATCTTAGTCATAATATTATTTTCTGGGCTAGTTGAGCTCACCATTTGCTTTCATTGTTCTCTTTAGAAAATGAGAATATAGCTGAGACTAGTCGGGGAATGGAGTGATGGTCCGAGATGGTGGCTATAGTAGTCCTCACTATTTTATAAACTAGTGTGGTAATAATTGTAATGAAGACTCCATTTGAGTTTGGATATTGTCTACGAGACAATATTCGTGTTTAAACACTCAGCTTATTTATTGTCGTATTTTACACGACAGTTGTATAATTAAGTTTGTATTTGAATTTTGTACCATGTATTTGGCGACTCAGAATGAGTTGTGTATACTTATTTTGGAAGAGTCACAATTATGTTTAATGGCTTGCCGGTATAATGTGTGCAACAAAAGATGTCCAGTTCGATCAAACGACATGTTTGTCCACCTAGAGAAACAATATATAGGAAGTTAAAGTCAGATAACTCTCCTTAAAAATCAAAAATCAAGATTCAGCCAAATAACATCACTTTGTACTTTTTCTGAAGTTTAAACTTTGACCACCAAATGCGCGTTGATATATTTTTCCATCTTCCTCTCGAGAAAATGGTAACCCATAGTTCTCAAGCTCTACAACAGTTTTTAGAGTTTTTTTTTGATAATGTGGGGTTTCCCAATCGCGGTCAGACTAATCTCCCAGCCGGACTCAATCGTTTTGTCCTTCGAATCAGTTTGCACTAGCGGTCCGTGGCCCCTTGAGCATTTCTGCCTACAACTGCTTTTAGAGCTTCCATGCACATTTATTGAATAATATCCTGATCACCTGTAGAAACACAATGGCAAGACATCACAACAGATTTGATTAAATAGCTTCCAGAGATGTTAAGTTTCCTTGAACATGAGGAACCAAAGGGGAGGGGGGCTGCTGTGACCTTGACAACAAATCATACATAAGAAACAATATTTATGTGCATTATCAAGAGTTGAGGAGTGTTCATTTAAACGATCATCGTACCTAATTGTGTCATACATGTGCCACCTCCAATCATCTTAGTTCATATTCCCTAATGCAACATTTATACTACCCTGCACAACAATTTCACTATACAATGTAGCTCCATGTAAACAACCCCAAAATGCAAAATACACGGCAAAAGCAAGAACAAGCAGCTAATGTGAGCAATGTAATGAAGAAATCAGCATAATTTAATGCCATAGACAAATCAGCATCATCAAAAGATGCCAAGGTTTTTAGACAAAGGCCATTCCTTTCTATCTTGTGGCAGGAAAGAAAATCCAAATAAAGATAGAAATCCAAGTATAGTTCTAAAACCACAAAACTACTGAACTCTGTTTACGCTAAATTTTGACCACAATGAGTAAATATATTGAACAATTTCTAATGAAAAAGCTAAAAAGGAATTAATTTATTCATTAATTCCATATTAAGGGGTATATGTGAAAAATTTTGTTAAAAATTGTCACTTAAACTAATTTTCTTAAACTATGTGCCAAAAGAAATCAGCCTATAACTATGAGACGGAGGGAGTAATTGATTTTATTGGCTAAAGTTCATAATTTACTAATTGGGAAAGCATGCATGACATGGACAACAATAAAATCAAAATTGTAAGTTAAAGATTGTGTTTTTGATTTCAACTATACTTGTAATGGGCAAAGGTCCAAAAATGTCATGTTTACCCCAAATCCCACTTACACGCTGAATTTTTTTTTCTCAACTGTGCCCCTCCTATTAAAAAAATTCCAACTGGACAAACGGAGGGGTGCAAGTGAGATTTCGGGGTAAACATCAAGGCATTTTTAGGGCATTTTTGGACCTTTGCCCTACTTGTAATTGAAGGTTGTGTTTTATTTCTATTTCAATTAACATATGATTTACTCCTCAGAACAGCAGCTACAGAAGTTTAAGTTATGAGTTGGCTATGGGTCTTTAAATATATGGAAATGATCAGTCACAGTTGAACTAGGATCCTCTCCATTTCATGATTCAGATTTAAAATAGTCCAGATTTAAAATGTGTTGGAATGCGACATTATGCTGACATGACAGGAGAAAGAGATCACATTTTAAATGTGAAACATGAAATGGAGAGGATCCTTGTCCGCCACAGTTGGCTATGGGTCTTTATCCGACCAATCCATCTTACACCATTAAAGGTAAGATCGGTTGGCCAGGAATTAGAGGTTTATTAAACTCAGCAAACAGTTTAGCGGACAGCACAAACAGTTTGTGATGGCTATAATGATCATAATACCCCTTGATAGGACGGTGCAAATACGGCTGTAATGATCATACTACCCCTTTCATTAAAACAAAAACAAAATAAAAAATTGTCAACTCTTGATGTGAAGGAAAAGCCCTCTTTGGAGGACGGGAGTAATTTTTCTTCAGTTTGTTTATTTAGGGGCAATACCGTCTTCTTGTACGTCCATCTAACAGTTTGGAGGACTGTGCAAACTGTTTGGCGGTGGTTTAACGAATGTTATAATCGCAGCCGCTCTCTTTCTGCGGTGGTATAAAAGGGTTGGCTAGGAATAGTTACATATTCAACTGCAGCTATAAATCATTCTCCATACACACACACATATATATACATACACACACATGTAAGATCATCAACTTGTATATGATACATTCTATTATTATTTCTTCTTTAATTGACAAATGAGAAAAAGAATAAAAAGAAAAAGAAAGACGCCAACTTTTTGTTTCTCAGCTCCTTTAGTAAAAAAATCTTGCGATTTATTAATTTTGGATTTTGCAGAATGGACTCTATATGAACAGGTAGCTATTGCAGCTATGGACTGCGAACGTACTGATATCGCAAAGGTAGAACTCTTTTCTTCAAAAGTGAAACTTGTGGAACCACTGTTTAGTTCATGTGTAGCAATGTCAGCTGTTTTTTTTTAATTCTTGTTTTTGGTTTTGATTACTGATTATTACATATATAATCGCAAAAGTGCCAGAGGTGTTGAACCCAGTTTCAGGCAGAAAAAATCTTTACTACTTTTCTGTTTGACCAATCAATATGCTGCCTCTTGTTGCTGAGGTAATGATGTTTGTTTCTTATTTACAATGTTTTTTTTTCAGGACTGCATAAAGGTTTTACATAAGAAGTTCCCAGAGAGCAAGAGGGTTGGTGAGTTAATATTTCAATTGCCACGTATTTGTTTCTGCATGTGAATGTGTTTGGGTATGAATAATTTTTTTGATAAGTGAAGGTGTCACCACAAGTTTTGAATGTTTGTTGTTGTTGACTGATTTATGATTTGGATATGCAGTCCATCTTCTACCCTAGTCATTTGTATAATTGTATTCTCTCAAAAAATTAAACTCAAAACCTGGAATCACTTTAACTAATCTGGCAACATCCATATACACAAATCACTTTATAAACACTTTTAGAGGAGTTGATATTTCATATTTTCATCAAGATTTGTGATTTGTGCTTCATTAATTTTTTTTATTTTCTTATTTTTATTTGGAAGCCTCCTTGTCCCCCCTTTCCATAACAACTCTTATTTCTATTAAAATTCATCTTTTTAAAAAAAAAAAAAAAAAAAAATTTATATAACAAAAATAACTCGATCACGGTATGATTTTAGTGTTATTGGTGAAGCCTGATGCAAACTTTTAATTTAGAGGTGAATATAAAGCTTTGTACTTTCGGGTGAATTAAGGTTACTTATATTCGTTATAATAAGGAGGGGATCTTGCAATTGTATGAAGTACAATTTTTCTAAGAGATAGTGAAACTGTCAGCCGTCGACCGTGGACTAGTCCAAACGTTTTGGGTAAACTACGTAAATCGTGTTTTCTTTTGATTTTTCTTTACTATTGTTTTCGCCGCATTGTTATTCTCTAACATTTAGATCTCATGTGTAACACAGCTGAAATAGGTAAATGTATATATTACAATGGGTAAATCTTGTCTCAATGCCATACTATCCCCGCCCTCAAAACCATACTCCAACAGTAACACCTATCACCACAATATATTGAACTTAAAGAGAATCTCATCTTTGTAAATATATGATTTGTTGTAGATTGATATATTAAAATATATAACTTAGATTTGATTTCAAACGAATTTTAGATTTTCAAAAACAAACTCTTTGTGCACACATATACAGAGGATTGATTTTGCACAGTTAATCCACAACAATAGCACTAGTCACTAATAAGGGACACTATATACATAGCCCTCATTGCTTATATCTCATCTTTTTGTAAGTGAGGGGCTATATTTTATGATTGTGGATGCCACCAAACATGTTATAGTAATAGGGCTTCCTTTAAAATCATGACTTAACTAGATGTGGATGCTGGCATAATGCACATGCATGCATTACATTTTATTACCTATAAATTTCGGATCTTAGGATATTGTTGTGCCTTAACTTGCAGGTAGGTTAGAAGCGATGTTGTTAGAGGCAAAAGGATCATGGGCAGAGGCAGAAAAAGCATACTCAAGTCTTTTAGAGGATAATCCATTAGATCAGGTTTTCTCTTTCACGAGTTATTAGAAAAAAAGCCAATAAATTTTGTTGAGTTTTCATTCTTCTCTGTTTCTTTAGTTTTACCCCCTCCCCCCCTAATGTCTTTTGTCATTCAGGTAATTCTCAAGAGAAGGGCAGCTATGGCAAGGGCCCAGGGAAACATTTCAGGGGCCATTGAAAGGCTCAATCAATATCTTGACACGTGAGAAAGATCTTCAAAGCATAAGCTTTCAAAAAATATTTGTATATTTTTTTAAAAAAATATAATGTATAATATTTGGTACAATTAATGTAGCTGAGTTATTGGCCTTTTCCAGATTCATGGCAGATCATGATGCTTGGAGGGAACTCGCTGAGATATATGTCTCCTTACAAATGTGAGTATTTTTCTTCTTGTTTTTGGAAGGGGAACTTGTGTAATAAGACAGATGATTCTATCTCATTCTTTTCCAAGAAATTATGTTTAACCTACTGCATAAGGTATTTCTCCTTGTATTTCATTTCTCTTTTCTCTGTCCTACTTAGGTACAAGCAAGCAGCTTTCTGCTACGAGGAGCTAATATTATCTCAACCAATGATTCCTGTCTACCACCTAGCCTATGCTGATGTAAGTGGTTTTCCTTTGCCAACTATGTTTTCCCATCATCACGTTGTAGGGATTTTGTTACTTCTACAGATGCATCTTTTTTATAAGTTTTTTTGTACATAAAATTTTTCTTTTAGAATATGATAAAACATACCGGAAAGGCAAGTACTCTAGCATATGCTGCCCATCGGAGAAAAGCTCTAAATAATATTGTTTTTGAAGAATATATTAATATTTAATCTTTATTGAAGTAGCCATCTTTTCATCATCAAAGCTACAACCATTTTTGTTCTTTCCCAATTAGAAGATATTATGATATTCCTTTTCAATCTAAATGTCTTCTGACATATCAATTACTGTGCATACTATTAGCATTAACCAATACCCCGGGTCATCTATTTTTGGTGCCTATTTTGAACAGGTGCTTTATACACTAGGTGGAATTGAAAACCTTCAGATGGCTAAGAAATATTATGCCTCCACCATAGATTTGACGGGTGGTAAGAACACTAGAGCACTCTTGGAAATCTGCTTGGTGAGCTCTCTCTCTCTCTCTCCCTCTCTCTCTCCCGTGGCGTGTGTGTGTGTGCACGTGCATGCTACATCAATGTTGATATGGACTAGCTAGGTTGTCTAGTAGTTCTTTGATGCGAAACGCGTGATTGTTTCATTTTTCTTATTGAATTCTAAAAAATGTTTACTTCAACGCGTACATCTGAATAACACGTGTATTCTTATGATTTAGTGTACATCTGCCATCGTACAGCTGACTAAAGGGCAGAACAAGGAGGACAAGGACGGCTCGGAGCAGTGACTGTGTTGGACAAAGATTACAAGGGGAGATCTCCCAGCAATCTTTCTCTACTTACTTCGACCTTAAGAAGCTTGAAAGTTTCATCCTAAATTTCTGTTATTGGTTTATGCTTCCATTTATTTCATTCCCCACTCAAAACTGGAAGGGGGTCAACTACAATGTAGTTAAATTTTGAGATTTTTCCAGCTTCTTCATTCTAGTGCTTTTCCCTTTTTTTTTTCTTTTTCCCCACTTTTTACCATTGTTAAGATCATGGTGTGATGTACTTTAAACTTTCAATGATAACATACACTGCAGGTATTACTGATTCCTTTCTGGGATTTCTTTTTATTTATTCCTTTATGCAGGATTTCTTTTTTAATGGATGTGAACCAAAATTTAAAATATATGCTTAAAGCTTCACAAGCTAAATGTACTCCCAAGTCTTGAACAAGTACAATCACAATTACTTGGCAAGAAATATACATGCACAATTATAAGCAAAACAACTCCCCATATAGAAATTTGAATATAATAAGGGAACAATTACATATTATAGTACATTTTTAAAAGTAATTACAAAAATCATACATTCATAAAATAATTACAAAAATATGACACTTCATCATAAATATTTACAATACTAATACAATTAAAGAGTCCTTAAATTAAGGGATTAATATTGAGTCCTTAAATTAAGGGATTAATATTAATGGGCTGACATAACAAATTAGTTTCCATCTTCATTCGGTCTCTCTCTCTACGCCCTTACTGTTTCTCTCTCTTCTCCCTTACTACTTCTCTCTCGCCTCTCTAAGCCACTCGTCGTCGTCCTCTTTCGCCGCCGCCGCCGCCGCAACACCATAGTCTCTCAACTCCGACAGAAAATTGAATACGTGACTTTCAGGCTATGTTTTCAGGCTAATACGTGTTTTTCTCTCTCCAACTCTCTCACAACTGAAAGGATTCTGGTTTCTCTCTAAGGTATGCTTCTAATTTCTGTTAATTTTCATTCTACTAATTAATTGTCAATATGATCATACATATACACTATGTTTCTAACAGAATGGGGTATTGATAGTTTGGATTTGTGTTATTTTTATGTTTTGTATAGAATGGTTGATACAATGAAGAAGGATGAAAAGAAGAAAAGAATCACAAAGGGTGATTCTATTAAGGACTTGAAGAAATTTTTTAAAGGTTTGCTAATTTAAATTTTGTTATTATTACTATCATATAACTGTTTGGTTACTTCTGCATTATGTTTTGGTTATTGTTAGCTTGTGATTCGGATACCATTTTTGTTACCTTGATTTGGTATTTTGGTTACTTTTTTTTGTTGTTATGGTTACCATGTATTTGCTTAGTATACATAGTACTTGACTAAACTAGTTTTGGTGTACATGTTGTTTATGTATTGGTTACCATTAAAACATATTTTGGTTACTATCATATAAATATTTGGTTACTTCTTTAGTATGTTTTTGGTTATTGTTAATTTCTGAATTGGATTCTATTTTTGTTTCCTTGAGTTGGAATTTTGGTTTTTTGTTGTTCTGGTTACCACGTATTTTCTTAGTATATATGGGTTGACTAAACTGTGTTTGGTCTATATGTTGTTTATGTATTGGTTACCATTAATATATGTTTTGGTTACTAACATATAACTGTTTGGTTACTTCATTAGTATATTTTTTTTGCTGGCTTATGATTTGGATACCATTTTTTTTTCTCAATTGGGATTTTGGTTACTTTTATATATTGTTTTGGTTCCAATGTATTTGCTTAATATACATTGGTTAAGTAAGCTAGGTTTGATATACATGTTGTATATGTGTTGGTTACCATTAAAACATGGTTTGGTTACTATCATATAACTGTTTGGTTACTTCTTTAGTATATTTTTTGGTATACATGTTTTTGTTTTGGTGACCTTTAAATTATGTTTTGGTTAATATTATATATAACTATTTGTTTACTGCATAAAATGGTATGTACTACATGTTGTTTATATCTGATTACTAATGACTGTGTAAATCTGATTTTGTTTATTTGCAATTATGAGATCTTTACTATGAGGAATGCAACAGAAAATTCACTGGAAAAATTATATATTGGTGTGACATGGAAGTCTCCAGCATTATTACCAAGAAATTGAACCCAAGTCAGTTGGAGAAGTTTAAGGCATCATTAGTTTGTGGATGTTTTATTTTTGTAAATAATAAACCCAAGTCATAATAAACCATGTATTTGCTTAGTATACATTGATGTATTATTTTTGTAAACTTGGTTGGACATACAGGTTGTTTCTGTTTTGGTTACCATTAAAACATGTTCTGGTTACTTTCATATAACTATTTGGTTACTTCTTAATTATGTTTTGGTTACTGTTACTTATGGTTTGACTACTATTATTGTGTCCTCAATGTGAGATTTCAGATACTTTTATTTTTTATTCTGGTTAATATGTAATTATTTAGTATACATGGATTGTCTAAACTGGGTTTCATTACATGATATTTCTGTTTTGGTTACCATTAAAACCTGTTCTGATTATAATCATATAATTATGTGGTTACTGTTTTATTATGTTACAATATGGTTATTGTTATTAGTAACCAGATAGTTACAAGCTTGTATCAGGATAAACATCAATTGTTAAATGTATATGTGTGAGTGTCCTATTTATCTACAAGTTTGTTAGTAAAGATTGAAGTCCTATTCATTTGAAAAGTTATATATTGGTTACATGGAAGTCCCCAACATTATTACCAAAAAATTGAACTCAAGTCAGTTGGAGAAGTTTAAGGCATCATTAGTTTGTGGATGTATTATTATCATATGTATTTTAGTTATTATTTATTGTTTCTTTTAAGTTGTATTTGCTACATTGTTTGAGATGTACAGTTGATAACCAAATATGTATATAAAGGTAACCAACTATTGTTTTGATAGTAACCATAGAGTTACAAGCTTATTTCAGGACATATATCAAATGTGAAGTGTACATATCATAGTATAATTGGGTTGCCTAAACAAATAATATCACCTTCATTACAGGATGCTGGATACACATGTTATTTTATATTTTGGTTACCATTAAAACATATTATGGTTACTGTTATGTAACTATTTGGTTACTTATTTATTATATTTGTTTTACTGTTATTTAATTATTTTTGACTACTATTATTGTACAATCAATGAGGTATTTTAGTTATTATTTATTGTTTCTTTTAAGTTTTGTTTGCTACATTGTTTGAGATGTACAGTTGGTAACCAAATATGTATATAAAGGCAACCAACTATTGTTTTGATAGTAACCAGAGAATTACAAGCTTGTTTCAGAACATATATCAATTGTGAAATGTACATGTCTTAGTATAATTGGGTTGCCTAAACAAACAATATCACATTCATTACAAGATGCTGGATACACAGGTTGTTTTATGTTTTGGTTACCATTAAAACATATTATGGTTACTGTTATGTAACTATTTGGTTACTTATTTATTATATTTGTTTTACTGTTATTTAATAGTTTTTGACTACTATTGTTGTACAATCAATGAGGTATTTTAGTTATTATTTATTGTATCTTTTAAGTTGTGTTGGATACATTGTTTGAGATGTATAATTGGTAACCAAATATATATATAAAGGGTAACCAACTATTGTTTTGATAGTAACCAGAGAGTTACAATCTTGTTTCAGGACATATATCAATTGTGAAATGTACATGTCATAGTATAATTGGGTTTCCTAAACAAATAATATTATATTCATTACAGGATGCTGGATACACATGTTATTTTATGTTTTAGTTACCATTATAACATATTATGGTTACTGTTATATAACTATTTGGTTACTTATTTATTATATTTGTTTTACTGTTATTTAATTGTGTTTGACTACTATTATTGTACAATCAGTGAGGGATTTTAGTTATTATAAAGGTAACCATTTTATTTTTTGTTAGTAACCAAATAATTAAAAACTTATATCAGAACAGTTATCAAGTGCTTAATGTATATGTGAGGGATCCCATTTATCTAGCTGATGGATACTTTTAAATTACATAGTTATAAAAGTTATTTGGAAATGGTCTATGCTAGTTGGTAACTAAATATAAATATAGAGGTAACCATTTTATTTTAGATGGATAACCAAATTTATATAAAAATATTTCAGAACAGTTACAAATTGTTCAATGTATATGTTTACTTTATATTGATAACTCATGATGGAATCAAAAATTAAAATATTAATCAACATCAATTTTGGTTACTGTACACCATCAAAAATGTTACCAACCATGTGGTTAATAGTTACTAGCAGTAAACAATTATATATTCCTGTAAATAATTAAATTTGTTGTATTGGTTACTGTCAATAGCCATTGTCTAACAACTGAATAAACATTGTAAAGTAACCAAATCAATATTAGACAGTAACTAAATTACATAATTTTAGTAACCAGAAAATAAACTAAATTTTTACAAGCAATTTTGAAGGCCTAAATGATGGAATTCGACCAAAAAATCATGCAGTTCACCAGCAAAGCTAGTGACTTTTGATCGTTGACCCGTTTCCAATGAAATTAGGATCTAAAAACGCCAAAATCCGACACTCCAAACTTGAATAAAATTACCAAATTGCCACTAGATCAAATCTTTCCATAACTGCAAAAAACATCAGTACACGCGTACATTAATATTATTCAACAACCAAATAAACATTATACAATAACCAATTAAACAGTATACAACAACCAATATATATAATCAGATTAAAAGAAACAATTATAAAATACAACAACATTATACAGTAACCAAATAAACACCTTACAATATATAAATACATATTAGACAGTAACCAACCTTTTAGTGTGTTGTTGTTTACTGTTAGCTTATGGTCTGTAAAGTAACCAACTCAATGTTAGACAGTAACCAAACTACATAATGTTAGTAACCATAACATGAAATGGGGTAATATTATGCAGTAACCATTGTAATTTTACAAAGTAACCAAGTCAGCATTATATACAAACCAATCCAGATTAGACAGTAACCAACAGTTGCAGGAAACTAGGTAACCAATGTATTTAATAAGTAATCATTAATATAAAAAACACAAGTAGAATAAACTTTAAAATTATAAAACAAGCAAATAAACATTATGCATCAACCAAATCAATAAAAAACAGTAACCAGTTTATATGTATTTAGTAACCAGAATATAAAACATATTTTCAAATGCATTTAGCATTGTCAATCATTCAATTGTATAATACACAACAACATTGTCAATCAAATTTCAGATTATAAGCGATATTCCACCGACCGGTATATCAGATGATGCAACCTTTTAGTATGTTTTTGGTTACTGTTAGCTTATGGTATGTAAAGTAACCAACTTAATGTTAGACGGTAACCAAACTACATAATATTAGTAACCAGAACATGAACTGGGGTAATATTATACAGTAACAATTGCAATTTTACACTTTAACCAAGTCAACATTATATACTAACCAAATCCAGATTAGACAGTAACCAACAGTGCAAGAAGGTAACCAATGTATTTAATAAGTAATCATTAATATAAAAAACATCAGTAGAATAAATTTTAAAATTATAAAGCAAGAAAATAAATATTATACAGTAACCAAATCAATAATAAACAGTAACCAATTTATATGTACTTAGTAACCAGAATATAAAACATATTTTCAAATGCAGTTTGCTTTCAAAACATTCATTATTCTGACTTTGTGACCATTTAATGAGCGAAAAAATTTGAGAAAGGTAACGAATAGATGAATACGTAGTAAACACGAGGTAACACTATGCATATAAATTGGAAACTCAAATACCTCAGTCATGGTGATTTGTAACGAATCAACAATTAGTGCAGTATGATCAACAATCAGTGCAGTAAGTTTCTAGTTACAGATCTTGAAGTTGCTGTCGATCTTTTATGTTCTTCTCCGATCTCAGAGTTTCGTCGCGACAAGAGATTTCGTCTTCTCCGGTAGATACGTCGTTGATCTGTTTTTCTGATATCAAAGTTGAATGTTTTGTTCAGTTGCTCGAATTTAGGTGCGGTTAGTTGGAATTATGAAAGTTGATAACTGATGTGTAGGGAGATAATGATAATGATCCTTAATTGTAGGGAGATAATGATCCCTAATTTTAGCAACGTAATATTGTGTATGTTTTATTTTTGTAATTATGTTGTGTATGTTTTATTTTTGTAAATACTTTCTAATTGTTATATATTATTGTAAAGGACCCTATAATAAGCCTATAATCCAGCAGCAATGTTACAGTTCCGTCTTGCCCTGACCCAATATTCAAACAGCCCAAATAAACTACTGTATTTATGTAGGGGAGCATTATTTGATATTTTCGAATAGTCTCTTCTGGTGGGATTCATTTTCTTCCTATATGAAAGAGAATTATTTGAAAATATAAAAAAAATATCAGTTTTCTTAATTTAAGAGAACACTATTTTCACATGTGTTTTTTATATTTTCGAGTAGATCCAAAAAAGTATATGAAAGTATAAAAAATACATTAAAGTATCAATTCCCCTATCTAAGACCGGTCTTTGAGAGTCAAACTTAAGATGTTCGACGGCTCATCTGGGTTTATAAATTTCCTTTATTTATAGGGTCCTTTACACTAATATACAACAATTAGAAAGTATTTACAAAAATAAAACATACACAACATAATTACAAAAATAAAACATACACAATATTACGTTGCTAAAATTAGGGATCATTATCTCCCTACAATTAAGGATCATTATCATTATCTCCCTACACATCAGTTATCAACTTTTATAATTCCAACTAACCGCACCTAAATTCAAGCAACTGAACAAAACATTCAACTTTGATATCAGAAAAACAGATCAACGACGTATCTACCGGAGAAGACGAAATCTCTTATCGCGACGAAACTCTGAGATCGGAGAAGAACATAAAAGATCGACAGCAACTTCAAGATCTGTAACTAGAAACTTACTGCACTGATTGTTGATCATACTGCACTGATTGTTGATTCGTTACAAATCACCATGACTGAGGTATTTGAGTTTCCAATTTATATGCATAGTGTTACCTCGTGTTTACTACGTATTCATCTATTCGTTACCTTTCTCAAATTTTTTCGCTCATTAAATGGTCACAAAGTCAGAATAATGAATGTTTTGAAAGCAAACTGCATTTGAAAATATGTTTTATATTCTGGTTACTAAGTACATATAAATTGGTTACTGTTTATTATTGATTTGGTTACTGTATAATGTTTATTTGTTTGCTTTATAATTTTAAAGTTTATTCTACTGATGTTTTTTATATTAATGATTACTTATTAAATACATTGGTTACCTTCTTGCACTGTTGGTTACTGTCTAATCTGGATTTGGTTAGTATATAATGTTGACTTGGTTACTGTGTAAAATTGCAATTGTTACTGTATAATATTACCCCAGTTCATGTTCTGGTTACTAATATTATGTAGTTTGGTTACCGTCTAACATTAAGTTGGTTACTTTACATACCATAAGCTAACAGTAACAAAAAATATACTAAAAGGTTGCTTCATCTGATATACCGGTCGGTGGAATATCGCTTATAATTTGAAATTTGATTGACAATGTTGTTGTGTATTATACAGTTGAATGATTGACAATGTTAAATGCATTTGAAAATATGTTTTATATTCTGGTTACTAAATACATATAAATTGGTTACTGTTTTTTATTGATTTGGTTGATGCATAATGTTTATTTGCTTGTTTTATAATTTTAAAGTTTATTCTACTTGTGTTTTTTATATTAATGATTACTTATTAAATACATTGGTTACCTAGTTTCCTGCAACTGTTGGTTACTGTCTAATCTGGATTGGTTTGTATATAATGCTGACTTGGTTACTTTGTAAAATTACAATGGTTACTGCAAAATATTACCCGAGTTCATGTTATGGTTACTAACATTATGTAGTTTGGTTACTGTCTAACATTGAGTTGGTTACTTTACAGACCATAAGCTAACAGTAACCAAAAACATACTAAAAGGTTGGTTACTGTCTAATATGTATTTAGATACTGTAAGGTGTTTATTTGGTTACTGTATAATATTATTGTATTTTATAATTGTTTCTTTTAATCTGATTATATATATTGGTTGTTGTATACTGTTTAATTGGTTATTGTATAATGTTTATTTGGTTGCTGAATAATATTAATATACGCGTATACTGATGTTTTTTGCAGTTATGGAAAGATTTGATCTAGTGGCAATTTGGTAATTTTATTCAAGTTTGGAGTGTCGGATTTTGGAGTTTTCGGAGCTTAATTTCATTGAAAACGGGCCAATGATCAAAAGTCATGAGCTTTGCTCATGAACTGCATGGTTTTTTTGTCAAATTCCATCATTTAGGCCTTCAAAATTGCATGTAAAAATTTGGTTTATGTTCTGGTTACTAAGATTATGTAGTTTGGTTACTGTGTAATATTGATTTAGTTACTTTACAATGTTTATTCAGTTGTCAGACAATGGAGATGATTCCAGTTGTGCTTTATTTCAACGGAACATAAACAAAAAGTGTGTAAATATATAATTATTTACTGTTAGTAACCATTAACCACATGGTTGGTAACATTTTTGATGGTGTACAGTAACCAAAATTGTTATTGATTAATATTTTGATTTTTGATTCCATCATGAGTTGTCAATATAAAGTAAACATATACATTAAACAATTGGTAACTGGTCTGAAATATTTTTATGTAAATTTGGTTACCCATATAAAATAAAATGGTTACCTCTATATTCATATTTAGTTACCAACTGAACCACCAACTGGACCATTTCTAAATAACTTTAATAATTATATAATTTAAAAGTATCCATGAGATAGATAAATGGGAACCCTCACATGTACATTAAGTACTTGATAACTATTCTAATATAAGTTTTTAATTATTTGGTTACTAACAACCACTAAAATGGTTACCCTTATATGCTAGTTTGGATACCAACTACACCTCTCAAACTATTTTTATTTTAATATAAAATCTATAAGTGACCATCATATATATAAATAAGAACTCTTAATTGGAGTTACTTATTCTATCATGATGAAAGGGTATAAATAAAACATATACATTTAATATTTTATAATAGTCCTGATACAAATTTATAATTATCTGATTATTAACAAAAACAAAAAATGGTTACTATATATGTAGGTTTGGATACCAACTTAACATTTCAACTGAAATAACTGATGGATATTGTTCTGAACCAATTTTATGTAAATTTGGTTACTCACAAAAAAAAATGGTTACCTCTATATGCAGATTTAAATACCAACTGTACAATTTTCTGATAATTTTTATGAGTATGTAATTTATAAGTATACATCAACTAGATAAATAAGACACTCTCACATGTATATTTAACACTTGATGTTTGTCCTGATACAACTTTGTAACTATCTGGTTACTAATAACAGTAACCATAATGTAACATAATAAAACAGTAACCAGATAATTATATGATAGTAACCAGGACAGTTTTAAATGGTAACCAAAACAGAAACATCATGTAATGAAACCCAGTTTAGGCAATCCATGTATACTAAACAATTACATATTAACTAGAATAAAAAATAAAAGTAACTAAAATCCCACATTGAGGGCACAATAATAGTAGCCAAACCATAAGATAACAGTAACCAAAATATAATAAAGAAGTAACCAAATAGTTATATGAAAGTAACCATAACATGTTTTAATAATGATAACCAAAACAGAAACAACCTGTATATCCAACCCAGTTTAGGCAACACATGTATACTCTTACATGTACATTTAACACTTGAATTATGTCCTGATACAAACTTGTAACTATCTGGTTACTACTAATAAATACAATGGTTACCATTCTATGCATGTTTGGTTACCAACTGTACCTTTCAAACAATGTATCAGACACAACTTAGAAGTAGCAAATACGGACCAACAAATAATGTCAAATCACTGGTAATATAATCAAATATGTAATCTCATTTACAAAAGTTCCAATAAACATTACAGACTCACCCAAACTAACAAACAATGTCAAATGGTTATGGATATTCAACAAAAACTAAAGTATGAAACACAATTCAAAAGGACAGTACAACAACAACTAGAACTAATCAAAATCTGGTACAAATCGTCGTGAAAATTCTCTGAAGTTGTGAAAAAGCCAACCGCGGAGGCGCATCTCGTCTGGAAGGAAATCTCTAGTTCCTTTGAGAGGATTAACGTCAATTTTCTGTTAGAGTTGAGAGACAGTGGTGTTGCGGTGGCAGCGGAGAAGGAAGACGACGATTGGCTTCGAGATGAGAGAGAGAAATAGTAAAGGCAGGGAGAGAGAGAAGTAGTTTGGGCGGAGAGAGACTGAACGAGAAGGGAGTTTTTCAGGAATATGAAAACTAATTGTTGTATAGATGGTGGTTATCACGCATTTCAAAAAAAAAAACTTCCTTTTGCCATATAAACCCATTAATATTAATCCCTTAAATTAAGGACTCCTAATTATATTAGTATTGTAAATATATATGATGAAATGTCATATTTTTGTAATTATTTTATGAATGTATAATTTTTGTAATTACTTTTATAAATGTACTATAATATGTAATTGTTCCTTATTTATAATCAAACGGCCCAACAGCTGTCTCTCCATAAGCATAACAAAAAAATAAAAACCTAATTTTTTTGCGCGGGAAGAAAAAATTAGTTCACATTCTTTATTTACAGATACTCGCTCTCTCTCTAGATTTCTCTCTCTAGACTTGTGCAAGTTTTTCTGGTTGGCCTCGAAAAAATATACTGTAAATCTGTAATCAAAGGAATATTTACTACTAGTAATACCGGAGGTACAGAAATGGCTCCACGGAAGAAATCAGCCGGCGGATCCAAGAAATCCAACCAAAACCAGCAACAATCACAGCCCTCCAAATTCGGAATCCAACATTTCTTTGAACGTCACACGCAGAACTCTCAAAACCCCCAATCAAAACCCCCCACTTTGAAAAACCCCGATACCTCACCTTCAACCTCAAAAAACCCCCAAAATGTGTCCAATTCAGAAACGACTGATTCGAAAAAAGGGTTTTTTACACTTCAAAACTCAATAAATGTGTCCACTTTGGTACATGCGCAACGAAACCCTGAAAGTCTAGCTGAATCCGAGTTGAGTGTGGGAAGTGGTGGCCTGAATAATGTTAATAATAGTCATTCGCAGAATACACCTACTGGTGTTCTTTTGCCGGTTGTTGGTAATGTTGAGGTGAATGAATTGGATGTGTCACCTGAAATTCGAAAGGGGGCTTCGACTAAACGCTTCAAGTTTTCGCCAGGAATGGTAATTTTTATTTTACATAGTGATTGTGTAGCTCTGTTGTGAAAGTTGATGCAAACTCAGTTATCTGTAGGTAATTGATATGACCCTTTTTTTTGATTTAATGTTAGTTGCTCAACAGAGATGGAGATATTTGGATTGTTTACAAGGCATATGTTGACAAAGGATTACCATTTAATAATTTTATGTTGATGTTGCACAAATTTGGATTTTGGGAATCAAAGAAAAGTTGAATGAACCTACTAGCTTTATTCTTGTTATGCAGACCTCAAAGAGACACTTTGGTAATAGCATACGTATATTAGCCTTTTCTGAATAACTTACTTCCCCTCAAAGGTCTTGCTAGCAATGCTACAAATTTCTTGTTTGGGCATGAAAGAATGTAAAGAACATAGTGACATGTAGTTGAGGAGAGGTAGAATTAGCATTCCTGCCATTTTGCAATTACGTTTAATGTTAAAGGCGGAGGGATGTATGATGTATACCTTTCCAACTTTAGCTGTAGTACTTCTCTCCATAGCTGATTAATATTAGAGAGAACTTTAGTAGTGAAGGATAAATATAGGAACCTTGAAAGTTGTTCAAGTGGATTTGACATTATTTACGACATTGTTATTATGATAGTTGATAAAGCAAAGCCAAGATGAGGGAGGTGATGAGGTCACATGGAGGATTTCTCCAGTAAATGAGCGACTCCATGCAAAATCCAAACAGTTACCTGGGGTTATGCGGGTCTTGGCGGATTCTTCAAGACTTAACTCTATGAGTTTTCACCAATGCTCAGAGAATAAGGCATGCTTTTCTCTAGCTATTCACACATGTTTAAACTTGTTCTGAACACTGTTTGATGGTTGGTTGCTCCTTAAATGTACAGGCTTCTCTTGCTTCAACATGCAAACTTGAAAAGTGGCTTTCTTCACCACCATTGAAGGCTTCGGAAAATTCTTTGATACTCTCAAATAGGAATATTAACCCAGAGCATAATATGGAGCTTCATGGCAGACCTGAAACTGCGAATGATAAGAATAATTCTGGATTAGTAAAGAGTCAGAGTCCTTTCAAGACTCCCCCATCTCTATCATATTGCCATGATAAGGTAATTATACGTCCAAGAACGTAGTAACTCATGAATTGATTAACTTGTAAAATATTCACTAAAAGTTAGCAAAATAAAAAAAACTAGTGATATACTTTTAAAAAATCTCTGATGCTAAATGGCATAAATGAAGTGCAGTCTGCAGATGGTGTTGATTCTAATGGAGTATCTGATCAGCAAGATTCAAGGCAACATAAAAAGGTTTTTATGCTGATTCTTTTTCCTGGTTGTTATGTTAGTCTGATTTTCTACTTTTTTTGTCTGTCTGCGAAGTTTTATGATCAAGGACAGCATTTCGGAGCATTACTTTCCAAATGGAAATAATTTAAAGAAAGAAAACTGTTAGGAGCTGCTATTTCTCTGTTAGGCGTATAATTTTCATTTTTACAGGCGTTGCTTGAACTTTTAGATCAAGTAGGAGATGCAATTTCTATTGATGAACCAGTACATAAGGATACAACACCCTTAATCTCAAGATCTCGATCTGGTTTTGATGATGAGAGATGCACATCTGATCCTGCTGTCAAAGGACTTGCAGTGGATCCAACTGAAGAAGCCAGCAGAGAACCTTCCATTCTCTATTTTCTTGTGTTAGAGGTATGCTGCTGTGTCTCTCTCCATTATGGTTTTTACCTGAGAAAATGGCACCTTTTTTAAATTAATACATCATTTTCTGTGAACAGGTTTCTGAGAAGTGGTCTGTTAATTCAGCTGGTTCCCAATTACCTTTTAAGGTTTGTATGTGCAAAGATTTTTTTCCCGCTTTCATAAAGCTAGTATTATTATTATTATTAGTACTATTATTTTTATTATTTTATTTTTATGATTAGATATTGTTGTCAGGTTCTCCGTTTACTAAATGAGCAAAGTGGAGAAGAGCGGGCTGTGCATTTGTGGGATGAGTGGTAAGTAGTTGGAAAAGCTTTGTGCAACATATATATACTACTTCCAGTGAATGCTTGGTTTTGATCAAGTTTAGATCTTAGTTACCCCATTTAGTTAGATTGATAGGAGTGATGTTTAGCATTTCTTATACATTCGGCCAACTTTCAAAAGGTTCACAACTAGTTGTTGACAATGTTCTAAAAATCGTTAGGCGAACCCAGGCGGAGGAGGGGGAGCCTAGCGCCTAGGCGGACTAGGCGATCTGATTTATTTATTTTTCTATTATATATAATATTTGTTATACTATATAAAACATATAGTGTATGTAATTTTTTAAAATTTTACATGAAACATTACCAAAAAACAATATTTTAAGGCTTCACAAATTCATTTACCTATTGTAGAGCTTCAAAGTAGAGGTCTGATTCTTCTTAGGTGGGAGCCTAGGCGCCTAGCCAAATAAAGGAGGTAGAGGACTGCCTAGCACCTAGGCGGGGATTAATTGGACCTAGGCGGAGATTTTTAGAACACTGGTTGTTGGTTGGACAAGATTAAACTCTTGCTATACCATATACTAAATTTTTCCAAAGAGTCTTGTGCTTAAGTCTAAACCTATGACTTTTAGGAACGAAGATACGAAATTTGAAGTAATTAATTCTGCCAATTGTTAGTTCAAGTATGTATAGCATATAGTCACATGACATTTTAACTGATAAATTTCTTTAAAGCAACATAAAGTTATGTTTCTGGGAGGTCTTCTAAAAAATTAGAGGTTAAATATCCTAGTGATATAGTTTCTTGATCTTGAGTTCTTGCTTCATTGTAAATATGTATTATCCTATTTGCGTGGCAGTAAGTCAACTATATTTTTGTCCTAGTTTCTTATGGTTTTGTAATTTAGATATATCTTTTGGTAGTTAAAAGTTGAGAGTGATATTTTCTAGGAACATTATTGTTAATTTATTTTTCTAAATTTGATTCAGTATTGTATTGAGTTTTGTCAGTGCCATGGGAGACATGATCTTGGTGTGCATAAGGGTCCCATTTTAATTTTCTTTTTCCAGGTTTTGTAGTATCATTGCACCTGGAGATACTGTTCATGTCATTGGTGCATTTGATGGGCAGGGAAAGTGTGATGTGAATCGTGCAAAAAATTTTCTTATTATTCATCCAGATATACTGATGTCTGGAACTCGGGTATTTTGACTGCTTCTTCTCCTGCTAGATAATTTATTTTATTTTAGCAGATGGTGGCTGTGGAAGTGGTGTTTCATCTGAAATTGAATGCTTCTTTCAATCCATATCTAGTTGACTGATTTTTATTATGACCCTGGTTTTTCATGATAAACTAAAACACCTCTAGGTTGCTGGTAGTTACTGTTGCTCACGACGAGCAGTTTTGGATGAGAGGCTAAAATGCAGTGAGCATTCAGCTGCAGCATTGATTGGTACCTTACTGCATCAAATATTTCAGGTTTCATGATCTGAACTATCTTTTTCTTGTAACTATGTCGCAATGTTTTGTCTTTGACAGAAGCAAACTTTAATTTATAAATATTTAATGGCCTGAATATCCTTTCCCAGGCTGGGCTTATTCGAGAAAATCCAACGAAAGAGTTCTTGGAGGAATATGCTAGAGTGGTGCTCAAGAAAAATTTTGAGAGCTTGTATGCATGTGGAGGTGAAGAAGTGTAAAACTATCTTTAGTGTAATATCAAATTTCTCATTGGCAGCATTATCAAATTCGGCACGACACTGAATTTGCAGAATTATGCTGTCATGTCACTCTATTCTTTTAGTAATTTGCTTCTTTATAACTTGAATTGTGTGCATTAAACGAATATTGTAGAAATTTCTGAAAGCTTTGACTTCCTCCTCTGTTAAACATTGCAGCAAATGATATTGATACTCATAAGACCTTGATTGAGGCGATCCCGAAAATATTAAACTGGATTCTCCTCTTCAGAGATTCGAAGGTGTAGTTTTTGTTCTCGATGAAGCTATATCCGTAGTTCTTAATCACTGTATGTTTTCATTGAAGTTAAGTAGGTTGTGCGACTCTAACCTAGTATGAGTTGATACGTGATTCGGAAGTCATCCTCATGCCAACAGTCAATCTGCAAATTCTGTTACAAATACAATGACTGTTGTAAACTTGATTATTTTGTTTGAATATTTTCATGTATAGTATTTAGGTTAAACTGTGCTTTTTATAGGATTTTTACCACGCTTGCATATAACCCCTTGTGGTACATGTATCATCATATAAACACCTCATGTAAAATACAATGGAACTATATCTGGTGTTAACAGTTGAACCAAATTGTCAGTCTTTAATTTGGACTTGATACATATGGGATTTTAGCTGTTGGACCTGAACCCCTTTTTGATTAAATAATCACTACAGAATCACTTTATGCTTTTAATTTTCTTATAAATGGCTAGATGATGTAATAATGTATTTATAGGTGCAGAATGTCGAGGGTTAACTAACTCTAGCTTAGTGTTTAATTTGAGATTGCTTTTCACTGTCAGTCTTAAGCAAACTTTCTTTAAAAGATAAAATGTTTTAAGCAAACTAATATGTCCAAATACTGATGCAAATCGATGGACCGCGTGAATTACCTGATTAATTTCTGTACACTTAATTGATTTTTATATAACATTAAAAGTAAATCGAATTTGTGTGCTTATTTGTTGGACATGCATCATAACAGTATCTGTACTATAAATTCATAATGTGGATCACATTTATCTGAATGAAGAAGTTCACATATTTTCCCTTTATTTTGTTTTGTTGATACTTGCTAATTCGAAGCAGCACCTGCTTTCATCTCTAAAATCATATCACATTTTTTTGTATTGTTTTAATACTAGCTTGCAAAATGCTTTATATCCATAATAAGTATTACACCTCTAGTTCTGTCCATATTAAACTGCTTTGAGTTAGAGGCTGATGTTTTCAGCTTACAGGATTCCAAAACTCCTAGTGTTGATTTTGGATCTGATGATGGACTCAAGAAAGTTAAAATATCTGAGGTGAGGGATCCTTCATGGTCTCTTTATCTACTATACACATAATACATGGTTGATTAATCATTCAAAAATCTTCACATTTATGGATGTCCAAATGCCACATGAGGCTATGACATATGAATTGATGGCAAACATTAATATCTATGGATGTGCATTCACAATGCCTATATGCTGCATGCATTCATTTTACTCATGTCTAGAACAAGTTTTAGTACTTGATTGTTATCAAAACATATAATTATCATCTATTTTCATGTGGGATTCAGTATTATATATTCACATATTGTCATAGCATTCCATGATTTGACATGCAACCCCTTATAAAAATCACAAATGAGATCCACTGTTTGTGATTATATTATGGATTCTTCTCTGCAAATGTAGGTAGTCGATATTGAGGAGGTGGCATGGGCCCCAAAATATGGTTTGAAAGGAATTATTGATGCCTCACTCCAAGTACAATTTGAATCAAACGCTAATGAATCTAATGAGAAGATCATGCCTCTAGAGTTCAAAACTGGAAAAGCAACCAGTGGCCAGGCAAGTTTTCAGTCAAACATATTTCTCTGCATAGGGGTGCAGAGACTATCTTGTGTTTATTTGCATTTCTTTTAGGCACCTTCTATGCCTTTTTTTTTCTTTTTTTCTTTTTTTCTTTTTTTCTTTTTTTCTTTTCTTCTTCCTTACATCTATTTTTCTTCTTTATTTCTCTCGGTATTGTTGTGACATTCACTCATACTTTGTCAATTTATGCAGACAGCTATGGAACATAATGCCCAAGTGATGTTATACACTCTCCTTATGTCAGATAGGTGTGTGCAGTCCAGCACACTTCTTTACATTTTAATTAACATTTACTAAAAGGCCTTATTCTTACGCATTTTAATTTCCTTTTTCTTGTACCCTACTTATTTACAGATACCTGAAGAATATTGATTCTGGTCTTCTATACTATCTACACACAGATCAGACACAGGTAGGGTAAAATGTTTTTGGTTTTCTTCTTCCTCCTCTTTCGTGTAGTTGAGCCTGTCAATGCACATCTCTGCAGGGAATTGTGGTTCGAAGATCTGACTTGGTTGGGCTAATCATGCGTCGTAATGAACTTGCAGATGATATTCTTAAGGCTTCAACAACTCAACGACTGCCACCAATGTTGAAGGTTTAGCTACATGATCCTATCCATCTGAATAAATGCTCAATGGTTTTCTGTTCAAATATTTAGATAATCGCATTACATGCAGAACCCAAACATGTGCAGAGGCTGTCGACACCTTAATGTTTGTACCGCCTACCATAAGGTGAGCTTTCGATCTGTAAATAGGCCAAACTTGTATATCTGTTTTCGTGTATGGCTGTGTAATTAATAGCTGTTCAGAAGTATGTTTTCTATTTTTTTTCTGTAATTGTCTTCCTTCAGGTACAAACTGTACTATATAGTACTTTGTAGCAAACAAGTTCTTGTGACATAAACTATAGTGCCATGGTTAATAGAGTGCATTATAAAGAGCCAACAGTGCTGTAGTATAAAACTTATAGAAAAAATATTACACACACACATGTATTCGTATTGTTTGGAGGAAATTGAAGCTGTCAATTTACCCGCATCTTACCACTAAATAAAAAGGAAACATCCTACTTTAGTCAAGAAAATGGGTCTGAGCCAAATTTGCTTTGCAAAAGTAGTTGATTAATCATCAAATGTCTCCTTTTATTTTGTTTATGAGGTAAATGCGCTGGAGTTTGTTATTTTTAATATATACCATTTCACATTCTATTCCTCAACAAGTAAAATTAGTGAGGATGCAAAGCTTATATGATGCTAATGGACAAGTTTTTGGGTCCATTGGGATTTTTACTTGTGAAATCTGTGGTCATTTGTTTGTCATTTCTGTCTTGAACAAATTCTCGTGGAAGCATGAACATGTATAGAAAGAGTGATACAACATGAGATTGCTACAATTACATGGTTCTAAATAATAGACATGTGACAGGAAAATGGATGTTAATGATTATTTATATAGATACAAATAATATAAAAAGATTGCTTATTTAAGCATATCGAATATCCGATTCTTACTTCTCCGATTAACTGTATAAAAAAGGTTATATGAGGCAGATGGGGCTTGTTCACCAAGGACATGACATGATCAGGTTCAACAAGATATACACTTAGGCTACATTTCAATATCTGAGGTACTTTGGACATGTGTTTAACAGTCCAAGGATAACCGTCAAGTACTTTCGATGTTAAAATAAAATGATTAAATTATAGAGTTGTCCAGGATATACTAAGATAAGTACATAGAAAAATATTTAAGAAGTATTGGTTCAAACACAGTGAAGAGCATAGTTGTACTTGAGGTGTGGCAATTATATTTTATAGAAGTAGATATGGAACAATCTTGTGACTGTATCTGAAAGTTGAGGCTAAAGTAATTGAGAGGTTTTGCCACTAAATTTTATTTTTTCAATTAATAATTCTTTGTAATATTTAGATACCTGTGTTTTGTTCTCAGGTTGTTGAATTTGAATACTTTTATTAGAAAACTTTACCACAAGGAGTAACTTTTCTTTGATTGAGTGATTAAAAGTAGACAAAAAGTGTATGTCTACCTATTCTTACATTTTTTGGTTACTATTCTACAAAAAAATATGTTAAGACAAATAAGCAAGACAACTATTAGTTAGATGTTGACTGCGGTCATTTGCTCCTATGACATATATGACAGTTGGTCATTCTTTGAAGCCTAGAATTCCATTAAACATATTAGCTGTTGGTTTTATTGCGTGCATTTGGTTGAAGCTCTTTTTAGTAACAACCCCACTCCTCTCAACCAATTAAAAATCTCTAGATTGGTAGCTTAACATGGTTATTACTCTTGGGACCTACAAATTGGTTGATCTGTAATATCAATTTTTTTTGTGTCATCGTGTGAAATATGTAAGCACCAACGAAAAAGGATGAAGAAAAGAAGTTTTACCCCAAACTACTGCTATCCTTGGGAAACTGAATCTTCCGATGGCAAGTGATGTAGTGTCCGAAGAAAAGAAGTTTTATCCCAAACTACTTCTATCCTTGGGAAACTGAATCCTCCGATGGCAAGTTGGTCTCAAACGGGGAGTCTATTTTAAGGAAATTTATGTTTGAGGTTAACTTAATTGAAAAACATCTCCCCCTACCCCCCCCCCCACTGGCGGCCTTTAGATGGGTGATGGATAATTTAGATGTTAATATTAATTTTTTTCTATCTTTCAACTTCAAGAGATTTTAGCAGATCCTTTCCTTTTTTATTTCCATAGGGGGCGAGAAGTTTACACACTTAGTGTTAGAATAGTATCCACGTGTTTGCATGAGTTGGCTGGACTTGACCATATCCAAGAACTGAATGTAATATGCAGGTACCGAAAGAGTGGAGTGGTTTTTGTGCTAGATATCTCTATTGGTGCTGCAGATGTATATACCTCATTTAAACTAGTTAACGACAACAACTTGAAGTTCACATAAGCCCTAGACGACAGCAATGCATAAATTAGCCAATCATGGTTATTTGTGAAATATAGTTGATTCTTAGTTGATAGATAGATGAGCGATAGCTTTTGTAGCAGTAATTCATCCACAATTAGTAGATTTGATCGTGCTATCTTCTATATGATTTGTCATGCAGCCAAAAAGCATACCTCTTGTTCCTGTTGTGTTTTTAGGTATTGGACTTCTATATGTTGTTCTTGGTTAGTCTTGTGGTTGGTCGATCATGACAGCACTACAATGAAGGGATGATTGTTTGCAAGTGAGTATACATTTTGTGCTGATTTTTTGCTTAATAGCCTACTAAGCAAAATGTTCTATGTAGCTGTTATCATTTTATCTATAAACGGGATTGGCCACCAAAATGTTGTAGTCATGTTGCTGATATAACTTTGAGAAGGATTATGACAAAGCGCCCAGAACTTGTTGTAAACATAAATGCATGAAGTATGTCCTCCACACAGTTGATATGCTGAACTGAATGTATATTACTTTATGCGAATAGTATTCAAAATACTATATTGAGAAAAGGCAACTTCGAATTTTCTCTGTTTTCTTGAGAATTATAAGCTAGCATAGTTGAGATTCGACATTTTATCTTTCCCACATGAACCTATCAACATTCATGACAATTCATGAAAGTCTCCTTGAGAAAATGCTTATATAATCATGTTCACGACTTTTGTGTGCATGAGAAGTGGTTGAGCTTCTGTGTTCTCAGTCTAGGATCTTCTGTAGTTCTAATAGATTTATATAAAGAAGTGAAACTTTAACAAAGATTACATATTTCAATTGTTCATATTCTTCTAAACATCTTCCTTTATTTAGCTAAAAATCAGTATGCACTACTGACTGTCATGTTAAATATTGAAGGCGCATGGGGGAAACACAGAGGGCAGCGGACTGGGAGATTTGTTTAACTCTCTTGTTAATCATTTAACAACTGCACACTTTGACTTCCTTCAAAAATGGGATAGACTGATAGACTTGGAAGCTAAAGAATTACAGGTACAGATATTTTTTCATTTCTTCTATATGCCATATGAACGGAAAATTTCTAATGAAAGTATGGTTAATAAGTTGTCGTGATTCTAATATATAGGCTGTGAAAAGAGAGATCTGGTCTTCACGCAGTTCAAACAGCGAACGCTCAACTAGTTGCTTATCTTCTATTGTTCTTGACACCTCTGATAAAGTCTCACAGAAAAACCTTTCTAAAGGAAACAGGTTCGTTTATCGCTTTGTACGCCAAAAGTTGCCCCCGCTTGATGGTACAAAAAATGACGGGGATTCCTGGAGTTCTGCCTCTACTCCAATCAATGACTCAAATTGCTCACTTAGGAGTGGGGATTATGTGGTACGTCCATCAAATATCTATTCTATACGTCTATTCACTGGCATCAGTGCGATAACTACTGCCATTTAAGCATAGCAGCAAAATCTTACTACATGTTTTACGTGAGAATTTCTGCTAATATTGTTGTACGAGAGAAGCTAAGATATTCAAAATAGTATTCTTGAGAAGAAAACGAGTACAATGTTACAGTTACATGACAAGTGATCATTGCATTTATATGTGCTTATTGTTGAGGAGAAAAAGACTAAAATTCTACAATTAGTTATTCTTTAAATTAGTTGATGAAATTTTGTGCATGTTAGAAATACAGACATCAGTTGGAATGTTAATTCTTTGTTTAAATGCAATAGTTGGTATGAATCTTGTGCTCTTTTCCCCCAATATAATTTCATTTGAGTTAAGCATACCTTTGCGAATGCATGCGCTTTGAGTTCTCAATCTTTTAGCTGTCTGAAGATTATATCATTCATACTTGTTATTACCGCTTTTTTTGTTTTTAATACGTAATAACTGATTATATATTCCTTATGTATATTTGACAGATCCTGAGCACGGAACCAGGTGATATAATAGTTGCAAGCGGGGTCATAATGGATATCAGTCGCTTCCATGTTTCTGTAAGACTTTTAAGGCAACATTTGTTTTTCCTTACTCCATAAACTTGTAAACGTTTTTTTTACATGCATCCTTCTCTGGAGGGATATCTAGAAATGACTATGAAATACTGTAAAATATTACAGAACTAATAATTTTACAGGTTTTAATTCTGTTATTTGCGTTATTTTTCTTAGGTTTCTTTCTCAAAGAACTTAAGACTTCCAAAGAGCAGCCCTTTGGCAGCTGCACAAGATCTCTGTCAGGAGGTCTGGCGGATAGACAAAGATGAAATTTTGTCATCATTTGCAGTTATGAGGTAACGGCAAGCTGAAAACTCTCTCAAAAAACTCTTTATTATTTTCATTTTTAGCATTTTTCGATACCAATTCAAGTACATAATATGTTCTGCATTGTGTTGGCGGTGAAGGTTCAACATTGTACAACTCTTTCTACAATATGAATGGAATTCTCATCTTAGGAGGATGATTGTTGATCTCGAGGTGAATAATTTACTAATTTGAGGAATACTTAAAATGTCACTGCTGTTATCTATCCCTTCCTGTCACTCTTTCATCTGTATGAATGATTGTGCACTTGTGCATACTTGTTGCAGGCTCCTAGATTTGACAATGGATGCTTATTTAGTCAAGATCCTGCAGTATCATACATACGGTCAGAGAAGACTTTGAACGATGATCAGCGCAAAGCCATACTCAAGGTAATGCCTTTGCCAGGGGTCTATAATTTCCACGGATGAGTTTTCAGGTGCCAGCAGGCTTAGACAAATTACTAGTTAATTTTTATTTTATTATATTTTTTCAGGTCTTTACTAATTAGTTATGATTATGTTGCTTGATATCACGTATTAAGACAATTCCTTAATTTCAGATTCTTACGGCAAAAGATTATGCCCTTATTCTAGGAATGCCTGGAACCGGAAAGACATCCACTATGGTGCATGCCGTGAAGGCATTTTTGATGAGAGGTGCTACCATTTTGCTTACATCCTACACAAACTCAGCCATTGATAATTTGCTTATCAAACTGAAAGCACAGGTAACCCCTATCCTTTATGAATCTTTTATGGTGATATTTTTATAATTGCGTGCAAAAACCTTCATGATCCTTGCTTGTTATAGCAACTCTAGAAGTCTGTTAACAGCATGACGTAACAAGTTTTTTTATGAAAGTGAATATGAATTAGTATCTAGCTTAGGTTAGGAAATGCTTTGCCTTGTTAATTTTTTTTAGAGATGAGTAGATGGGTGATAAAGTTTGTGTAGGATGAGAAAAGAGAATCCTTTATATGTTTTGATAGTGTTAGTATAATCCTTTTTATGAAGCTGTGTGTTTCCTATTAATCCATTAAAGATTTGTTTTTTTCTCTTTCATTATGGATTTGGGATCCACATCATAGGTTTTATTAATAAGGGTCCATGGGATCTCTGTTGAAGAAAAAATAAGACAACATTTAGAGTGAACACTGAATACCCTATTGAATGAGAGAAAGGCTAGGGATATTCAGATGAGTTTGAGACAGAGGTGTACATGGGGCTTTGCGGTAGGTTTTTGGTAACAAGCACAAAGACATAGCCAATAGTTTCAAGTCTAGTCCAGTTAATTCTGTCCGTGGATGTGAACCAGTTTGATCAAACATATTAAATTGCTTTTCTTCATTTTCATCCTATATAGTTTCTTGTACCTTTTAGGATCCTTTTACATAATTAGATATGGTGAGAAGTCTGATAAGGTGGAGGCTTGGTCCCAGTGCTTCTCATTCGTCGATGGTTAAGTCGATGGGATGCACCTTGCAGATGGTATTTGCTGTCATGAATCAAGTGACCATGGGATTACGTAAGATATTTATTTATCAGTGTGTAATTGGGACAAAGAGAAGGCTAATGGTTACACTTATGGATAGAGCAAGTGGGGCATTCCGCGAGAACATGCAAATGCTAAGGCAACTGTAAGGATTTCTAGTCAACTGGGAGATATGTGATGCTCTTGAATCCTTTTTCAGGAAGGATTTCGATTTCCTATCCATTAAGGATTTGGTTCCATTATGGATTTGGGATCTATCATCTTAGATTATATGTATAAGGTCATTGGGATCTTTATTTGAAGAACAAGACAAGATGAAGAGTGTAGAAGTATTGAGATTTTAGAGAGATTAGGAATCTTCAAAGGGACTTGAGAGAGGGTGTACGAAGGGCATTGGTATAGAGTTTGTGATAAACACAAAGCTTTCATGCTTCTGTTAGCCGGGGATATAAACCTAAAGGAAACTGGTATGATCATAATTTTTTTGCATATTATTGTGATGTATTGCTCAGATGGCATAAATAACAGCAAGTGTAAACTGCGAATCATGGATAAAACTATAATGACCAAGTATCAGTGTTCTAAAAATCCCCGCCTAGGCATTAGGCTTCCCCTGGCGCCTCGCCTAGGCGTTAGGCTCCCCTGGCGCCTCGCCTAGGCGTTAGGCTCCCCTGGCGCCTCGCCTAGGCGTTAGGCCCCCATGACGCCTCACCGGCGGGAAAAAAGTCCCTCCAGGAAATTAGGCGGGGTTTAGGCGGAGAGATTTTTATTTATTTTAATAACTACCCAAACCAGATTTTGATATATTTCATTTTTTAATTATTTACCATATTCATAATGCATGTTGTAGCATATCAAATCACAACAAGAAGTGAACAATATCAAGTCAAAATGGATAATTTTATTATAGTTGTAATTTTTTGAACTTGTACCAACTTCAAATTATATAAATGATGATACATGTGTAATATTTAGTTTAATTCAATATAATTCTTAAATTTATGTTTAGTTTCATAAATTTTAATATTGAATTGAATTCTTGAAAATTTAAATTTTATTATTTAATAGCAATCTTGTTTACGAATAAAACTAATACGTTAAAGATATGTTTGAACTTTGAACAACTGCATGTTTGTGTTTGAATTTTGACATTGGTAATATGGATGTGTGTTTGAACTTTAAGCAAATGCTTTTATTATCTTTATTATAGATTGTTTTGCTTTATATTATTGTTTTGTTTAGATAAATGTAAGATAAAATATTAAAATTGGCTTAAAATTAAGAAATCCCGCCTAGGCTCCGCCCAGACCCCCTAAGCGCTGACCTCCCGCCTCCCGCCTCCCGACTTTTAGAACATTGCCAAGTATTGAGGGTTACAAACTCTTGCTAGCAGTTGTATTTCCTGAGATAGTGGCCAGATTATTATAGGTAAGGAGAAAGTGAATAGACAATTAAACTTTACTCTACCAAAATGCAAGTTGTAATTAATATATTGCCAAGTTTTCTTCATAATTCTTATGATATTAAGATTCAGTTATTGTATCACTATTTTCGGGTTTCTTTTGCACTAAACTAAATAATAAACTACCACAGGACATTGATTTTATACGCATTGGCAGATATGAAGCAGTTCATGAGGAAGTTCGAGGCCATTGCGTTTCTGGTTTGATCTTTTTAAAACCGCCTCTTTTACTTGCTAGTTATTTTTCCCCTTACCAATTTGTCATTTAACTTTCCACTGCAGCAATGGACATGAGCAGTATCAAAGACATTAAGCTAAAGGTGGATGCAGTCAAAGTTGTTGCAGTTACTTGTTTAGGGATAACTAGTCCCTTGCTTGCCAATAAGAGATATGATGTATGCATCATGGATGAAAGTGGACAGACTACCCTTCCGGTATGTACTCCAAATTTAGTAATTGTTTGTATTTACAGAAGTGGGCTTATAGGGTTCTTATTTGCTATTTTCCTTTTATATTATTGTTGAAAAGAGAGAAGAATTGGGGAATGATTGATAGTCTGTGATGACTATACAATCTGAATTTATACCAACATAAGAATTGAAATAATTACAGCAAGATCCTATGATGAAGCTAACTACAACGAGAATCCTTCAATCAAGCCAATTATAGTAATTGTCTACAATCATACTAATTACAGAAGCTCCCTACAATCAAGCTAATCAAATTTAATTCCTTTGATCAAGCCTGTAATCCTGATATATAATACAGGTCAACAATCCAGTAACATAATAAATTATAATATCATAACACCCCCCTCAAGTTGGTGCATGTATATCACACATGCCCAACTTGGACAAGCGATGATCAAACACCTTCCTGGTAACAACTTTGGTAAGGATGTCATTTCTCTATTTAGATGAAGAAACATAAGGCGTACAGATTAGTCCTCCCTCTAACTTCTCTTTAATGAAGTGACGGTCAATTTCTAAGTGCTTAGTCCTATCATGTTGAACATGGTTATGGGCAATAGAAATGGCAGATTTGCTATCAGAATATAGCATTGTTGGGTAAAATCTATATACACACAACACGCAAGTATACGTGGTCAACAAGTAATAAAGTGATGAGTAAAGTATCGTTCCCACAGAGACTTATTAGCAAAAATCTCAACTTACAATTACCAATCTTCTATTAATCCTGATTTTATTAAACAAATTAAATTCAATGATTAAAAATAACTATTCTAAATAAAAAAAATAATTAAACTATCACAAACCAATCACAAATATCAAAATCTGGAATTTCAAACAATTAATGGAGAATTAGACTTATGATTTCACCCTAAGCTTTACTATGATTTTAACACTTTTATTCCAATTCAACTCACTATTCCAGTTTATTAATCAAGAACACGAACGTAGTATTAACCACCTCTCGATGCACTAATACCATATTAACGTCAATCCACAATTAAGATAGAAATCCGTTGAACACCTTAATCAACTAACCCACTATATCTCTATGTGAATTACAATTGAAGAAGGTTGAAGACTAAGTTCTCTATCCGATTACATGCGATGTCAAGCATATCTCTACCTTAACATTCATCAAGTTTAAGCTATTAACAAAATCCTGAACACATGCTATATCAACTAGGTCTAGATTTGAATATCCTCTCTCGATTCCATCCAACTCCACAAAGAATTGTTGATCAGGCAATTCATAGATTCAAGCACAAATTAATATAGATAAACTGGAAATAGCTTATTAAATTGGAAATCAAAGTTTACAAAACCATAGATTCACTTAAAGATCCATCATAAGCCTAAAAAGTGATTTAGTTCATAATAAACGAAATAAACACTGAATAAATCATGGAAATCATCTTTTCATTTACAAATAATAAACTAAGATGAAGAATATTGAAAAACACCCCTCACGTAGCCTAGAATCGCAATCGTCTCGAAAATCGCCTTGAAATACTCCTCCAATGCTTGCTAGAAAAACTGAGATTTTTCTTCATAATTTTTCCTTGTGTATATTATAATCTCAGAGTTTTTTTTGTCCATATATATACTACCACATGTATTTTGACTATAATTCCATGCATATACAAGTCCCAAGTCATTACCATCTCTAAAACTCCCCACTTGTAGCACTAGAAACCAACTAGGAGTCTTAATTTTCGACTAAGCAAGCCCCAGCTGGACATTTTCCTTTGCGCAAGCCAGCCCCGGCTGGGTACCATTCTGCTACAGCTCCCAGACCCCCATCCCCGGCTGGATAATAGAGCATAAAAGGCCCAGCCCCGGCTGGGTACCAACTATCTATTAATTTTGCTGCTATTACTTCCTCTGCTAAAACTGCCATAACTTTCAAACCGCGAGGAATTACGAGTCCCGCGACCTATCAAATCGAAGCTATCGACGAGATCTACAACTTTCATTCTTTGAGCTTTCAGAAATAACAAACAGATGACTGTCGAAATTGCATTGTAAGCAGCTGCTACTGTGTAACGACAACCGAAACAACTCAAAACTTTGTCTTTGTTGCTAAAAACCATACTCGCATCCGAGCTTCTAATTAAAATGATGTAAGACGTTCGGAATTGCCAATAAAGAATCTCTTCACATACTCCAAGTTCCACGCCACAAACAAGAAATGCACACAAAATAAACATGAAAACCCGAACTTTAACCGGAATTGCTTTTCCTTGCAAATTTTATACCAATAGTCGCTCATGCCGCTTCCAAGCATATAATCTACAAAATGGAAACAAAATGCATGAAAAGTAACTAAGAAACACGAGATTAAACAAATAATTCAAGTAATAGATGCCGGATAAGTAGGTATAAAACCGACTTATCAAATACCCCCAAACTTAAACATTTGCTTGTCCTCAAGCAAAAACAAAATAAAGATAAAGATGCAACACAATGCAATGGAATGGAATGCAACTAATATACATGCTTACAAATCCAGCAATATCATAGAATCAAAATTATTTTTCCGGCCTCAGAGAAATCAAGTAAACACTACAACACTTCATATAAAAACCATTCAATAATTCCTTATCAATCCTCAAATCTTAAACTGTTATCACTGGTATAGTGTGTGTGTGATCAACATCCATGCTTATTGATACAAATTCAAATTCAATACATAATCAATCTCTTAGGAAGAAATATACAGGGCAAACATCAAAAAGTTCAAAAGTAAACGAGTTCCAACTAAAACTAAACAATTACCACTTTCAAGGGTTTACATAGAGTACTTATACTTTATCTTTATTTTTTTTTCATTGCTCATCACGGGGGCTTTTTGCTCTTTTCCCGTTTTTTTTTATTATTATTATTTTTTACTTTTTTACCATGACTGTGAAATGTCTCATTCCATTAGGCTAACAGTGCTACCCTTTAGTGAACTTTCAACCAACGACTCCCAGACCATAAAAGACCTTAGGGCGCTAGGTGTTAAGACACCCCTACGGACGTACTTGCTCAAGTAACAAAGGCCCCGAAACAAGACTAGTCACGATATATATATTTATTATTTTTTTATTATTATTATTTTTTTATAAAGCTTATGTACCCCACATTTATCCCCCAAACTTAGTTCTTGCTTAATTCTTCGTCTTTACTGCCTATCCTTGTCATTTTCTCATTTACACTTGCATTATCCTCTTGAAACTCCTTATGTATCAATTTAAACTCAATTAATCAACAAGTTGTTATTAACGTGCTACCCTTTTTATACCAGTTTCAAACAAACACAAGATCCAATTCATAACAAGAAATCACATCAAAAGCTCTAATAATCAGCATTATACTTGTCTACTCAATTCCAATCTCATCATTGACCAAAATAAACTGAACTATCAAACAGCTGGACTCATGCAAGATGAACGTATTAACTAACTATTATTTTTGTATATTTTTTTTTGTATTTTTTTTTATATATATGTGGTAAACAAAAAATGATTGCAACGATGAATAAAACTATTTACATTCCTAAGCTATTATGCAACTACATGATTACTTGAATGCAACACTTAACAATCCTAAACATAAACCATGAACTAACACGTGCAAACCTAACTAATGAAATAAAATATGCAACATGTAACATGCGACTAAATCCCCCAAACTTGAAAATTACAATGTCCTCATTGTATAGATAAAGCAATAAATAATAGAGGACTTCCCTGTAATCGCCTAAGTCTGGGTTGGTGATGGTTGTTGTTCTTCATCGGAATCGCTGGGTGGGAACCTTGGCATTGGTGCTGGTTGCTGGTAAGGAAATTGGGCAGTAGGATTGAAGCTCTGGAGCGTAGTGTTCAATGAGGCGAAAGATACGTTCATGGCCTCAAACATGTGGTCCTGCCTTGCTGCTAGTCTCCGCATTTCTCTTCGTGCCTCCTTGGTGTGCTCATCCACTTGTCGTTGAAGGTTGAGGAATTGAGGGCTAGATATTACTCCGGGTTGTTGTGATGTCTCTCCCAACGCCTCATTCCCCTGAAACTCATCGTCATCCGAGGTGTCCTCAGCATCAGCCTCGTCCTCCGAGGCTGAGGGAAATTCAAATCCTACTCCTCTCGGGTGTGACTCGCCTCCGGGCCACACAACATATCTTGCAATCATTTTTGAGTCAAGTGTCTTCAGCGGCATCTGTGTTATCTCATCATCTGACCAACGCACTCCCGCTTGTATACACAATCCACAGATAAGTGATGGGTGTGGCAATCCGCCAGAGAATGGTCTTCGAAGGCATCTTCGGATTGAAAAGTTAATTACAGCCCCTATGTCCATGATGAAATCTTGTACCATAGCATATAATAACACTCCCTTGTCCTTAGACACGTCTGACGTGTGTGTAGATGGAAGTAATTTAGCGCACAGGAAGGCGTACCATATTTTCCCATACCGACTGAGATCCTTACTGCGAAAGCCAGTGGCACCATTATTTGATTTTTTCCATGAGGTACCCGGCTTTGTCATCTCCTGCATAATAGCCTCATAATCTGGATCATTATCACGTAAGTCTTGGTACTGGCAGTGTCTCGGTACTCGTAACTGATAGTACGTGTTGATGGCATCGGCACTGAAAGGCACTAACCTACCTCGTACAAAAGCATTGTATGGGGCTTTATCCTCGGCGTTAGCGTAGAATTCTTTGACCACACTTACAACTGCGGGTTCGGGTTCTGTTGTTAATTTATTCCAACCTTTTTGATATATTTGTTGCATCATTTCGCCATCCTCAGGCTCAGGTGCCAACCCCCGCTCAGGCGTGAGTGCTTTTGTTACCATATAGTTGTAACGGTCTGCGGCGGCGGCACTTATGAATTTTTGCTTATCGAAGGTTCTTGTTGGTTTTGTGGTCCCCGAACTCTCTCCTCGTTGCCTTTTTGATGTCGGTTTTGGTGCCATTGATTTGGAATTGAAGAGTTTTTCCCCCAAACTTTACTTAAGCAATTTGTCGAACACTTGGTGTGCGAGATTTGAAATTCCCACAAACTTGGTTATTTGGCTTGAATTGTGGTGATAGAAGATGAAGAATTGGAAAACCAACTTCTACTTTCGATATATGTCGAATTTGGTTGTAGAGATTTGCACAAATTCTATCCTTGAACTTCCAATTTGTGTGAATTAAGGTTGTGATAATGTGTGGTGAATGGGTGGATTTATAGAGAGGAGTTTATTGAGGTGGGTAGTGGGTGACTAGGTGGGAGGAGTGGGATTGTGTTTGATTTGTTGGGAGAAGATGAGAAGTAATGTGTAATGTAATTTCAGTCGTGAGTGGAAGTTGTGAAGTAGTTGGAGTATAGGAGGTTGAAGTATAATGGAATTGGGAGACTCATTATGCACCAACTGCCGAACTGCAGCAACTGTTGTGCACTAACAGGACATCCAGCCCCGGCTGGGTAGTTAAGGCTGCAAGGGGCCAGCCCCGGCTGGGTAGTATGCTGCGAAAACAGAATGGGTGCCAGCCCCGGCTGGGTGGTTAAGGCTGCAAGGGGCCAGCCCCGGCTGGGTCTATTGTGCTACACATGGCCAGCCCCGGTTGGGTAGTATGCTGCGAAAACAGAATGGGTGCCAGCCCCGGCTGGAAAAATTGCTCTGTGATGGTCCAGCCCCGGCTGGGTAGTAACTGTTAAGGCATCTTAGCTGCTGGTGCATGGTTTCTGCTGACTCACTACATGTGCATCATATAGTTTCTTCTTTGCATACCTAAACACATGAAAGCATACCCATCATTAGAATATAGGATAACACACACGCACACATAAATAACATGTACCGTACCGCAGGGAGCGAAGCCCCCCGCACCCCCCCGCGATCTTCGGGGCAACCCTGATGGGCTAGTGCGTCGCTTCGTTCCGCTCCGCTACGCTCGCGCCTTCGGCACGAGCTCCGCTACGCTCCGCACTAGCCTTTTTCAGCGGCTTCTATATTATGAGTCACAGGTTACCTATCAGTAGAAATGGAGCAATTTCAAGCATAGGGGCTAAGATTATTTAAAAATTAAGTATACTTTAAATCCTACATGACTATATTCTAGATCAATTTTTTTTTTAAACTACCATATCACTAGCATGGATAAAATTACTTAAGAAAAGAAAACTGAAGAAAATAAAAATAAAATTGGGTTGCCTCCCAATGAGCGCTTGATTTTAAGTCGTTCAGCCTGACTACTCCCTGTTTATGGTGCGTCTGCAAGTGTGATAGCTATGACGTTCGTGTTAGACTCGCCACCCCAATAGTGCTTTAATCTGTGACCGTTGACCTTGAAAGTTTCTAAAGGATTCCGACTGTAGATTTCAACGGCGCCATGTGAGAACACCCTTTTTATTGTAAATGGTCCTGACCATCTTGACTTAAGCTTGCCTGAGAACAATCTCAACCGTGAGTTGAACAAAAGGACTGATTGCCCTGGCTCGAACGTTCTTTGCATAATTTTCTGGTCGTGCCATCTTTTCACCTTTTCCTTGTATAACTTAGAGTTCTCGTAGGCTTGAAGACGAAATTCGTCAAGTTCATTTAGCTGGAGTAGTCTCTTTTCACCTACGGTTGTTTGATCGAAATTGAGTTTCTGAATCGCCCAATAAGCTTTATGTTGTAATTCAACCGGTAAGTGACAAGCCTTGCCGTACAGTAGTTGATATGGTGACATCCCGATCGGTGTTTTATACGCAGTCCGGTATGCCCATAATGCGTCGTCCAACCTGAGCGACCAATCCTTCCGATTCGGATTCACCACTTTTTCCAAGATTCTCTTGACTTCCCTATTCGAGACCTCAGCTTGTCCACTAGTTTGGGGATGATAAGCTGTAGCTACCTTATGGTTGACCCCATACTTTGCCAAGAGAGCTGTGAACGACTTGTTGCAAAAGTGACTACATTCGTCACTGATAATTGCCCTAGGCGTGCCAAACCTTGTGAAGATGTTCTTTTGTAGGAATTTAAGGACCACCTTGGCATCGTTTGTCGGTAAAGCTGCAGCTTCAACCCATTTTGATACGTAGTCCACTGCAAGTAGAATGTACTGATTGTTCAGAGACGATGGGAATGGCCCCATGAAATCAATACCCCATACATCAAAAATTTCAACTTCAAGAATCGTTTGTAGAGGCATCTCATTCCGTTTTGAAATATTGCCCACTCTTTGACATCTATCACATGTTTTAACAAAATGGTGGGCGTCCTTGAATAGTGTAGGCCAATAAAACCCAGATTGCAACACCTTTGCAGCTGTCCTCTCACTTCCATAATGTCCACCATATGCAGATGAGTGACACTCATGCAGGATGTTCTTCACTTCACTGTAAGGCACACACCTTCTAATCATTTTGGCGGCGCACTGTTTGAACAAGGATCATCCCACATGTACCATTTCACGTCATGAAGAAACTTCTTTTTTTGTTGTCTCGTGAGATCAGGTGGAAGTACGTTGCTCACAAGATAATTCGCATAATCCGCATACCAAGGAAATTCTGCATTTAGTCCAAACAGTTGTTCATCCGGGAATGATTCATTGATTTCACATTTGTCCTCTTTCAATTTCCCTTGATTTTCCAGCCTAGATAAGTGATCGGCTTACCTGATTCTCCTTCCCTTTTCTATCTTTTATTTCCAGATCAAACTCTTGAAGTAGGAGAATCTATCGGATAAGGCGTGGCTTAGCATCCTTTTTCGCTATCAAATACCGAATAGCCGCATGATCCGTGTAGACTATAACCTTTGTTCCGATCAAATAGGCCCGGAATTTATCAAATGCATACACTATTGCAAGTAATTCTTTTTCTGTAGTTGTGTAGTTTAATTGAGTCTCTGTGAGTGTTTTACTTGCATAGTAAATAGCATGAAATATCTTGTTTCGGCGTTGATCCAAAACAGCCCCAACTGCATAATCACTTGCATCACACATTAGTTCAAACGACATATTCCAATCCGGAGCGACGATCACGGGAGCTGTAGTCAGCTTTTTCTTCAACAACTCGAAGGCCAACTTACACTCATCAAAGTTGAATACCGAATCCTTCTCTAGAAGACTGCACAAAGGTTTTGCCATTTTAGAAAAATCCTTTATGAATCTCCTATAAAACCCAGCATGTCCTAGAAAACTTCCAATTCCTTTGACTGAACTTGGCGGAGGCAACTTCTCAATTGTTTCCAGCTTTGCTTTATCGACCTCCAATCCTTGTGCCGAAACTTTGTGTCCCAAGATTATACCTTCTTCCACCATAAAGTGGCATTTTTCCCAATTAAGGACCAAATTTGTTTCGGTGCATCTTTGTAAAACCATTACCAAATTTTCCAAACACGCATCAAAATTATCTCCGTAGACAGAGAAATCGTCCATGAAGACTTCCACATTCTTTTCCACCATATCTGAGAAGATGGCCATCATGCACCGTTGAAAAGTCGCAGGTGCATTACACAATCCGAATGACATCCTCCTGAATGCGAACGTACCATATGGGCACGTAAATGTAGTCTTCTCTTGATCCTCAGGAGCGATGTTGATTTGATTGTAGCTCGAGTATCCATCCAATAAGCAATAGTACGTATGTCCCGCCAGTCTGTCTAACATTTGATCGATAAAAGGTAGAGGGAAGTGATCTTTTCGGGTTGCCTTGTTCAATTTTCTGTAATCCATGCAAACCCTCCACCCGGTCACTGTTCTTGTTGGAATCAGCTCATTGTTTTCGTTCTGAACCACAGTCATTCCTCCCTTTTTCGGCACACATTGCACTGGACTAACCCACTTGCTATCTGAAATTGGGTAGATGATACCTGCGTCTAACCACTTCAGAATTTCCTTCTTGACTACTTCTTTCATGATCGGATTGAGCCGTCTCTGTTGTTCCACGACCGGTTTAGCATCATCCTCCATCAAAATTTTGTGCATGCAAAAGGTTGGACTGATTCCTTTGATGTCCGCTATTGTCCATCCTATTGCCGATTTATGTTCCCGAAGCACTCGCAACAACTTTTCTTCCTGCAATTCGTTTAGTGCAGCAGAAATAATAACAGGTAAAGAATTTAACTGACCTAAATACGCATACCTGAGATGTTTAGGGAGTGGTTTCAACTCAAGAATTGGTGGTTCCTCCAATGATGGTTTCAGTTTTTCTGCGGCTACTTCCTCCACGTGCAATGGTTCAAACGGTGTTCTAAATCTGGAAACTCGTGGCAATGAGTCTAGTAATTGCAAGTACTCCACCAATTCTGGATCATCGACCTCTTCATCCCCCAATAACATTATTTTTAACGGATCGTGAACCAAACTCTTACTCATATCTTCACCGATGATTTGCTCAATTAAATCCATTCGAAAACATTCTTCCTCATCCGTGAGAAATTTCATGGCCTTGAACACATTGAATTTTACTTCTTGATCTTGGACTCTCATAGTGAGTTCTCCCTTTTGTACGTCTATGAGTGTCCTGCCCGTAGCCAAAAATGGTCTCCCTAGGATAATTGGGATGTTCTTGTCCTCCTCAAAATCCAGAATGATGAAGTCCGCGGGGAATATAAACTTATCCACTTTCACTAGAATGTCCTCTACTATACCTCTCGGATATGTGACTGACCTATCCGCCAATTGCAAAGAAATGTTTGTAGGCTTGGGTGCAGGCAAACCCAATTCTAAGTATACTGACAATGGCATAAGGTTTACACTCACCCCTAAATCACATAAACACTTGTTGAAATGCATATTCCCAATCGTGCATGGGATAGTAAAGCTCCCCGGATTCTTGAGTTTTGGTGGTAATTTCTGCTGTAATACTGCACTACACTCCTCGGTTAGTGCAATTGTCTCGAAATCTTCCCATTTCTTTTTCCTTGACAAATCCCTTTCATAAATTTCGCGTAGCTCGGCATTTGCTCTAGGGCCTCTGCAAATGGTATATTGATTTGAAGTTTCTTGAAAATTTCCAAAAATTTTGAAAATTGCTTGTCTAATTTCTGTTTTTGGACCCTTTGTTGAAATGGTGGTGGTGGATAAACAATTGGCTTATTGTTCATACTTGTTTCCTCACTCTGTTTATCCTCACCCTTGCTTACTTTGATTTTTCTGCTATTATCAACTTTTTCACTCGGAGTCACTGAATTTTCTGCGTTACTGCCCTCAAGCTGTTTCCCACTCCGCAATGTGACTGCTTGACACTGTTCATGATTACCCTTCGGATTTCTCTCGGTGTCACTTGGTAATGTCCCTTGTGGTCTATTATTCAATGTCAATGCAATTTGTCCTATCTGATTCTCCAAATTCTTGATTGCCGTTGCTTGATTTTTCATGGCCGCTTCATTGCTAGTAATGTATTTTGACACCAACTCCTCTAGATCTGATTTCCTTTCTTGGTATTGGGTTGGTTGTTACTGGTTCTGAAACCCTGGTGGATATGATTGTCGTGAAGCTTGATTTTGCTGGTTGTTGCTCCATGAGAAATTCGGATGATTTCTATTTCCTTGATTGTATGTATTCTGATATGTATTTTGCGGAATTCTGTTGTAATTGCTGATGAACTGCACAACTGCTGGATTAATCGCACATTGCTCCGTTAGGTGCTCTCCAGCGCACAACTCACATATTATTGCCATTTGCTGTACTTGTTGTGTTTGTTGTGCTTGTGTTGCTTTCACCGACTTCAACATCTTTGAAAGTGCAGATATCTGTGCTTGCATCGCTGTCATGCTATCTACTTCTAATACCCCAGCTGCCTTTGCCTGTGTCATTCTTGCTGTGGGCCACTGGTAGTTATTAGCCGCCATGGTTTCAATCAACTCATACGCTTCCTCATAACTCTTAGCCATGAATGCTCCGCCCGATGCTGCATCAATACTCGTCCTCAGATTCCCATGTAGTCCATTGTAAAAGGTGTTCATTTGTAGCCACTGGGGTAATCCATGATGCGGTCATTTTCTGAGCAGTTCTTTGTATCTCTCCCAAGCCTCATATAATGATTCCCCATGTTGCTGTTCAAACATCGTAATCTCGTTCCTCATCTTCGCAGTTTTCGCCGGCGGAAAGAATTTTGCGAGGAATTTTTAAGCTAAATCCTCCCATGTTGTTATCGAACCGGATGGTAGAGAATGCAACCAACTCTTCGCCTTGTCCCGTAAAGAGAATGGGAACAATCGAAGTCTCACCGCATCATCTGAAACCCCATTGAACCTAAAAGTGTCGCACATTTCCAGAAAGCTGACCAGATGCTCGTTCGGATCGGCATTTGCAAAACCCCCAAACTGAACTGAATTCTGAATCATTTGTATCATCCCAGGCTTAATTTCGAACGTATTTGCTGCTATTGCTGGCCTAGTGATGCTTGACTGCTGTTCAGTCACCTTGGGTGTTGCGAAATCCCTTAATGCTTTTCGATCTTCGGCTGCCATTACTGTTACCTCTTCCTTTTCAGATGTTTCGAATTCTTGTCTCGTTTCCTTGATCCACTTGCTCAACCTCTGAAACCTTTTCTCAATGTCGTCGTCAAAAGGTAGCAAATCTGGATTTTTAGACCGAGTTTGCATAAACCGCTTTCACACCTGAACAGAAGAAACAATACAAAAAAAATAAAAAATGTCTAAGTAAAACTGGATTAATTAAACTGATATTGTAAAACTATTAAGAATTATACTAAATAGTCCCCGACAACGGTTCCAAAAACTTGTTGGGTAAAATCTATATACGCACAACATGCAAGTATACGTGGTCAACAAGTAATAAAGTGATGAGTAAAGTATCGTTCCCACAGACTTATTAGCAAAAATCTCAACTTACAATTACCAATTTTCTATTAACCCTAATTTTATTAAAAAAATTAAATTCAATGATTAAAAATAACTATTCTAAATAAAAAAAATAATTAAACTATCACAAACCAATCACAAATATCAAAATCTGGAATTTCAAACAATTAATGGAGAATTAGACTTATGATTTAACCCTAAGCTTTACTATGATTTTAACACTTTTATTCCAATTCAACTCACTATTCCAGTTTATTAATCAAGAACACGAACGTAGTATTAACCACCTCTCGATGCACTAATACCATATTAACGTCAATCCACAATTAAGATAGAAATCCGTTAAACACCTTAATCAACTAACCCACTATATCTCTATGTGAATTACAATTGAAGAAGGTTGAAAACTAAGTTCTCTATCCGATTACATGCGATGTCAAGCATATCTCTACCTTAACACTCATCAAGTTTAAGCTATTAACAAAATCCTGAACACATGTTATATCAACTGGGTCTAGATTTGAATATCCTCTCTCGATTCCATCCAACTCCACAAAGAATTGTTGATCAGGCAATTCATAGATTCAAGCACAAATTAATATAGATAAACTGGAAATAGCTTATTAAATTGGAAATCAAAGTTTACAAAACCATAGATTCACTTAAAGATCCATCATAAGCCTAAAAAGTGATTTAGTTCATAATAAACGAAATAAACACTGAATAAATCATGGAAATCATCTTTTCATTTACAAATAATAAACTAAGATGAAGAATATTGAAAAACACCCCTCACGTAGCCTAGAATCGCAATCGTCTCGAAAATCGCCTTGAAATACTCCTCCAATGCTTGCTAGAAAAACTGAGATTTTTCTTCGTAATTTTTCCTTGTGTATATTAAAATCTCAGAGTTTTTTTTGTCCATATATATACTACCACATGTATTTTGACTATAATTCCATGCATATACAAGTCCCAAGTCATTACCATCTCTAAAACTCCCCACTTGTAGCACTAGAAACCAACTAGGAGTCTTAATTTTCGACTAAGCAAGCCCCAGCTGGACATTTTCCTTTGCGCAAGCCAGCCCCGGCTGGATAATAGAGCATAAAAGGCCCAGCCCCGACTGGGTACCAACTATCTATTAATTTTGCTGCTATTACTTCCTCTGCTAAAACTGCCATAACTTTCAAACCGCGAGGAATTACGAGTCCCGCGACCTATCAAATCGAAGCTATCGACGAGATCTACAACTTTCATTCTTTGAGCTTTCAGAAATAACAAACAGATGACTGTCGAAATTGCATTGTAAGCAGCTGCTACTGTGTAACGACAACCGAAACAACTCAAAACTTTGTCTTTGTTGCTAAAAACCATACTCGCATCCGAGCTTCCAATTAAAATGATGTAAGACGTTCGGAATTGCCAATAAAGAATCTCTTCACATACTCCAAGTTCCACGCCACAAACAAGAAATGCACACAAAATAAACATGAAAACCCGAACTTTAACCGGAATTGCTTTTCCTTGCAAATTTTATACCAATAGTCGTTCATGCCGCTTCCAAGCATATAATCTACAAAATGGAAACAAAATGCATGAAAAGTAACTAAGAAACACGAGATTAAACAAATAATTCAAGTAATAGATGCCGGATAAGTAGGTATAAAACCGACTTATCAAGCATCGTCATGAAGATCCCACATAAGGCTCTTTAGCCACAACAACTCACAAATCTCAAGTGTCATTGCCTTAAATTCTGCCTCTGCACTTGAACGAGCAACCACCTCCTGCTTCTTGCTTCGTCAGGACACAAGATTCCCTTCAACAAAGGTACAATATCTGAAGGTGGATTGTCTATCATCAAGGCAAGTAGCCCAATCAGCATTTGTGTAACATTCCATTCTGAGATGTCCCTGAGATGAAAATAAAACCCTATTGTCTGGGATTGATTTCAGGTACCTAAGAATACGAGTCACTACATCCAAATGAGAACATAAATCATGCATGTACTGACTAACAAGGCTAACCACAAAGCCAATATCAAGGCGAGTATGAGACAAATATATCAACTTGCCAACCAAACGCTGATAGTTACCACGATCAACAGGTTCCCCCTCTTTCGCCCGTAGTTTAATATTGGGATCCAGAAGTGACACTGGTTTGCATCCAAGCATCCTAGTTTCAGAAAGAAGATCCAATGTATACTTTCTTTGTGAAAGAAAGATCCCATGGATTGAGCGTGCCACCTCAATGCCCAAGAAATACCGGAGTTGACCCAAATCCTTAACTTCAAACTCGCGACCAAGAGTTTGCTTCAATCGAACAATCTCTTGAACATCACTCCCGGTGATCACGATATCATCCACATAAACTATTAGGAATGTAAGATAACTTGCCACGATGATGTATAAATAGAGTATGATCAACATTACTTTGGATGTAACCTTGAGCCTGCATGACTTTGGTAAATCTCCCAAACAATGCTCTAGGTGACTGCTTCAATCCATATAATGAATGACGAAGCGTACACACCTTACTGATACTAGGTGCACTAGAGAAACCTGGTGGGATATCCATATAAACTTCCTCATTTAATTCGCCATGAAGAAGGCATTTTTTACATCTAACTGTTGTAATTCCCAACCAAAAAATACTACACAAGAAATGAGAACTCCTGCAGTATTTATTTTGGCTACAGGTGCAAAAGCCTGTTGATAGTCAATGCCAAATGTTTGTGTAAACCCACGAGCAACCAATCGGGCTTTGTAGCGTTCAACAATACCATCTGCATTGTGTTTGATAGTAAAAACCCATTTACATTCCTCTGGTCTTTTCCCTAGAGGAAGAGTTATAAGTTCCCATAGATTTACTCCTTACTCAAGTTCCCAGCGAAGAACAAACAAGATTTCCTTGATTCCGCCTTCCTTTATATTTAGATTTTTTGAATTCTTTATTCAATTATGAGATAAATTAAATGTGAAATTCTTCAGTAGTCTACTTCCCCCGAATGATAAATCCTGTAATTCTTAATTTAATCAAAGCGAGTACCTTGGAATTCATAAGGATTTACTTGTCTATGTACCATTCTATTCAATCTTTCAGGTCCTGACTTCACCTCTACGGTTATGCCACCTCCATTTCTTCCAATATTGCATTTTTCCATTGTTCAGATTTCATAGCTTCCTGTCATGTCTTAGGAATAGAAACAGTATCCAAAGAGGACACAAAACATTGATAGGTTAGAGAAAGGAATTTATAAGATACAACATTAAAAAGAGGATGTTGAGTACATGAACATTTACCTTTTCGAAGGGCAATAGGAATGTCTAAGGAAGGATCCTCATTGTTTGATATAGGATAAGAAGACAGAGAAGGAGTGACAGTAGAATTATCAGGAGGATTCTCTGGACTTACAAATGTAGGTTCCTTGGCCACAGTCGTCTTCCGGCATGAGTATACCTGAGATAACACAGGCTTGGAAGAGGGAACCTGAGAAGAAACAACATTCTTGGAAGGAGAAACCTCTACAAACTTATCACCACAGTTACTGGAATATTTTTCCAAGGTCTCCTCAGATAATGGCACAGACATTTCAGGAAACTAATCAATCAAAACAAAATGGTTTTCGGGCATAGAAGTTGGTTTCGTATTAGAATGAAAATAGGATTCTTGTTCATTAAAAACTACATACATAGAAACATAGAAACATCTAGTAGTAGGATTGTAACACTTGTAGACTTACTGAGTAGCAGGATATCCCACAAACACATTTAAGACTCTTTGGTTCTAATTTACGATGAGTGGTGATTTCTCACAAAGCAAACACATCCAAAAACTTGAGGAGGAACTATAAAAGAATTTTTACCCGTGAGGACATGAATATGACTATTATTTTTTAATAGAGGAGTAGGCATGCAATTAATTAAATAAGCTGCAGTTAGTACTGCTTCGCTCCAGTATGAAGAAGGGACATTCATCTGAAAAATGAGAGAACGAGCAACTTCTAGAAGATGTCTATTCTTCCGTTCAACAACCCTATTCTGAGGAGTATCTACACAACTGGTTTGATAGATAATGCAATGCCCAGTTAAACTTTTTTGAATACTGAGATATTCTCTACCATTATCAGAACTTAAAATTTTAATAGAACTGTTATATTGAGTCTTAATCATTTTATAAAAACTTTTAAAACATTCAGCAACATCAGCCTTTTGTTTCAACAAAAACACCCAAGCAATCCTACTAAAATCATCAATAAAAGTGACAAACCATTTAACCCCAGAAATAGATTGGACTGCAGAAGGGTCCCACACATCAGAATGAATAATGGAAAAAGGTTCAACAATTTTACCAACCGAAATAGGTTAAGCGTTTTTGGTCTGTTTGGCTATTACACATGAATCACAAAAAAGCTTATTATTCCTATGATCATTAGATAACTGCGGAAAAACTAAAGATAAACAATGTTCTAAAAGGCGGAAGGCGGGAGGCGGGAGGCGGGCGGCTAGGGGGGCCTAGCGCCTAGGCGGGGCCTGGGCGGAATTTTTTATTTTAAGTCAATTTTAATATTTTATCTTACATTTATCCAAACAAAACAATAATATAAAGCAAAACAATCAATAATAAAGATAATAAAGGTCTTTTCTTAAAGTTCAAACACATATCCATATTGCTAATATCAACGTTCAAACACAAATATGCAATTGTTCAAAATTCAAACATATTTTTAACGTATTAGTTTTATTCATAAACAAGATTGCTATTAAATAATAAAATTTAAAATTTCAAGAATTTAATTCAATATTAAAACTTAAGAAACTAAACATAAATTTAAGAATTATATTGAATTAAACTAAATATTACAAATGTATCATCCTTTATATAATTTGAAGTTGGTACAAGTTCAAAAAATTACAACTATAATAAAATTATCCATTTTGACTTAATATTGTTCACTTTTTGTTGTGATTTGATATGCTACAACCTATATTATGTATATGATAAATCATTAGAAAAATAAATATATCAAGATTTGATTTGGGTAGTTATTAAAATTAAAAAACCTCTCCGCCTAGACCTCACCTAGGCACCGCCTAATTTCCTGGAAAGATTTTTTTGCCGCCTTGGGCCTAAGTGAGGCGCCAGGGGGGCGAAGCGCCAAGGGCGAAGTGCCAAGGGGGGCCCTAGGGCCTAGGCGGGGCGCCAAGGGGGGGGCCTAGCGTCTAGGCGGGGATTTTCAGAACACTGAAGATAAAACATGTAGCGGAGGATGTCCCAAACGTCTATGCCATCTTTGAAGGTTCCTAAGATCAGAATCTCCATTATCTACATGATTCGCTTGTACCAGTATTGTAAGAGGTACATTCAACCAATATAATCCTCCTCTAAGACTGCCACTTCTCCTACCCTGTTTTCAAATCCTGAAACATGCAATGAGTAGGAAAAAAATAGCTTCGCAGTTAAGATCCTAGGTCAAAGTGCTAATAGACATAAGACTGGTGGGGAATTTAGGTACATGCAAGACAGATGTAAGTGATAATGAAGGAGAACAAGGAATAGTGCCATTTCCAGAATTTGAAGAAAAAGAGCCATCAGCTAATCTATCCTTTTCTTTACTAAACAAAAGATTATATTTTGTATAATGGCTATGGTTTCCGGTGGCTCCTGAATCAACGATCGAAGGAGATGTTAAATTGGAATTAAAGGAAGATATAAGATATACATGAGATGTAAGAGGATGTATGAGAATGAGATGTAGAGGCTTGTGAAGTAGTTGACATGGCAACGGAAGATGCAACAACAATATTGGCAGAAGATGAAACTCTTCTCCAGAAGCATTTCCCCCCGTAGTAACTGTCTCAACCTCATGAGCCTGTGATTGCCTCTTTCACTTTCGTCCTTTCCACCTTGTGGCTTCCCATTCAGTTTTCAACACAATTCTGTGGTATGATTTTCCTTGCCACAATAGTCACACTTCAATAAAGGTTTCTTAGGAACCTTAGAAACAGGAATGCTTGTAAACAAAGCTGATCTCTCAGGGATAGCACTTGGTGACATAAGGGACTGCCTGTTGTCCTCATTTTGAACAATCTGAAAAACCTGCTTTGGGCTAGGCATAGGCACCCTACACAATATTATGCTTTAGTGTGTCATACTCAGAATTCAAACCAATCAGAAAAGCATGTGTTCGGTTCTTATCTTCCCATTTGCGAAGTTAACAACAACATCTAATTCCTCACAATAGTTATCATTGATATCAAGCTCTTACCAAATATTGTGAAGTTCTGTGTAGTAATCTGAAATTGTCATGCCATCCTGTTCTAGCTCGTGAATTCTTTTCGTCAAATCATAAATTTGAGCATCATTCCCAGCTTGGGAATACATCTACTTTACTGTTTTCCATACCTCAGCAGCTGTCTCCGTAAACAGATGGCCTTTAGCAAGGGTAGGAGTCATGTAGTTAACCAAAAAACTTGGAACAAAATTATCCTCAATTTCCTACTTTTCAGCCTCTATATCAGTCTCCTTTAGTTTGGTCTTTGCCCTAGTCAAATAACCCGAACAGTTTTTGGATTTTATTGACATCTCCACTGAACGTGACCACAACAAGTAGTTCTTCCCATCAAACATGATGGATGAAGCAGCGAAAACAGGGTAGCAAGAATCTAAAGGCTTATTAACCCCACTAGTATTTCCATTTGTCACAGAGCCTTCTCCACTTAAAGACATAATTGCTGGCAACAAATGGGCAGGTGGCGGAGAATTTAATAAGTGGAGATCACGCCACTATATCATAAACAAAGAAAAGGATCTCAGTGGATTAATTTAGTCTACCAAGAAAAAAAAGACCATACACTGATTTTAAAGACAATCAATCCAGCCTTTCAGTTGAGTTTTGTAACACAAAAGAAATTGCTAAAATAAAGAAGATAAAATGGACAGCCGATGGAGTTCGATTTAGTCCAGGGATTTCAGCCTTGATATTGCAACCTTAGAAATGGTTGCTGGTGAAAGCAAGGCTGTGAGGCAGGTGGTTATAGGTGAAGTAGCGAAAGCAAAAGATGAAGATGGAGAATAGTTTAGACCAGAGTCGATCTAAGCTCTGATACCGTGTTGAAAAGAGAGAAGAATTGGGGAATGATTGATAGTCTGTGATGACTATACAATCTGAATTTATACCAACATAAGGATTGAAATAATTACAGCAAGATCCCTATGATCAAGCAAACTACAACAAGAATCCTTCGATCAAGCTAATTATAGTAATGGTCTACAATCAGACTAATTACAGCAGCTCCCTACAATCAAGCTAATCAAAACTAATTCCTTTGATCAAGCCTATAATCCTGATATAGATTACAGGTCAACAATCCAGCAACATAATAAATTATAATATTTTAACAATTATATTTGTAACTGTAGCGTGAGAAAGATAAAAAAGGAAATGTACATAGTTGGAGCCTTGCAGGTTTTGAAGATTTCAGTTTGGTTAAGTTTCTCTAGTTTGTTGATGGAAGGTTGACCTTTTGATAACAATTAAGTGGTTGATTAGATACTACTAGCATGTCTAATTATTTGACTGATAGGTTAAGGTTGGGTTAACTAGGTCTAATGCATGGCAACGAGATAATTTGCTAAAAAGGGGAGCACTACCATCCAACCCTTAAAAATTTAGATCACAATTTGTTTTTCTCAACTTTCCTGAAGCATGAATGGGCTTTTCTTTGGCTTGAGACCGATCTTGTTATTCGTATTTAATTGGGAAACTTGCTTCTTGCATAAAGCAGCGAGTAATTTTTGGCATGTTGAAATGTTCAGTCAGCAATCTAAAATCAGCAAGAATCCTATCATATATATTGGTGTATGCCTCTGCCTTTCTCGCCCTCCCTCCTTCCCTCTCTCTCTCCCCCTCCCTCCCTACCTTCCTGTGCGTGTGTTATTTCTATAATGTCTTAACACACACATCTTTGTATGATGTATAGTACTAAACTAATTGTTTTACACTTATTCATAGTTGCTTTCATATAATCATTTACTTATGCTTTACCCTTTTAAATTTTCTGTATAGCTGAATGCATAATTATTCCCTGTAAGTTAATACCTGTAGTTGGATTCCGTGATGAAATTTGAATTTATATTCTATGATTCTCCTATCAGGTATCTTTGGGCCCTTTGATGATTGCGTCAAAATTTGTCCTTGTGGGTGATCATTATCAATTACCACCACTTGTTCAGGTAATTCTCTCTCTCTCCTCCCTCCCTCCCCCTTTTAATTACGCTTAAGTTTCCTGCTGTAGTAAATGACTAAATTTTTATTGTTCCTTCTGATATTAGAGTGCCGAGGCCCGTGAAAATGGGATGGGTGTAAGCCTGTTTTGCAGGCTTTCAGAAGCACATCCCCAGGCAATTTCAGCTCTGCAAAGCCAGGTAGGCCCCACTTCATAAAAGGACACTTTCACTTTTCAGATCTCATGCTACTGTTTTGGTATTAATATATACTACCTCCAAATAGAAATGAGAGTCCTATTGTTTTTGTTGAATTTTCTTTCCAAATACTAAGTTTTATATAAGAAACACTAGGATAGAGTATTTAGTCCTATTGTTTTGTTGAATTTTCTTTACAAATATTAAGGTTTATATAAAAAACACTAAGACAGGGTATTTTGTAGATAATTTTTTTTTTCAATATTAAAGTTTATTAAGGCTACAAATAATTAGAAACAAAATTATTGAAAAAATTATGTCCAAGTGTTTCCTATGTTTATCTCAATGTTCGGAAAAAAGAAGTTAACCAAAAAAGTAGGACCCACATTTCCAGAAGGCAAAGTATAATTGAACATGAGTATTATTTCCGTATGCAGTACCGTATGTGTTCAGCCATCATGGAGCTATCCAATGCCTTGATATATGGCAACAGATTACGGTGTGGTTCCCCTGATATAGAGAATTCAAAACTAAAGTACACAAGTTCAACATCTGTTTCATTATGGCTCCATGAGGTAATGTTATTCGTCTGGTTTGGTTCTTTTTGGCAAATGATTTTGATTCAGTGTCTTTAGATCCTAGAGAATTTGTGGGTTTTATGTGCCAAGCTTACCTGTGTTAAACCAGCAACATGAAATTTTTATGTTCCAAGTGCCTGATGTGTTGAATTTTTTTGTCTTTCTGCGCAGCCAATATGCTTGGATTTTCTAGGTTCTTAAATGCAGTTTTTTTCTTTTTATTTCATTCAGTAGAGAATTACAAGGTATTACTTGTGTTTGTATAAGTTCAATCTAACACCATTGAATTTTTTTTATTAATAAAAGAAGAAGATTTTATTGATGAATAGAGAAGAAATTATTAAAGAAATGGAGGACAAGAAGTCCTCCCAGAATAAAACCAAAAGAAATCTAAGATAATAAGTGGAAAAAACGGGCAATAAGTGTACCACCGCTTGCCAATCTCTATGAAGATCTAACAAAGAAATTCTCCTATCTCACTTGGGGATCCCAAGTAGCTAATTGTCTTCTATGGTTCTTTGTGATTAAAATCTATAGCCAATGTAGATAACTGAGTTGGTTGGTCATTGACCAGCATAGAAAGTTAAACTGTCGAGGAAGGCAATGCAATATTTTCACTGCAGAATAAGGATGCTGTTCATCTATATATAAATAGTTTGGCAGCAGTTATTACTTCAAATCATAACTACATGTCAACGTTAAGATTTTGATATTTAACACTGTACAATAGTCTTCATGATGACGTACCGCTATTAGTTTGAAGACAACCAAGAAATTTGGAGATTGATGGTCAAATCTGTTTAAAGCTTAGTTAATCAGTTTTTTCCAATCAAGTGATCAATTCCCACCTTAGACTTGAGAATTTTATGATAAAACTATTATCAGCAGATAACATTCAGATTGTAGATATCTTGCAACTTAAGAGGTTTCCAAGTTGGAGCGGATGCTTACTAATACAAGGGTTCAATACTATGCGTATTTTCTGCACTTGAAGATCACAATACAGTGGAATAAAATTAAATGACATTGCATCTTTTTTCTTTCTTGTTTCGTGATCTGCAGGTTCTGAATCCAGACAGACCAGTAATATTTATTAACACAGGCCTGTTAACCCTTCATTCTTTTCCCCGTCATTATGAGTTACTTTTTTTTAGATCTATTGCTTATGCTGTTAACTAAAGCTTCACCTACAATTCAGATTTTTTGCCTGCTTTTGAGGTTAAAGATTGTAAAACCGTGAATAACCCAATTGAAGCTTATATCGTAGTTGAGGTATGCTATTTACTTACTTTTTGCCTCAACAATTCTCTGATGTAGGATCCATTATAATTATTCTTTTTTTTTCTCACTGAGAATATGCAAATGTTCTTTTGTCATACATTCAGGTCACCGACAAATTGGTTCACAAAGGCATTCAGGGGGAGGATATTGGCATCATTACCCCCTATAACTCTCAGGCAGATCTCATTCGCCAAGCTATTTCAACTTCTGTAGAGATACACACTATTGACAAATACCAGGTTATACTTCAAAATAGCAGCTAAATAATGCCCTTTGCACTAAAATAAAATTTAATTTTTAAGAAAAAAGTAAACTAAGACAATTTTTAATTGACTATTCTCGAACTAATATAGAGCCTATGCGCTTCACTCTTTCAACATGGCTTTCTATTTATTTATTTATTTTATTTTTTATAATTTATTCTTGCGAGAACATTATTGTATATCAAAGTTTTAGAGCGGCTCCTAAACAGTTTCTGCAAGAAAAAGCATTGTAAAATTATGATCAATTATTATAGAAGCTCATACTCTGTAGCATACAGTATTTTCCTTGGGATGTTTATGCATGTTTATCCCACCAATCATTTGTACTTCTAAGTAACTTCCCGTTATTGTTTTATGTACAGCACTGGCTTGCTTCAGTATTCTCATGTTTGATTGATTTTATGAAACAAATACTGCGGCCATCACTTTACTACTGTCAATCTCATTGTTCAACCAATTCCTAATTAGGTCCTTGTTGCATGTGCAATTTAACCAATTGGAAACCTTTTCTTCTTTATCTACCCCATTCACTGGGTTCTCGTATTTTATAAATTTGACTTTATTAATTATTTATACTAGTTGATGAAATACTAAGAATATGAAAATAAATGGCCAATAATTTTGCTACGCTTTTCATGTTCAAACCCTTTGATTTTATAGGGAAGAGATAAGGATTGCATATTGGTGTCCTTTGTAAGATCCAGCAAAAACCCAAGGAACTGCGCTTCTTCTCTGCTAGGAGACTGGCATAGGATTAACGTAGCTCTCACACGCGCTAAGGTTGTAATTTCTGTATCTCAATAGATGTGTTTGTTCCAGTTATTAAAACTTTATTTATGATTTTTTGATAGTCTAGTTTTTGATTTTCTTAGGTAATGATGAGAATGCATTAAACTCCAAATCTTTGTTTCCCTAGTATGGGCTTGAAAAGCCAAATCTCTGCTTACGTTCCTAATTATACAAATGTTAGACATATCTCTTTATGGAACATATTTAGGATAGAACTAGCTTGATACAAAAGAAAACAGCTTCCCTACCATCTCTCCATATATATTTCATGTTCTCGTAGCCTTCTTAATTTACCCAATCCAGCTTCCAAAATGGCAACTGCTTCAGTGTGATTTGGAGATGGAGAACTAAATTGGGCTGTTTCTGAAACACGTTTTACAATTGACTTGCAATGTAACATAAACTCATTTCTAGTGTCAGTCATTTTAAGTATCTTATCACAATTGGCAGGATCCATATTACTTATCTTCTTCCAATCCCCAACATTAATCTGCCATAGTGCTTCTGCAGTTAAACACTAGATTTTTCTTAAGATAGTACGTTCTCTGTGCAACCAAATAGCACAAATCACCGCACAGGTGCTCAGAAAAAAAAGTCTAGGTCATTTCTGCTTCATAGACAATGTAGTAAGCAACTCCTTTGGCCAGTTCACATTTCCAATATAAATGATCAATATTTTCATTATACAAACTACACAAGGGCTATTGAGGGGATGCAGTCTGAATAAATTTGCTCATGTTTCTGATTACTAGTAGAGCATTGTCAAATATGTTCATCTAGATTTAACCAGACTAATTCGTGGACTATCCCTTTTTTACAACGCTGCATTGTCTCTCAGTCTTCTATTTTCCCGTAACTACAAAGTAAGTGACATTTATCATTGTTGAAAATATCATTCCAAAAACAGGTGGATGACAAAGACTTGGCATACTAGTCGTAATAACATGTAACTTCTAATGTTGAAAGGAATTGCAGGAAGCTCTCCTATTTGTTTTACTACGACAATACCATCAGAAGTTGAGAGAAAATTTTCATATTCTTGATTCTAATGTTGCATTGGATCTTTGATCATTGCTTGAACTGTTATACATATATATTATCCATTTCTGAACTTCTTTCAATTGGTTTTGTTCAGAAAAAATTGGTCATGGTGGGGTCATGCAGAACACTTTCAAAGGTTCCATTGCTAAAGCTTCTCCTGGAGAAAGTTGAAGAGCAGTATGGCATTTTGAGTGTGTCCAAAAATGATATTAACTATAAACCAGAGCTGAAGAGATGCTCCCAAATCCGACAAGTGTAAATTTTCTTCTATTTATCCTTATTTCTTAATCGGAAATTTGCATCTTCAAGAACATAATTAATGTATATAGATTTTTTTTTATCTTTTTTCTTTTATATTACAAACGTCTGTTTTTCCAGTTTATAACAATAACATGCGAAGTCTCGGAATCATAACAATGGTTAGCACAAACGGCAGTGGTTCATAATGACAAAGCCGAAGACCAAATAGAGAAAAGAAACAATCATAGAAATTGAATTTATGTAATTTTGTAATTGCAGAAATTCACAAAATTAGATAAATTGACTATAAACAACCACAATATTTATGAAATCATAAATAATAAGAGGTATTCTTCCATAATAAAAACTCAAAAGACTATATGTAAGATCCCAACTTTTATGAATAAAAACGAATTTTTTATAAATATTATTTTTGAATATTATGAAATAAATTTGATATAATGTTATAGTTGTGAGTAATATTTATAAATTTTGCAAAGTGCGCAAGTTGTTATATAATGTTCGATTGGTTGGGGAATATTCATACGACGGCATAATCATTGGTGGACTCCACAACAGAATTATTGTCGGATTGAGAAAACAACAAAAATATTTTATTGAAAATAACGGCGGAAGTTTTACCATTAATACTGTTGAACTACTCGGAAGTAAAAGTACAGTAATACGCATGGTTGCATAGTAGCACACGGTATTGATTATTGACATTTACGTGAGAAGTCATTCGTATGACGACACAATCATTGGTGGACCCCATAACAGAATTATTATCGGAATGAGAAAACGACAGAAATATCTTTTTATAAAAATAACGGCGGACGTTTTACCGTTAAAACTGTTAAAATACCCGGTGATAAAAGTACAGTAATACGCGTGGTTGTATAGTAGCACACGGTATTGATTATTAATGCTTACGTGAGAAGTCACTCAGTTTTGTTCAATTATTGCTACAGTAATTATTGCATAGTATCTCGCGTTATTTGATTCAATTATTGTCGATATTTTATATATTATTAAATCAATAATTGAGATGACAGAGTTATTAATATTATTATTTGTAATATTAACGATTTCTAGAAGTTCTGCCAAGTAGAGGTTTGGTCACCTAATTGCGCGTCAATAGGGAGAAATCCTTATTGAAAAGTCCCCTTTCCTGGGAACGACCTGGTCGATTAATAGTGTGAATAATAATAATAATGATGAAGTTTTGTTTTATTAGTATTATTAATGTAATAAAACAGAAAAACTTTTTATATAAAACAGAATACTTTTATAAAGTTATTCGTTTTATTAGGCTAATAGTAAAATCTTTTTATATAAAACAGAATACTTTTATAAAGTTATCTGTTTTATTAGATAATAATTAGAATATATTATATTTTATTATGTATAGTGTTTGCATAGTGCCTACATAGTGTTTGTATAGTAAAATCTTTTTATATAAAACAGAAAACTTTTATAAAGTTATTCGTTTTATTATATTATAAATAGAATATATTATATTTTATTGTAAACCAATCTGGACCGTCCGTTTAAAGTAAATTAATCTGGACCGTTCATAGATTGGTTACTATTCAGTCAATTCTTCTATAAATAGAAGCTCATTCCATCATTATTTCTTACGTATTCACTGAAACTCTAGAGAGAGAAACTATAGAGAGAAAGAAGAAAAGTATTCTGCTACTTCACTACTCCGATATCAAGTTTTTTTATGGTAAGGGGTATTATTTCTTTTATATTCATGAAGAGAACTTCTGTTATTCCATTCTTTATTATTCTGTTGGAATAACCTGTATACGCTGGCTACCATATACTTGGTGAAATTCTTCTGTTATTCCATTCTTTATTATTTTGTTGGAATATCCTGTCTGTGCGTTTTACGCCGGACCTAGTTCTGTCATTATTATTCTGTTGGAACATCCTGTCGGTGCGAATTTCGCATGACCTGGTTCAGTTATTTATTATTTTGTCGGAATAACCTGTCTATGCGAAGTACCGCATGCATGGTGATTTCTGTTGTTATTCTATTCTCTATTATTCTGTTGGAATATCCTGTCAGTGCGAATTTCACCTGACCTGGTTCCGTTATTTATTATTCTGTTGGAATAACCTGTCTATGCGAAGTACCGCATGCATGATGATTTCTTTTGTTATTCCATTCTTTATTATACTCAGTTGGTTAAAGTTTTGACTTCTATACTCCATGAAATTAGTGGAATATCCTTGATATTTGCGCTTCATCCATTATCTTTTCATGAAGATATTCTTCCGAGCATTCTTGAATTTTACTCTACAAAGAAGTATCGTGTTGACAATTTGGACGTTATTAGTTCCTGAATAAATTAATTCTTGAACTTGTTTTATTGAATTCTTATATCATTATCATCATCCTCATGTTTATATTTTTTTAAAAGTCATCTGTGGCCTGTAGTGCAGAGATGGACTTGGTATGATTATGACTAGGGATTATTTGGTGTAATCATGACCGTAATGTTATAAATGATGTGTTAAAAGTCCTCATTGGCCCGTAGTGCATTGATGGACAGTTGTTGGGATGATCATGACAATTGATGAATACACGAATATCCTGGCCCGTAGTGCATGAATAATTTGTGGTCGTGATACTAAATAATATCCTTGGCCTATAGTGCAGGGATGATTATATTCTGTACCATGTATTTGGCGACTCAGAATATGTGATGTATACCTATTTTGGGGGTGTCACAGTTGGTATCAAAGCTTAGGGATATGATCCCTGACTGAGATGTGAGACAAGAACTAGAAGGGGAGAGACGGGGAATTCCTTCGTTAGTATGACCTACCTAAGTTTATTTGATATTTAATTGGTCGGTCAGAGTATAAGGATAATATGTGATATGTTAATTAACCCTTATTTTGTGGCAGTGTTTGAAAATGACATCCGAGAATGTTGAGAACATCAATGGAGCACATGAGACCGTTGAGTCTCTACAGATCAATAATCAGGATAATGTGCATCAGGAAGGCGACAATGCTCAGGCAAACAACAACACTGACCAGATGACGAACGATGGAATGTTCAGAGGATTTATCCAATTCATGCAACATCAGGCAATAGCGGCTCCTGTACAAATTGCAGGTGAAAACACTGGCAACTCTCGGACGGTCACTGCTAAGCAGTTCAAGAAACTGGGACCACCATAATTTTTTGGAGAGCCAAAAATACTTAAGACAGAGACGTGGATAAAGCAGATCTGCAAGATATTTGATGTCTTGAGATGCTCTGAGGAGCAAAAGGTTCTCTTTGTCACCTTCATGTTGCGTGCAGAGGCAGATTACTGGTGGGAATCTGTAAAACGTACTCAACCTGTCGCACTGAAGATGACTTGGGAGAAGTTCCAAGAATTGTTCAATGATAAGTACTTTTCCGAAAGTATTCGTCACATAAAAGAGGTAGAGTTCATCAAGCTGGAGAAAAACAACATGACCGTGTCGCAGTACGAAGCCAAGTTTGCCGAATTGTCCCGGTTTGCGTCCCATTTGGTTGATAATGAAGAGAGAATGACGCGAATGTTTTTAAGAGGTTTGAAACCCGAGATACGTTAATATCTTATCTCTCATAAACTGTGTTTGTATTCAGATGTTGTTAATAGGGCTCAGTTATTGGAGCGCGATAATAAGTCAACCCAACCAAAAGAGAGCAGCCGACAAAATGATAATACTAGTGATAGCAGTCATCGAAGCGGTGACAATAATCATGGAGGGAATCAACATGCCAAAAATGGTAACCACTTCGGTGGTAATCATGGCCAAAATAATAAGAATAAACATTTCAAGAAGAGGAGATTCAACAATGATGGAAAGACGTCAGCACCAGCACCCGTTGTTAAGAAAGGAGAACGACCACCTATCATATACTTCAAATGCGGAGGGGAAGGACACATCAGTCCAAACTGCGCGATGCCAACCAAAACATGTTATAATTGTGGAAGAGAAGGTTGTGACGCCCCCAAAATAGGTATACATCACCCATCTTGAGTCGCCAAATATATGGTACAAAATTCAAATACAATCTTTAATATACAACAAGAGAGCTGTGAGTTTTAATACAAATATTGTCTTCTAGACAATATCCACTCTCAGAATAAGTTCTCATTACATTTATTGTCACACTATTTAATAGAATAGTGAGAACTATTAATACTATCATCTGGACCATCACTCCATTCCTCGACTAGTCCCGGCTACGTTCTCATTTCCTGAAGAGAACAATAAAAGAAAGGGTGAGCTCAACTAGCCCAGTAAGAAATATTATGACTAAGATAATGCAGAATAAATTATCATTAGTCTTCAACAATGTTAAACTGATAAAATATAACAAACATTAAGTTTAACTGCAGCGGAACAAGCAATCCATTAAAAGAGTCAAGTAGAGAATAAAATCTACTATCTTTTATGATTTAAAAGGTATTTCATCACTTTTATCACTGAGACTCATCCCAATAAATAATCCAAATCATCAAATCATCCCTGCACTACAGGCCAAGGATATTATTTAGTATCACGACCACAAATTATCGATGCACTACGAGCCAAATATAATCGTGTTTTCATCAACGGTCCTGATCGTGCCATAAAATAATTCATCTTTGCTCCCTTGGCCGAAGAGAATCCGTAGCCATAATCACACCAAAAACTGTCCATCAATCCATTACGGGCCAATGAGGACTTTTTTCACATTATTTGTAACATTACGATCATGATTATACCGAATAATCCCTGGTCATAATCATACCAAGTCCATCTATGCACTACAGGCCATAGATGACTTTTAACATAATATAAACACGAGGATGATGACAATGATATAAGAATTCAATAAAACAAGTTCACGAATTAATTTGTCCAGGAACCAATAACGTCCAAATTGTCAACATGATACTTCTTTGTAGAGTAAAATTCAAGAATGCTCAGACGAATATTTCCATGAAAAGATACTGGATGAAGCGCAAATGTCAAGGATATTCCACTAATTTCATGGAGTATAGAAGTCAAAACTTTAACCAACTGAGTACAATAACGAATGGAATAACAAAAGAAATCACCATGTATGTGGTACTTCGCATAGACAGGTTATTCTAACAGAATAATAAGTAACGGAACCAGGTCAGGCGAAATTTGCACCGACAGTAAGATCCAACAGAATAATAAAGAATGGAATAACAACAGAAATCACCATGCATGCGGTACTTCACATAGACAGGTTATTCCAACAGAATACTAAATAACGAAACCAAGTCCGGCGTAAAACGCACAGACGGGATATTCCAATAGAATAATAAAGACGGAACCAAGTCCGGTGTAAAACGCACAGACAGGATATTCCAATAGAATAATAAAGACGGAACCAGGTCCAGCGTAAAGCGCACAGACAGGATATTCCAACAGAATAATAAAGACGGAACCAGGTCCGGCATAAAATGCACAAACAGGATATTTCAACAGAATAATAAAGAATGGAATAACAGAAGAATTTCACCAAGTATAAGGTAGCCTGTGTATACAGGTTATTCCAACAGAATAATAAAGAATAGAATAACAGAAGTTCTCTTCATGAATACAAAAGAAATAATACCCCTTACAGGTACAACAAATAATATTCCTTACCTTTGAAAGAAGAGTACTCCAACTGGTAGGGCAATGATATACTCGAAGAAAACTTATACTACGCTCAAAGCTTTCTTAAACTCTAAAGAAATACACTCAAGATTATAGAAGAAGAATTCTCTGTATAGTTTCTCTCTCTAGAGTTTCAGTGAATTCGTTAGAAAATAATGAAGGAATGAGCTTTTATTTATAGAAGAATGGATTATATAGTAACTAACTCATGAACGGTCCAGATTGATTTCCTTTAATCGGATGGTCCATAATTAAAACAAAATTTTTTAAATAAAATATAATATATTCTATTTATAATCTAATAAAACGAATAACTTTATAAAAGTATTCTGTTTTATATAAAAATATTTATTATGCAAAACACTATGCAACACTATGCAGGGACAATGCAACACTATGCATAATAAAATATAATATAATCTAATTATTATCTAATAACACGAATAAATTTATAAAAGTATTTTGTTTTATATAAATTTTTTTACTATTAGCCTAATAAAACGAATAATTTTATAAAAGTATTCTGTTTTATATAAAAAGATTTTACTATTAGCCTAATAAAATGAATAACTTTATAAAAGTATTCTGTTTTATATAAAAAGTTTTTTCTGTTTTATTACGTTAATAATACTAATAAAATAAAACTGAGTGACTTATCACATAAGCCTTAATAATTAATACCGTGTGCTACTATGCAACCACGCTTATTACTGTACTTTTACTACCGAGTAGTTCAACAGTATTAACGGTAAAACTTCTGCCATTATTTTTATAAACTATTTTTGTCGTTTTCTCAATCCGACAATAATTCTGTTGTGGGGTCCACCAATGATTGTACCATCGTACAAATATTTCATGACAAAAAGAATATTTCCCGACCACTCGAATATAATATAACAACCTGCATACTTTGCAAAATTATAAATATTATGCACAACTATAACATTATATTAAATCCACACCATAATATTCAAAAAAATATTTCGAGAAATTTAAATCTTTATTCATAAAATTTGGAGTCTCACAATCTCCCCTCCTTATGGAATTTCGCCCTCGAAATTTACGTACGTACCTGGTATGCCGAAGAGGTGAGGATACCTCGTCAGATTCTAACTCTTGAGGTACAACCTTTAAGCGTAGAATATATTCTAGGATTTTAACAGGTACATCTTCTTTTGTTAAATTATCCGCTATCTCGTTCGGTTCTAAATCAATAATGTGGTTTGGGTTGTCCACATATTTACGTAACATCGATACATGTAAAACGTTATGAACACACAACATACTTGGCGGTAAAACGAGTCTATAGGCCACAGTTCCTACTCGATCAAGGATTTCAAACGAGTCAATAAAATTGAGGGTTGAGATTTCCCCTCTTCGTTGATTCTTACTTCTAGAATAACGCCCTCTTGAACCTTCTTCTTTACATTCATCAACTACAGGTGTGTAGCTTGAGCGACTTTAACTTTATCGATTAAAGTCGATTCTACTCGTATATTCATTATCTTCATGTGGGTTCGTATATTCACATTTGTAACCACATACGATCTTCTATTCAACGCGTCAGTTACCACGTTCGCTTTTCCACGATGATATTGAATGGTACGATCATAATCTTCAACAGCTCGAGCCAACATCTTTGGTGCATGATACGTTCATTTTAGTTTGAAGAAATATTTGAGGGTTTAAGAAATGAGGTTTTGTACTGGGGTCAGTACAAAATTCGATTTCATGCTCTAGGGGTAGACTAGGAAGTCTTCAAGAATACGTCAAGAAATTTATTAATGATAGAAATATAATTCAAAACTATGACCCTCATCCAAGACTTGGATAGTACGTCACATTGATACATATCAACTTGCCATCTTCATTCACGATGTCGCCTACAGAAAGTCTGATTTCGGTGCATTCCACATAAGGAAGTCAACAACGAAAGAATCGGGGCTCTTTACTTATGGCTTGATATAACAATGATTGACTTTAGTAGTTTGGTTACTTTGAATTCACATAGCAGGTCGCTTAGGAGTATGAAAGCAACCTTACGAAAAGCATGATGAGTAGTAAACCAATCGTTCAAAAAAATCACATCAAAGACAAGTATTTTCAAAGAGATAAGATAGACAGGTAACGTGAAAGTGTTAATTTGAACAAGATTTATAAATAGTAGAGGTAATGAAGGTTTCTCCCAAATGAGTTTAAACAGATATATCAAAGTCTAACTTCTCTGAAGTTAACTTCAAACATTGAACACAACTAGGTGAAATAAAAAAGTGAGTAGAACCGGTATCTAACACGATATGGACTTCGTAAGAGTTTATGACTAATATACCCGTGATAATTTTATCCAGGTTCCTCGTCACGAAGAAAAAAATGCTCTCTCTTAAACTACCGACTTTGACTTGTCTGGGACATCCTTTGGCGTCACTATCCTAGCTGGACTTGACTTCACCATATGATAAAATCGAGCTAGGTGACCTTCTCTTCCGTAATTAAAACACGTTTTGGTTTGCTGCATATAGTTTGGACGGATGTGTCCCTCTTGTCCGCATTTGAAACATACGACCGATGGTCGTTCTTCTTCCTTTGAAACGGGTGCTGGTGCTGCTGTCTTTCCATTATTATTGAACCTTCTCTTCTTGAAATTTCTACTTCTATTATCTTGGCTATGATTACCACCGAAATGGTTACCATTCTTGGCATGATAATTTCCACCACGATGGTTATCATTGTTCCGATAATCGTTGCCACCGGTATGATTATTATCGTGTTGTTGGTCGTTGTTTTTGGTTGTGCTGACTCATTATCGCGCTCCAATAACTGAGCCCTATTCACAATATCTGAATATAAACAAATTTTATGAGAAATGAGGTATTGACGTATATTGGGTTTCAAACCTCGCAGAAACATTCTCGTCATTCTCTCCTCATTATCGACCAAATGGGATGCAAATCGGGACAACTTGGCAAACTTGGCTTCGTACTGCGACACGGTCCTGTTGTTTTGCTCTAACTTGATAAACTACACCTCCTTCATGTGACGAATACTTTTGGAAAAGTACTTGTCATTGAACAGCTCTTGGAACTTCTCCCAAGACATCTTGAGTGCGTTAGGCTGGGTACGTTTTACAGATTTTCACCAGTAATCTGCTTCTTCACGCAACATAAAGGTGGCAAAGGGAACCTTTTGCTCCTCGGAGCATCCTAAGACATCAAATATCTTGGTGATCTGCTTTAACCACGTCTCCTCCTTAAGTGGTTCTGGCTTTTCCAAAAACTCCGGTGGTCCCATCTCCTTGAATTTCTTAGCGGTGACCAACCGTGGGTTGCCATTATTTTTACCTGCATTATGAATAGGAGACGTCTTTGCCTGATGTTGTATGAATTCTAAAAAGCTCCTAAACGTACCATCGTTCGTCAATTGATCAGTATTGTTGTTTACAGGAGGATTATCGCCATCCTGTTGCACATTTTCCTGATTATTGATCTTTGGAGACTCAACGGTCTCCTGTATTCCATTGCTTATGTCAACATTTTCAGATATCATTTTTAAATACTGCCACAAAACAAGGGTTAATTAACATATCACATATTATCCCTATACTCTGACCGATCAATTAAACTTTGGTAGGTCATACTAGCGAAGGAATTCCCAGTCTCTCCCCTCCTAGTTCTTGTCTTACATCTCAGCCAGGGATCATATCCCTAAGCTTTGATACCAACTGTGACTTCTATTCCTTAACCTGGATAGCACCTCACAATAATACCTATCAATTTGCCATCGTTACTCACGGTGTCCCTTACAAAAAGTCTGGCTTCGGTGCATCCCAAGACTTTGAAGTCACCAGATAAAGGCTCGGGGCTCTTTTCTATGACTTTGATACCAACTGTGATGCCCCCAAAATAGGTATACATCACCCATCTTGAGTCACCAAATACATGGTACAAAATTCAAATATAATCTTTATTATACAACAAGAGAGCTGTGAGTTTTAATACAAATATTTTCTTCTAGACAATATCCACTCTCAGAATAAGTCCTCATTAAATTTATTGTCACACTATTTAACAGAATAGTGAGGACTACTAATACTATCATCTGAACCGTCACTCCATTCCCGACTAGTTTTGGCTACATTCTCATTTCCTGAAGAGAACAGTGAAAGAAAGGGTGAGCTTAACTAGCCCAGTAAGAAATATTATGACTAAGATAATGCAGAATAAATTATCATTAGTCTTCAACAATGTTAAAGTGATAAAACATAACAAACATCAAGTTTAACTGCAGCGGAACAAGCAATCCATTAAAAGAGTCAAGTAGAGAATAAAATCTACTATCTTTTATGATTTAAAAGGTTTTTCATCACTTTTATCACTGAGACTCAGCCCAATAAATAATCCACATCATCAAATCATCCCTACACTTCAGGCCAAGGATATTATTTAGTATCATGACTACAAATTATCCATGCACTATGGGCCAAATATAATCGTGTTTTCATTGACGGTCCTGATCATGCCATAAAACAATTCATCTTTGCTCCCTTGGCCGAAGATAATCCATAGCCATAATCACACCAAAAACTATCCATCAATGCACTACGTGCCAATGAGGACTTTTTTCACATCATTTGTAATATTACGGTCATGATTATACCGAATAAACCCTAATCATAATCATACCAAGTCCATCTATGCACTAAAGGCCATAAATGACTTTCAACATAATATAAACACAAGGATGATGACAATGATATAAGAATTCAATAAAAATAGTTCACGAATTAATTTGTCCAGGAATCAATAACGTCCAAATTGTCAACATGATACTTCTTTGTAGAGTAAAATTCAAGAATGCTCAGAAGAATATTTCCATGAAAAGATACTGGATGAAGCGCAAATATCAAGGATATTCCACTAATTTCATGGAGTATAGAAGTCAAAACTTTAACCAACTGAGTACAATAACTAATGGAATAACAAAAGAAATCACCATGCATGCGGTAATTCGCATAAACATGTTATTCTAACAGAATAATAAGTAACGAAACCAGGTCAGGAGAAATTCGCACCGACAGGATGTTCCAACAAAATAATAAAGAATGAAATAACAACAGAAATCACCATGCATGCGGTACTTCGTATAGACATGTTATTCCAACAGAATAGTAAATAACGGAACCAGGTCCAGCATAAAATGCACAGATAGGATATTCCAACAGAATAATAAAGACAGAACCAGGTCCGACATAAAATGCACAGACAAGATATTCCAACAGAATAATAAAAACGGAACCAGGTCCAGTGTAAAACGTACAAACAGGATATTCCAACAGAATAATAAAGAATGGAATAAAAGAAGAATTTCACCAAGTATAGGGTAGCCCGCGTATACAAGTTATTCCAACAGAATAATAAAGAATGGAATAACAAAAGTTTTCTTCATGAATACAAAAGACCCTTATAGGTACAACAAATAATATCCCTTAACTTTGAAAGAAGAGTACTCCAACTGGTAGGGCGATGATATACTCGAAGAAAACTTGTACTACGCTTAAAGTTTTCTTAAACTCTAAAAAAATATGCTCAAGATTATAGAAGAAGAATTTTCTCTATAGTTTCTCCCTCTAGAGTTTCTGTGAATTCGTAAGAAAATAACAAAGGAATGAGCTTCTATTTATAGAAGAATGGATTGCATAGTAACTAACTCATGAACGATCCAAATTGATTTACTTTAATCGGACGGTCCATAATTAAAGCAAAATCTTTTAAATAAAATATAATATATTCTATTTATAATCTAATAAAATGAATAACTTTATAAAAGTATTCTATTTTATATAAAAAGATTTTACTATACAAAATACTATGCAACACTATGCATGGACTAAGCAACACTATGCAACACTATACATAATAAAATATAATCTAATCTAATTATTATCTAATAACATGAATAACTTTATAAAAGTATTCTGTTTTATATAAAAAGATTTTACTATTAGCCTAATAAAGTGAATAACTTTATAAAAGTATTCTGTTTTATATAAAAAGATTTTACTATTAGCCTAATAAAACGAATAACTTTATAAAAGTATTATGTTTTATATAAAAAGTTTTTTCCATTTTATTACGTTAATAATACTAATAAAACAAAACTGAGTGACTTATCACATAAGCCTTAATAATTAATATCGTGTGCTACTATGCAACCACGCGTATTACTGTACTTTTACTACCGAGTAGTTCAACAGTATTAACGATAAAACTTCCACCGTTATTTTCATAAAATATTTTTGTCGTTTTCTCAATCCGACAATAATTCTGTTGTGGGGTCCACCAATGATTGTACCATCGTACAGATATTCCCTGACAAAAAGAATATTTCCCAACCAATCGAATATAATATGACAACTTGCATACTTTGCAAAATTTGTAAATATTACCCACAACTATAACATTATATTAAATTCACACCATAATATTCAAAAAAATATTTTGAGAAATTTAAATATTTATTCATAAAATCTGGGGTCTCACAAAGGTCACCTAGCTCGAGTTTGTCATTCATCGAAGACAAGTTCAGCTAGGATGGAGGCACCAAAGGACGCCCTAGAAAAGTCAAAGCCAGTAGTGCAATGGTGAGCGTTTGTCGTGACCTCCCAGAAAGCAAGGAACCCGAATGAGGTCATCACGGGTAAGCTTATCATAAACTCTAGCGAAGTATATACCTTATTTGATATCGGTTCTACCCATTCTTTTATTTCTCCTACTTGCGCTCAACGTTTAAATTTGACTCCGGAGAAATTAGACTTTAACTTATCTGTTGAAACTCCGTTGGGAGAATCCTTCATTACATCCACTGTTTATAAGTCTTGTTTGGTTCAAATCGGTACCCTCACATTACCCGTCGATCTTATTTCATTGAAAATACTTGCATTTGATGTAATTCTAGTTATTGATTGGTTAATTACTCATCATGCAAAAATTGATTGTTTTCGTAAGGTTGTTAGCTTTCATATTCCTAATCAACCTATTATGCAAATTCAAGCAACCAAACCATTAAAATCAATCACTGTTATCTCAAGCCATAAAACTATTCGTTTGTTGAAAAATGGATATTAAGCTTTCTTAGCTCATGTCACGGATCTAAACAAAAATACGTCAGTTTTGAAAGATATTTCTATTGTTAATGAATTTCCTGACGTATTCCCTGAAGAACTTCCTGGCCTACCCCCAGAGCGTGAAATTGAATTTTGTATCGACCTTGAACTCGATACAAAACCCATTTCCAAAGCCCCATATCGAATGGGTCCTATTGAACTTCAGGAGTTAAAGACCCAACTGCAAAAATTGTTAGACACTGGCTTTATTCATCCTAGTACTTCTCCTTGGGGTGCTCCTGTTCTATTCGTGAAGAAGAAGATGGGAATATGCGACTTTGTATTGATTATAGGGAGTTAAATCATGTCACCATAAAAAATAGGTACCCATTTCCATATATTGATGACCTGTTTGACCAGCTGCAAGGCGTTAAATTCTTTTCAAAGATTGATCTTCATTCCAGATATCACTAATTGAAGATTAGAACTGATGACATTCCAAAGACGGATTTCAGAACTCGGTACGGGCATTATGAATTCCTAGTCATGTCTTTTGGATTGACTAATGCTCCTGCTGCTTTCATGGATATGATGAACCGAGTATTCAAGGAATATTTGGATCACTTTGTGGTCGTCGTTATTGATGGCATCCTTATTTATTCCAAAAGCCGTGAAGATCATGAGCAACACCTGAGGCTGATACTCCAAAAGCTTCATGAATATAAGCTTTATGCCAAGTTGAAGAAATGCGAGTTCTGGTTTGTGGAAGTAGCATTCCTTGGGCACGTGGTATCAAGTCATGAAATATCTGTTGACCCGACAAAGATTGAAGTAATTCAAAGCTGAGAACAACCTAAATCAGTGATCGAAGTACGTAGCTTTCTCGATTTAGCTAGTTATTATCGGAGATTCGTGGAAGGATTTTCTTGAATCGCTACTCCATTAACTTAGCTGACTCGGAAATATACAAAGTTCGGTTGGAGCGAAGAATGTGAGAAGAGTTTTCAAGAACTCAAGTGTAGACTCATTTCAGCACCTGTTCTGACAATACCATCTGGCTCGGATGGATTTGTCATCTACAGTGATACTTCGGGCAAAAGGTTTGGATGTGTTCTCATGCAACATGGGAAAGTCATAGTCTATACCTCACGACAACTCAAAGATTATGAGAGGAATTATCCTACTCATGATCTAGAGTTGGCAGCAGTCGTTTTTGCACTAAAGATTTGGAGGCATTACTTGTATGGGGAAAAAGTGGAGATCTTTACGGATCATAAAAGTCTCAAATATTTCTTCACTCAAAAGGAACTCAATATGCGACAGCAACGTTGGCTTGAACTATTGAAAGATTATGATCATACCATCCAATACCATCCTGGAAAAGCAAACGTGGTAGTTGACGCATTGAGTACAAGATCATATGCGGGTACGAGTGCGATATTGTCAACACAAAGGCCCATTTTGTATGACTTGCAAAGGATGGAGATAGAGATAAAGACTCTAGGGACCCACGTGATGATGGCGAATATACGAGTAGAACCAATTTTAATAGATAAAGTTAAAGCTGCTCAAGCTACAGACCTGGAGCTGATGCATATGATGAAGAAAGTACAAGAAGGTGCTATGTCGGAAGCAAGAATCGATGAAGAAGAAATACTTCGAGTCAAATGCAGACTTTGTGTTCCTAACGATCCTGAGTTAAAGTATAAAATCATGATGGAGGCGCACAACAAACCATTTACAATCCATCTTGGGAGTACCAAAATGTATCATGATCTTCGACATACATTTTGGTGGGGCAATATGAAGAGGGAGATAGAGCTGTTTATCTCAAGGTGTTTAGCTTGTCAACGAGTCTAGGCAGAGATGTAATTTGGGTCATTGTTGATAGATTGACCAAATCTGCTCATTTCTTACCTATACGAGAAACTTATACACTTGAACGTCTTGCTCGTATGTACATAAATGAGTTTGTAAGATTGCATGGTATGCCAGTATCCATAGTTTCTGATCGAGACCCAAGATTCACTTCACGATTTTGGGTTAGTTTGCAAAAAGCTATGGGCACGAATTTACGATTTAGTTTTGCATATCATCCTCAAATAGACGGACAATCAGAGAGGATTATTTAAACTCTTGAAGATTTATTAAGACTATGTGTCTTTGACTTCAAGGAAAGATGGGACAAGTTCTTACCATTGGTGGAGTTTTCATACAACAACAGTTATCAAGCAAGTATTGGCATGGCTCCATTCGAGGCGTTGTATGGAAGAAAGTGTCGTTCTCCAGTATGATGGGATGAGATGGGTGAAGCAACGTTTTTGGGACCGGAGTTGGTACGTATGACTACGGAAAAGATTCAAACGATCCGACAACGTATAAAGACCTCACAAGATCGACAAAAGAGTTATGCCGATCTTCATCGAAAGGACGTGAAATTCGATATTGGAGATCATGTGTTGTTACGTGTTACGTGTTACGAGGTTTAGAAAGAGAGGAAAGCTCAATCCTTGATTCATTGACCCATTTTTAATCCTCGATCGAGTAGGAACTGTGGCTTATAGACTCACCTTATCGCCAAGTATATCTCGTGTTCATAACATTTTTCACATATCCATGTTACGTAAATATGTAGAAGACCCGAACCACATTATTGAGTTAGAACCGGATGAAATAGCGGAAGATTTAACGTATGAAGAGGTTCCTGTTCAAATCTTGGATAAGAACAAACATATTCTACGCTCCAAGGTTATACCTCAAGTCAAAGTTTTATGGAGAAACCACGATGTTGAGGAAATGACTTGGGAGTTAGAATCTGAAATGAAATCAAGGTATCCTTACCTCTTCGACATACCAGGTACGTACCCAAATTTCGAGGGCGAAATTTCTTAAGAAGGGGAGGTTGTAAGACCCCAACTTTTATGAATAAAAATAAATTTTCTATAAATATCAATTTTGAATATTATGGAATAAATTTGATATAATGTTATAGTTGTGGGTAATATTTATAAATTTTGCAAAGTACGCAAGTTGTTATATAATGTTCGATTGGTCCGGAAATATTCGTTTTAACAGGAAATATTCGCACGACGACATAATCATTGGTGGACCCCACAACAGAATTATTGTCGGATTGAGAAAATGACAAAAATATTTTATTGAAAATAACGGCGGAAGTTTTATCGTTAATACTGTTAAACTACTCGGTAGTAAAAGTACAGTAATACGCGTGGTTGCATAGTAGCATACGGTATTGATTATTGATGCTTACGTGAGAAGTCATTCAGTTTTATTCAATTATTGTCGATGTTTTATATATTATTAAATCAATAATTGAGATGATAGAGTTATTAATATTATTATTTGCAATATTAACGATGTCTAGAAGTTCTGCCAATGAGAGGTTTGGTCAACTAATTGCGCGCCAATAGGGAGAAATTCTTATTGGAAAGCCCCCTCTTTCCTGGGAACGACCTGAATGATTAATAATGTGAATAATAATAATGATGATGAAGTTTTATTTTATTAGTATTATTAATGTAATAAAATAAAAAAGCTTTTTATATAAAACAGAATACTTTTATAAAGTTATTCGTTTTATTAGGCTAATAATAAAATCTTTTTATATAAAACAGAATACTTTTATAAAGTTATCTATTTTATTAGATAATAATTAGAATATATTATAATTTATTATGCATAGTGTTTGCATAATGTCTGCATAGTGTTTGTATAGTAAAATCTTTTTATATAAAATAGAATACTTTTATAAAGTTATTCGTTTTATTAGATTATAAATAGAATATATTATATTTTATTGTAAACCAATCTGGACCGTCCGTTTAAAGTAAATTAATCTGAACCTTTAATGGATTGGTTACTATTCAGTCAATTCTTTTATAAATAGAAGCTCATTCCTTCATTATTTCTTACGAATTCACTGAAACTCTAGAGAGAGAAACTATAGAGAGAAAGAAGAAAAGTATTCTGATTCTTCACTACTTCGATATCAAGTTTCTTTTACGGTAAGGGGTATTATTTCTTTTATATTCATGAAGAGAACTTCTATTATTCCATTCTTTATTATTCTGTTGGAATAACCTGTATACGCTGGCTACCCTATACTTGGTGAAATTCTTCTATTATTCCATTCTTTATTATTCTGTTGGAATATCCTGTCTGTGCGTTTTACGCCGGACCTGGTTCTGTCTTTATTATTATGTTGGAACATCCTGTCGGTGCGAATTTCGCCTGACCTGGTTCCATTATTTATTATTCTGTTGGAATAACCTGTCTATGTGAAGTACCGCATGCATGGTGATTTCTGTTGTTATTTCATTCTTTATTATTCTGTTGGAACATCCAGTCGGTCCGAATTTCGCCTGACCTGGTTTCGTTATTTATTATTCTGTTGGAATAACCTGTCTATGCGAAGTACCGCATGCATGGTAATTTCTTTTGTTATTCCATTCTTTATTATACTTAGTTGGTTAAAGTTTTGACTTCTATACTCCCTAAAAGTAGTGGAATATCCTTGATATTTGTGCTTCATCCAGTATCTTTTCATAAAAATATTCTTCTGAGCATTCTTGAATTTTACTTTACAAAGAAGTATCATGTTGTCAATTTGGACGTTATTAGTTCCTGAATAAATTAATTCTTGAACTTGTTTTATTGAATTCTTATATCATTGTCATCATCCTCATGTTTATATTTTTTTTGAAAGTCATCTGTGGTCTGTAGTGCATAGATGGACTTGGCATGATTATGACCAGGGATTATTCGGTGTAATCATGACCGTAATATTACAAATGATGTGGTAAAAGTCCTCAATAGCCCGTAGTGCATTGATGGACAGTTGTTGGCATGATCATAACAATTGATGAATACACGAATATCTTTGGCCCGTAGTGCATGGATAATTTGTGGTCGTGATACTAATGAATATCCTTGGCCGTAGTACAGGAATGATGTGGATTATTTATTAAGCTGAGTCCCAGCGATAAAAGTGATGAAAAACCTGTTAAATCATAAAAGATAGTACATTTTATTCTCTACTTGACTCTTTTAATGGATTGCTTGTTCCGCTGTAGTTAAACTTGATGTCTAGTATATTTTATCAGTTTAACATTCTTGAAGACTAATGATAATTTAATCTGCAT